>CM032756.1:0-600000 GCA_019155195.1 Avicennia marina
GGTGTGGGTGATTTTTGGGTGTTGGTGGAGCATGGCTGGAGCTGGTTCAGCCGATCCAGCACCCCCCCCGCAGCTATGCAGCTGTCATTCGGGGGTCTCAACGCGTTGAATTACAATCGGATCCCCAACGATCAGCTAAGAAATTGTTTGACGAATCCTCCACCTTGGTTGGGACTTTTTCTAAATTTAAAGGGAAGCCGGGCATTCGATTTTCAGCTGATGAAACTGCCTTACTTACTCAGCCATTAAAATATTCCCTTGTGGGAAAATTCTCCCATGGCGTCCCCCCTTTGAATGCTCTTCGTTACCGAATCACAAAACTCGGTCTTAAGGGATCATTCAAAGTTGGAGTCATTAATGCTAAACATGTTCTTATCACCTTGGCTAACGAAGAAGATTACTCCAGAATTTGGTTGAGAGGTGTTTGGTTATTTGAGGGATATCCTATGCGTGTATTTAAATGGACCCCAGACTTTGATCCTTCCTTCGAATCTTCTATTGCTCCAGTCTGGATTCGGCTTCCAGAGCTCCCTTGCCATTTGTTTAACAAGCAAGCCCTCTTTAGCATTACTTCCCTTATTGGGTCACCGTTGCTTATTGTTGAACCTACAGCAGATTTGACACGCCCGAGTCTTGCTCGAGTTTGTGTTGAACTTGACTTGATGAAAGAACGGATTCATGAAATCTTCTTGGGGATTGGGGACAAGACTTTTACACAAAGGGTCCAATACGAAAACTGCCCTGAATTCTGTCATCTTTGTTGTCACATGGGTCATAACTCATCTAGCTGCAACTATAAGGCTCCCACCGAAAAAAATATGGAGTTGGGTCGAACTGAACAAGTTGAAGCTCAGAACTCCAGGTTAGATGTTGATCTCAGGCAAGTTTTGAATCAGAAAAGAGGTAAGGGAGTTAAAGTGGTTGGAAAGCAACAAGATAATCGTGGGAAAATCCAATCCGTTTCTGCCGATATGCAAAAGAACAAAACTGTTGAACAAACAGAACAGCAGCGGAATGACATGGGTGAGGATACCTCTAAACGACCTGTTTGTTCGTCAATGCAACACAGAAAAAATCAAGAATGCGAGGCAGAATTTGGTGCAGAAAATTCTGGGTCTGAAACTGGGTCTGCTGCTGGTACAGCAATGCAGAAAATTCTTTGCACAGATTTTGCCTCACCTGGTACGTTTAAAACTGGGCGGTCAAGGAAAATTTGGTCCAAAAATACTGATATGCAAAAGAGCAAAAGTGTTGTGCAAGCAGAACAGAAGCTGAATGACAAGGATGAGGACACCTCTAAACAACCTGTTTGTTCGCCAATGCAACACAGAAAAAATCAAGACTGCGAGGCAGAATTTTCTGCTGAAAAAACAGGGGCTGCTGCTGGAAAATCCTCCCATACTATTACAAGTTCCGAGTCAGCTTCACCTCTTATCTTTAAAACTGGTAGGCCGGGGAAAAATATCAATATTGTTGTTAGTGACCATAACTGCCATTCCTCATCAGAAAATTGCTTCTCCAACTCAAACTCTGAAAAGGCAGAAATTCCAGACAAACAGAACACTGAAGCAGCAGCAAATTCTTCAGAAAAATCGGATGACCAATTCTGTTCTGGGATAAATTCAGCAGTTATATTGAGTGAATTTTCTGATAGCCCTTCCTTTAACTATTACGAACTTATCCAGGAGGAAAGATTCCCGAATGAGAACAAACAGACAGAAAATATCCAGCTTCGTAGTGTGTCTACACCAGCAACACAAAATCTGCAAAATAAGGGAATCAATGACCAACTTGAAAAATCTCAACAACAGGTTGATATCTCTGATGCCATTTCCCTTGCCAAACACAGACGGAACAAATCATTAGATGATGATCCTCAAGGGCCCATGACACGCTCTCAAACCACAAAGAGCAAGGCAGTTAACCATATTCATAAACGAGGGTCTCGATCTTCGTCACAACCTCCTCAAAAATAACCTGTCATGAAGCTGCTAATCTGGAACATTAGGGGAGTTGGGAGTTGCAGTAAACAAAAAATTTTACACAGTTTGTGCAAAGATCATCAACCTGATATTCTTGTCATTTTGGAACCATTCATTCAGCTTGATTCATCCTTCATGTGCAGAAGGTTTGGGTTCTCTTCAGTCTTCTCTAATTTTTCAAACAAAATTTGGTGCTTTGCTAAGACCGACACACATATTGAGGTGATCAAGGACCACAATCAATTTCTCCATGTTAAAATTCACTCACAGATGCTGGCTCAGAGCTTTTGGGGTACCTTCATCTATGCCAGCTGTGTTAGAGGTGATAGAAAGCTCCTTTGGGCCGAGCTCCAGGACCTATCAACAACTTGTGGACCCGGGATCATTGGTGGTGATTTTAATGCTACGCTCTCTTCTTCTGAAACTTTCGGAGGATCTTCCCAACGTTCAGGATCCATCGAGGATTTCAACAGTATGGTTATGGATTGTCAGCTGAAGGATGCTGGATTCGAAGGGAATCCATTCACTTGGACCAATAAAAGAGTTTGGAAGCGGTTGGATAGAGTATTTTACTCCCTTAGCTGGCTTAATTCGTTTGAGAGCACTCGTGTTACCCATCTTCCTAGAAGAAGCTCTGATCATCGGCCCCTTCTTATCAATGCTATCAACACACAGTTCAAGGCCAAGTCCTCTTTTCGTTTCCAACACATGTGGACTAAACACCATCATTTTCTGCAGGCTGTTCAAGAGACTTGGCAGCAACCTGTCAATGGTTTTGGTATGATTAAACTCCAACAGAAACTTTTCCGAATGAAGCGTTTCCTCCAAAGTTGGAATAGGACAGTCTTTGGCAATGTTTTTCAGCTGGTGGAACAAGCTAAACAGGCAGCTACGGCAGCAGAATTTCAGGTTGATCAGGATCCTTCAGCTGCTAACTCTGCTGAATTAAATAAGTGCAATGCCAATCTCACCTATGCTCTCTCTTTGGAAGCCATCTTTTGGAAGCAGAAAAGCAGCTGTAAATGGCTTGAGGAGGGCGAACGCAACACTAAATTTTTCCACTCTTTGGTCAAGAAAAAAAGAGCCAAGTCTATGATTCAACAGATTTTGGAACAGGATACACTCCTGACCGCAAAGGAAGACATCCAAGCTTCAGCAGTAAATTATTTCCAGAATTTATTTGCAGCTCCTTGTGGAAACACATCTACTTCAGATATGGATGAATTTATGGATCTATTACCCAAGATCACCCCAGAAATGACAAACTCCCTATCAGCAGTTCCAGCGCTTGCTGAAATTAAGGCAGTGGTCTTTTCTCTGTGCCCGGACAGCGCTGCAGGCCCCGATGGTTTTTCAGCCGTTTTCTTTTAGTTCTGCTGGCCAATTATTGCTGAAGATGTTCAGCAAGCAGTTACTGATTTTTTCTGTGGCCCCCCCATGCCCAGGAGTTTTACAGCAACTTCCATTGTGCTTATTCCCAAGATTGATGGCCCGAAGGAATGGAATGACTTTAGGCCTATCTCCCTCTGTAATGTCGTGAACAAAATTATGTCAAAGCTCCTCTACCAAAGAATTGCATCAATCCTGCCAAATCTCATTTCTTCTGCTCAGAGTGGTTTCATTCCTGGGAGGCTTATTTGTGATAACATTTTTTTGGCCCAGGAATTGGTCCACCACATTGACAATCGACAGAAGTTTGACAACCTTGTTATTAAACTTGACATGCAGAAGGCTTATGATAGGGTGAATTGGCAGTTCCTTCTCACAGTGGTTTCTCATATGGGCTTTCCTCCTCAGATTGTTAATCTTATCAGAAATTGCATCAACAATTGCTGGTTCTCTGTGCTCGTTAACGGTAACCCTGCTGGATTTTTCAAGTCATCGCACGGGCTACGTCAAGGCGACCCAATTTCTCCAGCTCTTTTTATTCTTGCAGCTGAGACATTCTCACGTGGATTGGACAAACTTTTCTCACAGAATTCCCATATGTATTTTGACACCAAAGGTGGCCTTCCCATTTCTCACCTAGCATTTGCAGATGACATTATTATCTTCACAAAGGCGAGAAATCCAGCGCTACAAAAACTGATGAAATTTTTTCAGCGCTATGAAGGCTCATCTGGCCAACAGATAAATTATTCCAAGAGCTACTTCATGGCTAGTAGGAGATCCTCACAGGCCTCCATCCACCGTATTAAGCATCTTACGGGTTTTTGTTGGAAACAGCTGCCCGTCTCCTATCTTGGTGCACCGTTGTTTAAAGGTAACAAAAGATGTTCTATTTTTAATGACCTTTTGGATCGGATCTATGCAAGGCTCCGAGGGTGGGAACATAATTTTCTTTCTCATGGTGGACGTATCCAACTCATCCAGAGCGTTCTATCTTCTATGACTCTCCATCTGTTTCAAGTTATCAGTCCTCCTCTCTTTACTCTTGATCGGATTGAGAAACTTTTCTCCAAATATTTTTGGGGCTCTACGGATAACCAAAGGAAAATTCATTGGACTAAATGGATTAACATTTGTCAGCCCCG
Source organism: Avicennia marina (assembly GCA_019155195.1). Lineage (NCBI taxonomy): Eukaryota > Viridiplantae > Streptophyta > Magnoliopsida > Lamiales > Acanthaceae > Avicennia > Avicennia marina. Next base: position 4,517 of record CM032756.1, read on the forward strand.
TGATGAAGGTGGTTTGGGAATTCGAAAGATGCGAGATGTGAGTGAGGCCTTTTCCATTAAATTATGGTGGAGATTTAGGTCTCAATCCTCACTTTGGGCCCAGTTTCTCCTCCAAAAATATTGTGGGGGTTTCTTTCAAAACCCGGTGAAGCGATCCATTCATGATTCTCCCACGTGGAAGCGGCTTACTAAAATTTATCCGGTGGTCCAAGAGCATATTTTCTGGAACATTGGGAAGGGCTCCATTTCATTTTGGCATGATTGCTGGCTCCATGAAGGCTCTTTGGCTCACATCTCCTCCATGGAGGGATCTGCAGAACCTATCCACCATTATTGGCTTCATGGGAGATGGAATCTGACTAAACTGCAATCTGTTCTTCCGGAGGACATTTGCCAACTTGTCATCACCACACCCATTCACAACGGAGCTCTTGATCATCCGGTGTGGAAACTAGCCACCAATGGACATTTCTCTACTAAATCTGCTTGGCAACTTATTAGGGACAAGGGAGACCGAAAAGCTATTTTTCAGAAATTTTGGGATCCACTTATCATTCCATCCATCTCGATTTTCATATGGAGGTTGCTTCATAATTGGCTTCCAACTGATGATCGTCTGCAGAAGAAAGGATTTGCCCTTCCTTCTAAATGTATGTGTTGCCGTGATCAGGAAACTTCCCAGCACATCTTCTTTTCTAGCATGAAGGCTCAAGCAGTTTGGAATCACTTTGCATTCATTTTCCACCAGTCGATTCCCCAAACTTCAAATGTGGTTTTATTTCTCCAGGCTTGGGAAGTTCATTGCAGTTATAATCAGGTCCATATCAGAAACATTATTCCTTTTCTTATTTTGTGGTTTCTTTGGTGTGCCAGAAATGATGCTAAACATCGGGGTCTCCCAGTGAATGCACTTCATATCATCCATAAGGTCTACTCCTACATTCATACTATTTCTCGATGTAAATTGTGGAAACCTTCGCATTGGCATGGAGACCGTTGCATCGCTTCTCATTTTGGGATTTTTGTGCCATCTCCTTGCACCCTCTGGCCTAAAATTGTTGAGTGGATTAAACCCTCAATAGGGTGGATGAAACTGAATACGGATGGGGCTTCTCATGGGAATCCAGGAACTGCCGAAGCAGGGGGACTTCTTAGATACCATACAGGTCAAATTATTTTTGCCTTTAAGGAGCCATTGGGACATTCAACCAATACAATGGCCGAGTTGAAAGCCCTTCACCGAGGACTAACTCTTTCTTGGCAGCATCGATATTCCAAGATCTGGGTTGAGGTGGATGCTACTTCTATCATCTCTCTTCTTTCTTCAGAGCATACTGGCCACTGGCTTCTTCAGCACATCCTCCATAACATACGTTATCTCTTAAACTTAATGGAAGTTCGTATCACTCATATCTACCGGGAGGCCAATCAAGCAGCAGATCTCCTCGCATCCGAGGCTTGTGAGGCGCCTCACCTCATTGTCATTCATAGACTCCATACTCATGGTAACTTACGAGGCATTTTGCACTTAGACTCAATTGGGTACCCATATTTTAGATTTAAGTAGCCCTGGGACATGTCCATGCTCTTCTACTGTAAAGGAGTAGTACTCCTAATTTACTTCTTTCAATGCTTCATTGTACTTTTTCTGTGAGTTTATGAAGATGGGTTGAGGACCCCGAAAAGTGCCTCTCGCCCTTGGCGGTTTCTTTTAAAAAAAAAACCCTAAACCCTAAACCCTAACCCTAAACCCTATACCCTAAACCCTAAACCCTAAACCGAAAAGGAGGATATCCAAGCATCAGCAGTGAATTATTTTCAGAATTTATTTGCAGCCTCTGGCGACGATATTGCTCCTTTAGATTTGAATGATTTCATGGAACTTCTTCGCAAGATCTCTCCGAATATGGCATGCTCCATGTCAGCATTTCCAGACCTTGCTGAAATTAAAGCATTGGTCTTTTCGCTTTGCCCGGACAGTGCTGCAGGTCCTGATGGTTTTTCAGCTCTTTTCTTTCAAGCCTGCTGGTCAATTATTGCTGACGATGTTCATCAAGCCGTTACTGATTTCTTCAGTGGCACACCTATGCCCCGAAGCTACATAGCAACATCCATTGTGCTCATTCCCAAGATTGATAGCCCGAAGGGATGGAATGATTTTAGACCCATCTCCCTTTGTAATGTCATCAACAAAATTATGTCTAAGCTTCTCTACCAAAGAATAGCATCAGTGCTTCCGAACCTTATCTCTCCTACACAGAGTGGTTTCATTCCCGGGCGGCTCATTTGTGATAACATTCTCTTAGCCCAGGAATTGGTTCACCACATTGACAACCGGAAAAAGTTTGACAACGTTGTTCTTAAACTTGACATGCAAAAGGCCTATGATCGAGTGAATTGGCAGTTCCTTCTCACAGTGGTTTCACATATGGGCTTCCCTGCTCAGATTGTTAATCTTCTCAGAAATTGCATCAATAACTGCTGGTTCTCTGTGCTTGTTAATGGCAACCCTGCTGGATTCTTTAAGTCGTCGCAAGGGCTTCGCTAAGGTGACCCGATCTCTCCAGCCCTTTTCATTCTTGCGGCCGAGACTTTCTCGCGTGGATTGGAGAAACTTTTCTCACAGAATTCCCACATGTACTTTGACACCAAAGGAGGCCTTCCCATTACTCACCTGGCTTTTGCAGATGACATTATCATTTTTACAAAGGCGAGAAATCCAGCTTTGCAAAAACTCATGAAATTTTTACAGCACTAGCAGATAAACTATTCCAAGAGCTACTTCGTGGCGAGTAAGAGATCCTCACAGGCCTCCATCCACCGGATTAAGCATCTCACTGGTTTTTGTTGGAAACAACTACCGATTCACTATCTTGGTGCGCCGTTGTTCAGAGGTAATAAAAGATGCTCTCTTTTTACTAGCCTGTTGGATCGTATCTATGTCAGGCTTAGAGGATGGGAACATAACTTTCTTTCACATGGTGGGCGACTCCAACTCATTAAAAGTGTTCTTTCTTCCATGACTCTTCATCTATTTCAAGTTATCAACCCTCCTCTCTATACTTTGGATCGGATTGAAAAACTCTTTTCTAAATATTTTTGGGGCTCTACAGACAACCAGAGGAAAATTCACTGGACTAAGTGGATTAACATCTGTCAGCCTCGCAACGAAGGTGGTTTGGGTGTTCGAAAGATGCAAGACGTTGTTGAGGCCTTCTCTATCAAATTATGGTGGCGTTTTAGAACCCAATCCTCACTTTGGGCCAATTCCTTCTTCAAAAATACTGTATGGGATTCTTCCAGAGTCCGGTGCGGGGATCTATTCATGCTTCCTCCATATGGAAACGGCTCTGTAAAATTCACCTTGTGGCCCAAGAGCACATTTTCTGGAACATTGGGAAGGGATCTATTTCTTTTTGGCATGATTGCTGGCTCCAAGAGGGCACTGTGGCTAATATTTGTTCTTTGGAGGGATCTGCTGAGCCAATTCACCATTATTGGCTTAATGGCCGATGGAATCTGGCTAAATTGCAAACAGTGCTTTCAGAGGATACTTGTCAGCTTATCATCAGCACACCCATTCACAATGGCGTTTCTGATCAACCAGTGTGGAAACTGGGCACTAATGGACATTTTTCTACTAAATCTGCTTGGCATCTTGTTAGGGAAAAGGGAGATCCACAAGCTATTTTTCGTAAAATATGGGATCCACTTATTATCCCAACCATCTCGATCTTTTTATGGAGGTTGATTCATAATTGGCTCCCTACGGATGACCGGCTGCAAAAGAAAGGATTTGCCCTTCCGTCTAAGTGCATGTGTTGTCGTCAGCAAGAAACTTCCCAGCATATCTTTTTTACTAGCATGAAGGCTAAAGCTGTGTGGAGTCACTTTGCCTTCATTTTCCATCAGTCGGTTCCCCAAACAGCTAATGTGGTTCTCTTTCTCCAGAGATGGGAAGTTCATAGAAGTAATAATCAGATCCAAATCAGAAACATGGTTTCCTTTCTTACTTTATGGTTCCTTTGGTGTGCTAGGAATGATGCTAAACATCGTGGTCTTCCAGTGCATGCACATCATATCATCCATAAGGTTTACTCTTACATTCATACTATTTCTCGATGCAATTTATGGAGACCGTAACATCGCCTCATACTTTGGGATTGAATTGCCACCTCCTTGCACTTTCTTGCCTAAAATTGTCGAGTGGACTAAACCCTCAATTGGGTGGGTTAAACTTAATACGGATGGGGCTTCTCTTGGGAACCCAGGAATTGCTGGAGCAGGGGGACTTCTCAGAGATCATAAAGGTCAACTCATTTTTGCTTTCAAGGAGCCTTTGGGACATTCAACCAACACAATGGCTGAGCTGAAAGCCCTCCATCGAGGATTGCTTCTATCGTGGCAGCATGGGTTCTCTAAGATTTGGGTGGAGGTGGATGCCACTTCTATTATTTCTCTCCTATCATCGAAGTACACTGGTCACTGGCTCTTCCAGCACATTCTTCATCACATCCAGAGTCTTCTTAACTTAATGGAGGTGCGCATCACACATATTTTCAGGGAGGCCAACCAAGCTGCTGATCTTCTTGCATCCGAGGCTTGCGAGGCGTCCCATCTCATTGTCATCCATGGGCAACAAACTCAGGGTCACATACGTGGAATACTACACCTTGATTCGATTGGGTACCCATATTTCAAATTTCATTAGTCCCGACACCCATCTATGCTCTTTAACTGTAAAGGAGTAGTACTCCTTATTTACTTTTTCCAAAGCTTCCTTGTAATTGGCATTGTGAGTTTATGAAGATGGGGTGAGGACCCCGAAAAGTGCCTCGCGCCTTTGGCGTTTTCGAAAAAAAAAAAACCCTAAAACCCTAAACCCTAAACCGAATCAGTATGGACTTTTTTCAAATTCTCCTCCTTCTCTCTAAAATCTGGGCGATTTTCTCTCTCTAAAAAGCGATTTGCTTTTTTCGCCGGGTTCCGGTCATCGTCGGTCGCCGGCTTCAGTCGCCAAGTACTCCCCTGCTCACGGCAGTCCTTCGCTTCAATTTTCAACCAGTGGCGCAGCGTGATTTGTCGATTCCAAATTTTTCGCATTTTTGCGATTCTCGGCTGGCGCTTTTTCAGAGATGTTTATCAGCGATTTTGGGCTTCATTGACTCGCATTTCTCTGGGCTTTCTTCCCCAACCTTCAATTTCTTGGCCTGCGTTCGTTTGCTTATTCGATTTGTGGCGGACTAAACAGTTCACAGACGGGCACTGCGCATTCCCTTTTCAGGTAACCTGCTGCTTCTCTCACTTTGGTATACCCTTGCCAGGTATTTTGTGCTTTGTTTGTGCTGTGGGAGTTGCTGAATTGATGGAGATTTGTGGTGTTGGTGTTGGTGATTTTTGGGTGTTGGTGGATCATGGCTGAAGCTGGTTCAGCCGATCCAGCACCCCCCGCAGCTGTCATTACAATCGGATCCCCAACGATCAGCTAAGAAATTGTTTGACGAATCCTCCACCTTGGTTGGGACTTTTTCTAAATTTAAAGGGAAGCCAGGCATTCGATTTTCAGCTGATGAAACTGCCTTACTTACTCTGCCATTAAAATATTCCCTTGTGGGAAAATTCTCCCACGGCGTCCCCCCTTTGAATGCTCTTCGTTACCGAATCACAAAACTCGGTCTTAAGGGATCATTCAAAGTTGGAGTCATTAATGCTAAACATGTTCTTATCACCTTGGCTAACGAAGAAGATTACTCCAGAATTTGGTTGAGAGGTGTTTGGTTATTTGAGGGATTTCCTATGCGTGTATTTAAATGGATCCCGGACTTTGATCCTTCCTTCGAATCCTCTATTGCTCCAGTCTGGATTCGGCTTCTTGAGCTCCCTTGCCATTTGTTTAACAAGCAAGCCCTCTTTAGCATTGCCTCCCTGATTGGGTCACCGTTGCTCATTGATGAACCTACAGCAGATTTGACACGCCCGAGTCTTGCTCGAGTTTGTGTGGAACTTGACTTGATGAAAGAACAGATTCATGAAATCTTCTTGGGGATTAGGGACAAGACTATTACACAAAGGGTCCAATACGAAAACTGCCCTGAATTCTGTCATTTCTGCTGTCATATGGGTCATAACTCATCCAGCTGCAACTTTAAGGCTCCCACCGAACAAAATATGGAGTTGGGTCAAACTGAACAAGTTGAAGCTCAGAACTCCAGGTTAGATGTTGATCTCAGGCAAGTTTTGAATCAGAAAAGAGGTAAGGGAGTTAAAGTGGTTGGAAACCAACAAGATAATCATGGGAAAATCCAATCCGTTTCTGCCGATATGCAAAAGAACAAAACTGTTGAACAAGCAGAACAGCAACGGAATGACAAGGGTGAGGAAACCTCTAAACGACCTGTTTGTTCGCCAATGCAACACAGAAAAAATCAGGAATGCGAGGCAGAATTTGGTGCAGAAAATTCTGGGTCTGAAACTGGGTCTGCTGCTGGAACATCAAAGCAGAAAATTCTTTGCACAGATTTTGCCTCACCTAGTATTTTTAAAACTGGCTGGTCAAGGAAAATTTGGTCCAAAAATACTGATATGCAAAAGAGCAAAAGTGTTGTGCAAGCAGAACAGAAGCTGAATGACAAGGATGAGGACACCTCTAAACAACCTGTTTGTTCGCCAATGCAACACAGAAAAAATCAAGACTGCGAGGCAGAATTTTATGCTAATAAAACAGGGGCTGCTGCTGGAAAATCTCCCCATACTATTACAAGTTCAGAGTCAGCTTCACCTCTTATCTTTAAAACTGGTAGGCCGGGGAAAAATATCAATATTGTTGTTAGTGACCATAACTGCCATTCCTCATCAGAAAATTGCTTCTCCAACTCAAACTCTGAAAAGGCAGAAATTCCAGACAAACAGAACACTGAAGCAGCAGCAAATTCTTCAAAAAAATCGGATGACCAATTCTGTTCTGGGATAAATTCAGCAGTTATATTGAGTGAATTTTCTGATAGTCCTTCCTTTAACTATCACGAACTTATCTAGGAGGAAAGATTTCCGAATGAGAACAAACAGACAGAAAATATTCAGCTTCGTAGTGTGTCTACACCAGCAACACAAAATCTGCAAAACAAGGGAATCAATGACCAACTTGAAAAATCTCAACAACAGGTTGATATCTCTGATGCCATTTCCCTTGCCAAACACAGACGGAACAAATCATTAGATGATGATCCTCAAGGGCCCATGACACGCTCTCAAACCACAAAAAGCAAGGCAGTTAAACATACTCATAAACGAGGGTCTCGATCTTCGTCACAACCTCCTCAAAAATAACCTGTCATGAAGCCGCTGATCTGGAACATTAGGGGAGTTGGGAGTTGCAGTAAACAAAAAATTCTACACAGTTTGTGCAAAGATCATCAACCTGATATTCTTGTCATTTTGGAACCATTCATTCAGCTTGATTCATCCTTCATGTGCAGAAGGTTTGGGTTCTCTTCAGTCTTCTCTAATTTTTCAAACAAAATTTGGTGCTTTGCTAAGACCGACACACATATTGAGGTGATCAAGGACCACAACCAATTTCTCCATGTCAAAATTCACTCACAGATGCTGGCTCAGAGCTTTTGGGGTACCTTCATCTATGCCAGCTGTGTTAGAGGTGATAGAAAGCTCCTTTGGGCCGAGCTCCAGGACCTATCAACAACTTGTGGACCCTGGATCATTGGTGGTGATTTTAATGCTACGCTCTCTTCTTCTGAAACTTTCGGAGGATCTTCCCAACGTTCGGGATCCATCGAGGATTTCAACAGTATGGTTATGGATTGTCAGCTGATGGATGCTGGATTCGAAGGGAATCCATTCACTTGGACCAATAAAAGAGTTTGGAAGCGGTTGGATAGAGTATTTTACTCCCTTAGCTGGCTTAATTCGTTTGAGAGCACTCGTGTTATCCATCTTCCTAGAAGAAGCTCTGATCATTGGCCCCTTCTTATCAATGCTATCAACACACAGTTCAAGGCCAAGTCCTCTTTTCGTTTCCAACACATGTGGACTAAACACCATCAATTTCTGCAGGCTGTTCAAGAGACTTGGCAGCAACCTGTCAACGGTTTTGGTATGATTAAACTCCAACAGAAACTTTTTCGAATGAAGCGTTTCCTCCAAAGTTAGAATAGGACAGTCTTTGGCAATGTTTTTCAGCTGGTGGAACAAGCTAAACAGGCAGCTACGGCAGCAGAATTTCAGGTTGATCGGGATCCTTCAGCTGCTAACTCTGCTGAATTAAATAAGTGCAATGCCAATCTCACCTATGCTCTCTCTTTGGAAGCCATCTTTTGGAAGCAGAAAAGCAGCTGTAAATGGCTTGAGGAGGGCGAACGCAACACTAAATTTTTTCACTCTTTGGTCAAGAAAAAAAGAGCCAAGTCTATGATTCATCAGATTTTGGAACAGGATACACTCCTGACCGCAAAGGAAGACATCCAAGCTTCAGCAGTAAATTATTTCCAGAATTTATTTGCAGCTCCTTGTGGAAACACATCTACTTCAGATATGGATGAATTTATGGATCTATTACCCAAGATCACCCCAGAAATGGCAAACTCCCTGTCAGCAGTTCCAGCGCTTGCTGAAATTAAGGCAGTGGTCTTTTCTCTGTGCCTGGACAGCGCTGCAGGCCCCGATGGTTTTTCAGCCGTTTTCTTTCAGTTCTGCTGGCCAATTATTGCTGAAGATGTTCAGCAAGCAGTTACTGATTTTTTCTGTGGCACCCCCATGCCCAGGAGTTTTACAGCAACTTCCATTGTGCTTATTCCCAAGATTGATGGCCCGAAGGGATGGAATGACTTTAGGCCTATCTCCCTCTGTAATGTCGTGAACAAAATTATGTCAAAGCTCCTCTACCAAAGAATTGCATCAATCCTGCCGAATCTCATTTCTTCTGCTCAGAGTGGTTTCATTCCTGGAAGGCTTATTTGTGATAACATTCTTTTGGCCCAGGAATTGGTCCACCACATTGACAATCGACAGAAGTTTGACAACCTTGTTATTAAACTTGACATGCAGAAGGCTTATGATAGGGTGAATTGGCAGTTCCTTCTCATAGTGGTTTCTCATTTGGGCTTTCCTCCTCAGATTGTTAATCTTATCAGAAATTGCATCAACAATTGCTGGTTCTCTGTGCTCGTTAACGGTAACCCTGCTGGATTTTTCAAGTCATCGCACGGGCTACGTCAAGGCGACCCAATTTCTCCAGCTTTATTTATTCTTGCAGCTGAGACATTCTCACATGGATTGGACAAAATTTTCTCACAGAATTCCCATATGTATTTTGACACCAAAGGTGGCCTTCCCATTTCTCACCTAGCATTTGCAGATGACATTATTATCTTCACAAAGGCGAGAAATCCAGCGCTACAAAAACTGATGAAATTTTTTCAGCGCTATGAATGCTCATCTGGCCAACAGATAAATTATTCCAAGAGCTACTTCATGGCTAGTAGGAGATCCTCACAGGCCTCCATCCACCGCATTAAGCATCTTACGGGTTTTTGTTGGAAACAGCTGCCCGTCTCCTATCTTGGTGCACCGTTGTTTAAAGGTAACAAAAGATGTTCTCTTTTTAATGACCTTTTGGATCGGATCTATGCAAGGCTCCGAGGGTGGGAACATAATTTTCTTTCTCATGGTGGACGTATCCAACTCATCCAGAGTGTTCTTTCTTCTATGACTCTCCATCTGTTTCAAGTTATCAGTCCTCCTCTCTTTACTCTTGATCGGATTGAAAAACTTTTCTCCAAATATTTTTGGGGCTCTACGAATAACCAAAGGAAAATTCATTGGACTAAATGGATTAACATATGTCAGCCCCGCGATGAAGGGGGGTTGGGAATTCGAAAGATGCGAGATGTGATTGAGGCCTTTTCCATTAAATTATGGTGGAGATTTAGGTCTCAATCCTCACTTTGGGCCCAGTTTCTCCTCCAAAAATATTGTGGGGGTTTCTTTCAAAACCCGGTGAAGCGATCCATTCATGATTCTCCCACGTGGAAGCGGCTTACTAAAATTTATCCGGTGGTCCAAGAGCACATTTTCTGGAACATTGGGAAGGGCTCCATTTTATTTTGGCATGATTGCTGGCTCCATGAAGGCTCTTTGGCTCACATCTCCTCCATGGAGGGATCTGCAGAACCTATCCACCATTATTGGCTTCATGGGAGATGGAATCTGACTAAACTACAATCTGTTCTTCCGGAGGACATTTGCCAACTTGTCATCACCACACCAATTCACAACGGAGCTCTTGATCATCCGGTGTGGAAACTAGCCACCAATGGACATTTCTCTACTAAATCTGCTTGGCAACTTATTAGGGACAAGGGAGACCGAAAAGCTATTTTTCAGAAATTCTGGGATCCACTTATCATTCCATCCATCTCGATTTTCTTATGGAGGTTGCTTCATAATTGGCTTCCAACTGATGATCGACTGTAGAAGAAAGGATTTGCCCTTCCTTCTAAATGTATGTGTTGCCGTGATCAGGAAACTTCCCAGCACATCTTCTTTTCTAGCATGAAGGCTCAAGCAGTTTGGAATCACTTTGCATTCATTTTCCACCAGTCGATTCCCCAAACTTCAAATGTGGTTTTATTTCTCCAGGCTTGGGAAGTTCATTGCAGTTATAATCAGGTCCATATCAGAAACATTATTCCTTTTCTTATTTTGTGCATGGAAATGATGCCGTCTGCACGTCGCTACTCCTACATTCATACTGCCTTCGCATTGGCATGTTGCATCATTTTGGGATTTTTGTGCCATCTCCTTGCACCATCTGGCCTAAAATTGTTGAGTGGATTAAACCCTCAATAGGGTGGATGAAACTGAATACGGATGGGGCTTCTCATGGGAATCCAGGAATTGCCGGAGCAGGGGGACTTCTTAGAGACCATAAAGGTCAAATTATTTTTGCCTTTAAGGAGCCATTGGGACATTCAACCAATACAATGGCCGAGTTGAAAGCCCTTCACCGAGGACTAACTCTTTCTTGGCAGCATGGATACTCCAATATTTGGGTTGAGGTGGATGCTACTTCTATCATCTCTCTTCTTTCTTCAGAGCATACTGGCCACTGGCTTCTTCAGCACATCCTCCATAACATACGTTATCTCTTAAACTTAATGGAAGTTCGTATCACTCATATCTATCGTGAGGCCAATCAAGCAGCAGATCTCCTCGCATCCGAGGCTTGTGAGGCGCCTCACCTCATTGTCATTCATAGACTCCATACTCATGGTAACTTACGAGGCATTTTGCACTTAGACTCAATTGGGTACCCATATTTTAGATTTAAGTAGCCTTGGGACATGTCCATGCTCTTCTACTGTAAAGGAGTAGTACTCCTAATTTACTTCTTTCAATGCTTCCTTGTACTTTTTCTGTGAGTTTATGAAGATGGGTTGAGGACCCCGAAAAGTGCCTCACGCCCTTGGCGGTTTCTTTAAAAAAAACCCTAAACCTAATCCTAAACACGTCTTGATCACCTTATTTAATGAAGAGGATTTCTCAAGACTGTGGCTTCGGGGTGTTTGGATTTTCGAAGGATTTCCTATGAGGGTGTTTAAATGGACTCCAGACTTTGATCCAGCAATTGAATCTTCCATCGTTCCTGTTTGGATCCGGCTTCCAGAACTTCCCTGCCACCTTTTCAACAAACAAGCTTTGTTCAGCATTGCTAATCTCGTGGGGAAACCTCTTATCATTGATGAGCCAACTGCTGACTTCTCCCGGCCCAGCCTTGCTCGAGTCTACGTTGAACTGGACTTATTGAAAGAAAGGATCTATGAAATTTTCCTGGGCATTGGTGACAAAACATTTGCTCAGCAAATTCATTATGAAAACTGCCCAGAATTCTGCACTTTTTGCTGCCATCTCGGTCACACTGCATCTGGTTGTTTCTTGAAAGATCCTTCCAAGAAGTTGGAAGGTGTTGATCCAAAGGCTGAAACGGCTGACTGTGGGGAGTCTCCTGTTTCAGATTTGAGACATGTTTTAGACAAGAAGAGAGGAAAAGGAATATTAAACTACCAGCCTATTTCTGCGAATGACAGATCCTTGAAGGCTGCTATGAACACAACTGGTCCAGATAAGGCAATTGCTTGTGATGCTGATCAGGAGCACCCTGTCACAGCGGATGAGGAAGGGTCTAAAACTGGCACTGGGAAAGTGATGCAGGAAATTGATACAGCTGGTGATATTGGAGGAGTTGAAAATTCTGCTGATGGTGATATTGAGCTTCCCCCACAGCAAAAGAAGGCAGAAACTGGATCTCCCAATAAAACAATTATAGAGCAAGATTCCAGTCAAAATTCCAGCCAAGAACTTAGAGATTTTGAGATTAACTCCCCTTCGAATCTGGAAGCAGTTAAAACCAAGGACACACAAGCATATGCAACCCATACTTCAACCAATCTACTGGAATGTTCAGAATCAGAGACAAATCTGGTCTTCAAAGCTGGTTTGACAAGGAAACGGATCAATATTGCCCTTAGTGGAACTGATCTTGACACAGAAACTGGAAAGAGTTCACAAGGCACTCTATCGACAAACTGCCAGGAAAATAATCTGCAGTCAGAAGATGAAGTCAGTTCACAGAATAACTCCTCCTTTGAGGCTGGAACAGGTGGTAACACCCCTCCAAAGACCCCAACAGATCAATTTTCCCAACTGGTTATGGAGATTGATAAAGTTAATTCTGCAAAAGAGATTTTTCAAACTGAAGGGCCGGCTGGCTTTGAAAAGGTGTGTAACCTTTTTAAGAACCAAGAATAGCTTCATTCCATTCAGCAAGAAGATCTTGAGGATGCAGCCTTTAACGCTAAACATAAAAGGAACAAATCGGTGGAGGAGGTGGCAGTTGATTTACAAGAACTTCCCAGTTCAAAAGTGAAAAAGAAATCCACGAAACCTCTGAGACGGTCTGCTAGAGCTCCCTCTCAACCATCTACCCAATTTTAACATGAAGATTATCATCTGGGATATTAGAGGGTTGGGTAGTACAAGTAAACAAAAAATTCTGCACAACTTGTGCAAAGAACACAAACCTGACATCCTGGCAATCCTGGAACCGTTTATTCATCTTGATGAGTCTTTTATGCGAAGGAGACTCGGCTTTTCTTCTGTCATCTCCAACATCAACAACAAAATCTGGTTATTCTCTAGAGAGGGGACCTGTATCCAAGTCTTAAAGGATCACTCCCAATTTATTCATGTCAAGGCTCACTCTCTTAATCAAGGGAAGGAGTTTTTGGGTACCTTCATCTATGCCAGCTGCACTAGAGTTGAAAGACGCTCACTTTGGGAAGAACTTTCAACCCTATCTAATACCACCACTCCTTGGCTGGTCGGGGGAGACTTTAATGTCACTCTTTCTTCCTCTGAAGTGTTTGGTGGTGCCCCCCAAAGAACTGGACCTAGTGATGATTTTTGTGATATGGTCATGGACTGTGGATTAACCGATGCAAGTTTCGAAGGGGAACCATACACTTGGACAAATAAAAGAGTTTGGAAATGACTGGATAGAGTTTTCCACTCCCGTCATTGGATTGATCTTTTTTCGTGCACCAAAGTCTTTCACCTTCCTAGGAGAAGCTCTGACCACCATCCTTTATTGGTATCGGCCTTTTGCCCTGCTAGCAGGCTCAGACCTTCATTCAGATTTCTCAATATGTGGACAAGGCACCATTCCTTTCTGCAAACGGTAGAGGATTCCTGGAAGCAACCAGTTCAGGGATATGGTATGATTAAACTCCAACAGAAACTATATCGTATCAAAAACACCCTGAAAGACTGGAATAAAAACTGCTTCGGTAACATTTTTCAGCAAGTTGAAAGGGCCAAAATTGCTGCTACTGAAGCTAAACTCATTTTTGATAAAGATCCCTCAGAATCTAATTCTATAGTGCTGAATAGATGCAACGCTGATCTCATTCGCACCCTCACTATGGAATCTGATTTTTGGAAACAAAAAAGTGCCTGCAAATGGCTTGAAGCAGGGGAAAGGAACACAAAATTCTTCCATTCCTTGGTTAAAAGAAAGAGGAGTCGATCTCATATTAGCAGAGTGGTACTTGACGGCAATTTTTTGACAGCAGAGGATGAAATCAAAGCTTCAGCGGCTGACTTCTATCAAAAACTGCTCACAGACACATCCCCACGCAGTTCCTCTCCACAGTTGAATGGTTTTTTAAGTCTCCTTCCCAAACTCCCAGCTGCTTTCTCCCAGTCCATGAACTCTGTCCCTACATTGGAGGAAATTAAAGATATCATTTTTTCCCTCTGCCCAGATAGCACAGCTGGACCGGATGGGTTTTCCGCCCTTTTCTTTCAATCTTGCTGGAATTTTTTAGCTGCTGATTTGCTTAAAGCCGTGGTGGATTTCTTCTCTGGCACACCAATGCCAAGGAGTTTTACAGCCACCACTATTATTCTGATTCCTAAAACTGAAGGATCACAAACCTGGAATAACTTCCGGCCGATTTCTCTTTGCAATGTGATTAATAAGCTTATTTCTAAGCTCCTATATAAGAGATTTGCTGCTGCCCTTCCTCATATCATTTCTCCATCCCAGAGTGGTTTTATTCCAGGTAGACTCATTGGTGACAATATCCTCCTTGCACAAGAAATGGTGCATAGTTTGGAAAACAGAGATAAGTTCGATAACATGATTCTGAAACTGGATATGGCTAAGGCATATGACAAGATCAGCTGGGATTTTCTCTTTAAAGTCTTGGAGCACATGGATTTCCCTGCCCATACCATCCGTCTCATTCGCCATTGCGTGGAAAATTGTTGGTTTTCAGTTCAGATCAATGGCAGCCCTGCAGGTTTTTTTAAATCCACCAGAGGACTGAGACAAGGAGATCCCCTCTCCCCAGCACTCTTCATCCTTGCAGCTGAAACTTTTTCTAGAGGATTGGATTATCTCTTCATGAACAATACTCACATGTTTTTTGACACAAAAGGAGGAGGCTCTATCTCTCACCTAGCCTTTGCGGATGACTTCATCATCTTTTCCAAGGCTAGAAAACCAGCCATCAACAAAATCATGAATCTGCTGGTAGATTTTGAAGAAGCTTCTGGGCTTCAAATTAACCCCTCCAAAAGCTTCTTTGTTGTTGGTAAGAAAACCTCATCTCTTCAAATTCAGAGGCTGAAATCCTTAACAGGATTCAGCTGGAAACACCTTCCTGTTTGCTACCTTGGAACCCCCTTATTTAAAGGGAATAAGAAAAAAGTCTTCTTTGATAACCTTGTGAAGAAGATACGTGATCGAATTGGTGGTTGGGAACATCATCTTCTCTCTCATGGCGGTAGGCTCCAACTCATCAAGAGTGTCCTGTCTTTCTTGCCACTTCATTTGCTGCAAGTTCTGAATCCTCCACTCACAACCATTCATCAGATTGAAATTATGTTTGCTAAATTCTTTTGGGGCTCATCTGCATCACACAGGAAACTTCATTGGACTAAATGGAAGAACATTTGCCTTCCAAGTGAAGAAGGGGGGCTTGGAATCAGAGGACTTCAAGATATTATTTCTGCTTTTTCCCTCAAGTTGTGGTGGCGTTTTCGGGAGCAATCTTCACTTTGGAGTCACTTCCTTCTGCAGAAATATTGTGGTACAGCTTTCCCAGGTTCTGTTAAAGTTTCAGCGCAGGCCTCCCCTTCTTGGAAAAGGATTTGCAAGAACCGAATGGTTGCCCAAAATAATATTTTCTGGAGCCTTGGTGATGGGAAAATCTCTTTTTGGTATGATTGCTGGTTGCAAGAGGGCTCACTTCATGAAATTTCCAGCAAAGAAGGCTCTCAACTTGAACCTGTCAACTTTTATTGGAATGACGAAGGCTGGAATCTCAACAAATTATTCAGCATTTTGCCTGATCATCTTGCGTATCTTGTAGCTTCCACTCCCATTAATCTTGGAGAGAGGGATCAAGCCTTTTGGAAGGCTTCAAATGATGGTAAGTTCACTCTCAAATCTGCCTGGAATTTACTTAGACAAACTGGCCAAAAACAGCGCATCTTTCAGAAAATCTGGTCTCCTCTTCTTCTTCCAACTATTTCGATCTTTCTTTGGCGCCTCTTACATGACTGGATCCCTACTGACGAAAGGCTCCAAAGGAAAGGATTCAGCATCGCCTCACAATGCCAATGCTGTCATGACTTTGAAACCATTCCTCATATTTTCTTCTCCAGCATCAAAGCCCGAGCAATCTGGAATCACTTTGCACATTTCTTCAAGGTCCCTTTCCCTCAAACCTCTGAAGCCAAACTGTTTCTCCAAGCATGGGATGTTCCAAGTCCTCTTGTCCACATTCGGAATGTCATCTCTTATCTTATCTTATGGTTTATTTGGTGTGCTCGTAACGATGCTAAATATCGAGGCATGCGTATGAAAGCTAACTCCATCATCCAAAAATTCCACTCATACCTCCACTCTTTGACTGTGGGTAAGCTTTGGAAGTTATTTCATTGGAAAGGGAATCGTTTTGTTGCATCCCAATTCGGTATTCCTCTTCCGCAACCCAACAAAAGTAGGACTAAAATCGTGACTTGGGTGGCACCTTCATCAAACTGGTTCAAACTTAACACAGACGGGGCTTCAAAAGGTAACCTTGGAATCAGTGGAGCGGGAGGCCTTTTGAGAAATCATCAAGGGAAGGTCATTTTTGCTTTTGCAAAACACATTCCCTTCATCACTAACACAATGGCCGAGCTTATTGCACTTTATACAGGTCTGGAGCTATGCGTGCAGAGAGGCATTATCAAAGTTTGGGTTGAAGTTGATGCGTCATGCCTTATTACTTTGATCTCTCATCGCCAACCTAGCTGTTGGAAATTTCAACATATGCTGAGTCGGATCAGGAATACTATGAGTCAGATGGAGATTCACATTACACACATCTATAGAGAAGGTAACAGAGCAGCTGACTTCCTCGCCACATTTGCTTGTCATCACCAAGGCCTCACTTTGCTTTCAGCTGATCAAATTCAAGGGGAACTCCTTGGAATTATTAGAGTGGACGCTCTGAAACTTCCTTATTTTCGGTTTCGTTAGTTTTGGTCTTCGGACCTGTTATGTTTTTGGGGATTTGTTCTCCAAGTCTTTGTACCTTTTCTCTTCTTTGTAATGGCGCTTGTTATTTTATGAAGATGGACTGAGGACTCCGAAAAGCTCCTCCCACCTCATGGTGGTTTTCCTTTTAAAAAAAAAACCCTAAACCCTAGGACCCCGAAAACTGCCTCGCGCCTTTGGCGTTTTCGAAAAAAAAAAAAACCCTAAACCCTAAACCCTAAACCAAACCAACCATTCTGCACTTTTTTCAAATGCTCTCCCTTCTCTCTAGAAATTAGGCGATTTTCTCTCTCCAAAATGGCGATTTCGTGATTCGCCCCTTTTCCGGTCACTGCCACCGGAAACCAACCCCCAGTTGTTGGTGCTCGTCCCTCGGTGACCCTTCGTTCCAATTTTCAGAAAAAAACTCAGCCGTTTGGCCGGTTTCACGCGTTCCTCCGTCCTGCCGATTTTTTCTTTTCTTCGATCCGCACGTCTCCGGTAGCTTCGGCTGCCGGAAATGGTAGCCTCCAGCTCGCCTTGCTCTGGGCTCCCTTTCCCCCATATCAATTTCTCTCGTCGCTTGGCCATTCTCAGGTAATTGCGTTTTTTCCTCCCAGCTAGTCGGTCTGCGCGCGATGTTTTCTTTTTTCATTTCCATCCTTGTTCTGCATCGTATTTCTAAATTGTTTGTATCATTGTGATCGTTGTCTTGTGGGCTTTAATTTTCCGTTATCGATTGCTCGTTTTCGGTAACTTTTTCCAGCCGGTCGCCTTCGAAACGGCGTCGTTTTGGCACTGTGCAGAGTGTACAGTAACTCTGCACAGTGATTTCTGCCCTGTTCCATTCTGCACGCCTGTTTCTTCCAATTCGCTGGTGTTCCTGCACAGTGTCTGTTCCAGGTATTTTGCTAACCCTTTTTCGCTTGCTTTCCCTTGTCGGGAATTCTGCTGTGTTGCCTTGTGTTGTGCTGCGGGAGTTGTTGAATTGAGGGAGATTGGTGGTGTTTGGTTGTTGGTGGTGTGATCGGATATGGCTGAAACCGAACCAGCACCTCCCAGAAGCTTTGCAGCTATCATTCGGGGTTCTCAGCGGGTAGAATTCCAATCGGATCCTCAACGCTCTGCTAAGAAATTGTTTGAGGATTCTTCCACATTGGTTGGGACTGTCTCCAAATTCAAAGGGAAGCCTGGCATTAAATTTTCAGCTGATGAAACAGATTTGCTTTCACAGCCGTTGAAATATTCGCTTGTTGGAAAATTTTCTCATGGCGTTCCCTCTTTGAATGCACTTCGTTTCAGAATTACAAAACTCGGTCTTAAGGGATCATTCAAAGTGGGAATCATCAATGCCAAGCATGTTCTCATTACATTGGCTAATGAAGAAGATTATTCTCGGATTTGGTTGAGAGGTGTTTGGCTTTTTGAAGGATACCCTATGCGAGTCTTTAAATGGACCCCAGATTTTGATCCATCCTTTGAATCTTCAATTGCTCCAGTCTGGATTAGACTCCCTGAGCTACCATGCCATCTGTTCAACAAGCAAGCACTCTTTAGTATTGCTTCCCTTATCGGTTCTCCATTGCTTATTGATGAACCTACAGCAGATTTGACTCGCCCAAGTCTTGCTCGAGTTTGTATTGAATTGGACTTGATGAAAGAACGGATTAATGAAATTTTCTTGGGGATTGGGGACAAGACTTTTACTCAGAGGATTCAATATGAAAATTGCCCTGAATTCTGTCATCTTTGCTGTCATATGGGTCATAGCTCATCCAACTGCAATTACAAAGCCTCAACTGACAAGAATATGGAATTTGGTCGAACTGAACCAGCTGAGCTACATAACTCTAAGTCTGATGTCGATCTGAGACAAGTTTTAAATCGGAGAAGAGGAAAGGGAATAAAGGTGGATGTTAACCAACAAGAGAATAGAGTGCAGAATCAATTTAAGCCAACAAATGTGCAAAAGAATAAATCTGCCAAGCAAGCTAAAGAGGTGTTGAGTGATAAGGAGGACAAGTCTGACCAATCTGTTGGCTTACCATTGCATCACAGAGAAATACCAGAATGTGGGGAAGATGTTGGTGCTTCTGAAAATGGCCCTGCTTCAGCAAAATCAGTCCAGAAAATTGCTTCTGAAAATGGTTCTGCATCAGAAAAAACAGCCCAGAAAATTGCATCTGAAAATGGTTCTGCTTCAGAAAAATCAGCCCAGAAATCTGATTCTGAAAATGGTTCTGCCTCAGAAAAATTTGCCCAGAAATCTGCTTCTGAAAATGGTTCTGCTTCAAAAAAATCAGCCCAGAAATCTGATTCTGAAAATGGTTCTGCCTCAGAAAAATTTGCCCAGAAATCTGCTTCTGAAAATGGTTCTGTTTCAAAAAAAAAATCAGTCCAGAAAATTGCTTCTAAAAATGGATCTGCTTCAGCAATAGCAGCCCAGAAAATTGCATGTTCTGACTCTACTTCAGCAATAGCAGCCCAAAAAATTGCATATTCTGACTCTGCTTCAGCAACAGCAGCCCAGAAAATTGCATGTTCTGACTCTGCTTCACACCTCCAGTTTAATTCTGGTCGGCCAAGGAAAAATGTTAATATTGTTGTTAGCGATCATACATCTCACTCTTCTACAGATAATGGCTCATCTCACTCAGATTATGAAATGGCAGTAATGATAAACGGATTGACCTCTGAAACAACAGCTTCTTCGTCAGAACAGCCAAATGATCAGTCCTGTTCAGTAATTAATTTAGCAGCGATGCTGAAAGAAAAAACTGCTCGTTTCTCCTATGATTCTCATGAGCATCTTCAACTAGAAGGAAACCAAGAGGAGTACTCACAACCTGGAAAAATTCAGCATCAAACTGTGGACTCTCTTGCAGCTACCAATCTCGAAAAACAGATGAAACAGGCAGAAACATTTCAGCAACAGGCAGATTTTTCAGATGCCATCACCATTGCCAAACACAGGCGAAACAAGTCATTTGATGAAGGATCACAGGGGCCTCTGACTCGCTCCCAAACCACCAAAAGGAAGGCAGCTAATCACACTCAAAGACAAAGGTCTAGATCTTCGTCACAGCCCCCTCATTTATAGCCTATGATGAATTTACTGATCTGGAACATTAGGGGAATTGGGAATGGTAGTAAGCAAAAAATTTTACACAGCTTGTGCAAAGATCATCATCCAGAAATTCTCATCATTTTGGAGCCATTCATCCAGCTTGATTCATCCTTTATGTGCAGAAGGCCCGGCTTCTCTTCAGCTACCTCTAATATTTCAAACAAAATTTGGTGCTTTGCAAAGGATGACATTCATCTGGAAGTGCTTGAGGATCACAATCAATTTCTTCATGTCAAAATTCACCATCAGAGGCTGGCTAAGAGCTTTTTGGGTACATTTATCTATGCCAGCTGTACTAGAGGTGAAAGAAAACTCCTTTGGGATGATCTTCGGGCACTGTCACCAACTTGTGAACCCTGAATCATAGGTGGTGATTTTAATGCTACACTCTCTGCATCGGATTCGTTCGGAGGAGCTAACCAACGTATTGGCTCTAGCGAGGATTTCAACAACATGGTTATGGATTGTCAACTGATGGATGCTGGATTTGAAGGGAATCCATTCACTTGGACTAACAATAAAGTTTGGAAGCGGCTGGATAGAGTGTTTTACTCTCACAACTGGCTTGAATCTTTTGAGTGCACTCGCATTATCCATCTTCCTCGAAGAAGCTCGGATCATCGTCCTCTTCTTATCAATGCCACCAACCCACGGTTCAATGCCAAGCCCGCCTTTCGTTTCCAACACATGTGGACCAAGCACCACCTTTTTTTGCAGGCTATTCGAGAGAACTGGCTACAACCCGTCCACGGCTTCGGTATGATTAAACTTCAGCAAAAACTGTTCCGAATGAAGCGATTTTTTTATAGTTGGAATCGAACAGTTTTTGGAAATGTTTTTCGGCGGGTGGAACAAGCTAAACAGGCAGCCACAGCAGCAGAATTTCAGGTTGATCAAGATCCTTCAATTGCTAACATTGCAGAATTAAAAAAGTGTAATGCCGATCTCACTTTTGCTCTCTCATTGGAGGCTACTTTTTGGAAGCAGAAAAGTAACTGTAAATGGCTTGAGGAGGGTGAACAAAACACTAAATTTTTCCACTCGATTGTTAAGAAAAAAAGAGCTAAGTCCATGATTCATCAAATTAGAGAACAGGATACTCTCTTGACCGAAAAGGAGGATATCCAAGCATCAGCAGTGAATTATTTTCAGAATTTATTTGCAGCCTCTGGCGACGATATTGCTCCTTCAGATTTGAATGATTTCATGGAACTTCTTCCCAAGATCTCTCCGGATATGGCATGCTCCATGTCAGCATCTCCAGACCTTGCTGAAATTAAAGCAGTGGTCTTTTCGCTTTGCCCGGACAGTGCTGCAGGTCCTGATGGTTTTTCAGCTCTTTTCTTTCAAGCCTGCTGGTCAATTATTGCTGACGATGTTCATCAAGCCGTTACTGATTTCTTCAGTGGCACACCTATGCCCCGAAGCTACACAACAACATCCATTGTGCTCATTCCCAAGATTGATAGCCCGAAGGGATGGAACGATTTTAGACCCATCTCCCTTTGTAATGTCATCAACAAAATTATGTCTAAGCTTCTCTACCAAAGAATAGCATCAGTGCTTCCGAACCTTATCTCTCCTACACATAGTGGCTTCATTCCTGGGCGGCTCATTTGTGATAACATTCTCTTAGCCCAGGAATTGGTTCACCACATTGACAACAGGAAAAAGTTTGACAACCTTGTTCTTAAACTTGACATGCAAAAGGCCTATGATCGAGTGAATTGGCAGTTCCTTCTCACAGTGGTTTCACATATGGGCTTCCCTGCTCAGATTGTTAATCTTCTCAGAAATTGCATCAATAACTGCTGGTTCTCTGTGCTTGTTAATGGCAACCCTGCTGGATTCTTTAAGTCGTCGCAAGGGCTTCGCCAAGGTGACCCGATCTCTCCAGCCCTTTTCATTCTTGCGGCTGAGACTTTCTCGCGTGGATTGGAGAAACTTTTCTCACATAATTCTCACATGTACTTTGACACCAAAGGAGGCCTTCCCATTACTCACCTGGCTTTTGCAGATGACATTATCATTTTTACAAAGGCGAGAAATCCAGCTTTGCAAAAACTCATGAAATTTTTACAGCGCTATGAATACTTATCTGGGCAGCAGATAAACTATTCCAAGAGCTACTTCGTGGCGAGTAAGAGATCCTCACAGGCCTCCATCCACCGGATTAAGCATCTCACTGGTTTTTGTTGGAAACAACTACCGATTCACTATCTTGGTGCGCCGTTGTTCAGAGGTAATAAAAGATGTTCTCTTTTTACTGGCCTGTTGGATCGTATCTATGTCAGGCTTAGAGGATGGGAACATAACTTTCTTTCACATGGTGGACGACTCCAACTCATTAAAAGTGTTCTTTCTTCCATGACTCTTCATCTATTTCAAGTTATCAACCCTCCTCTCTATACTTTGGATCGGATTGAAAAACTCTTTTCTAAATATTTTTGGGGCTCTACAGACAACCAGAGGAAAATTCACTGGACTAAGTGGATTAACATCTGTCAGCCTCGCAACGAAGGTGGTTTGGGTGTTCGAAAGATGCGAGACGTTGTTGAGGCCTTCTCTATCAAATTATGGTGGCGTTTTAGAACCCAATCCTCACTTTGGGCCCAATTCCTTCTTCAAAAATACTGTATGGGATTCTTCCAGAGTCCGGTGCGGGGATCTATTCATGCTTCCTCCACATGGAAACGGCTCTGTAAAATTCACCTTGTGGCCCAAGAGCACATTCTCTAGAACATTGGGAAGGGATCTATTTCTTTTTGGCATGACTGCTAGCTCCAAGAGGGCACTGTGGCTAATATTTGTTCTTTGGAGGGATCTGCTGAGCCAATTCACCATTATTGGCTTAATGGCCGATGGAATCTGGCTAAGTTGCAAACAGTGCTTCCAGAGGATACTTGTCAGCTTATCATCAGCACACCCATTCACAATGGCGTTTCTGATCAACCAGTGTGGAAACTGGGCACTAATGGACATTTTTCTACTAAATCTACTTGGCATCCTGTTAGGGAAAAGGGAGATCCACAAGCTATTTTTCGTAAAATATGGGATCCACTTATTATCCCAACCATCTCGATTTTTTTATGGAGGTTGATTCATAATTGGCTCCCTACGGATGACTGGCTGCAAAAGAAAGGATTCGCCCTTCCGTCTAAGTGCATGTGTTGTAGTCAGCAAGAAACTTCCCAGCATATCTTTTTTACTAGCATGAAGGCTAAAGCTGTGTGGAGTCACTTTGCCTTCATTTTCCATCAGTCGGTTCCCCAAACAGCTAATGTGGTTCTCTTTCTCCAGAGATGGGAAGTTCATGGAAGTCATAATCAGATCCAGATCAGAAACATGGTTTCCTTTCTTACTTTATGGTTCCTTTGGTGTGCTAGGAATGATGCTAAACATCGTGGCCTTCCAGTGCATGCACATCATATCATCCATAAGGTTTACTCTTACATTCATACTATTTCTCGATGCAATTTATGGAAACCTTCGCATTGGTATGGAGACCGTAACATCGCCTCATACTTTGGGATTGAATTGCCACCTCCTTGCACTTTCTTGCCTAAAATTGTCGAGTGGACTAAACCCTCAATTGGGTGGGTTAAACTTAATACGGATGGGGCTTCTCTTGCGAACCCAGGAATTGCTGGAGCAGGGGGACTTCTCAGAGATCATAAAGGTCAACTCATTTTTGCTTTCAAGGAGCCTTTGGGACATTCAACCAACACAATGGCTAAGCTGAAAGCCCTCCATCGAGGATTGCTTCTATCGTGGCAGCATGGGTTCTCTAAGATTTGGGTGGAGGTGGATGCCACTTCTATTATTTCTCTCTTATCATCGGAGTACACTGGTCACTGGCTCTTCCAGCACATTCTTCATCACATCCAGAGTCTTCTTAACTTAATGGAGGTGCGCATCACACATATTTTCAGGGAGGCCAACCAAGCTGCTGATCTTCTTGCATCCGAGGCTTGCGAGGCGTCCCATCTCATTGTCATCCATGGGCAGCAAACTCAGGGTCACATACGTGGAATACTACACCTTGATTCGATTGGGTATCCATATTTCAGATTTCATTAGTCCCGACACCCATCTATGCTCTTTAACTGTAAAGGAGTAGTACTCCTTATTTACTTTTTCCAAAGCTTCCTTGTAATTAGCATTGTGAGTTTATGAAGATGGCTTGAGGACCCCGAAAAGTGCCTCGCGCCTTTGGCGTTTTCGTTTTAAAAAAAAAACCCTAAACCCTAACCCCTAACCCCTAACCCCAAACCCCAAACCCCAAACCCAAACCCAAACCCAAAACCCTAAACCCTAAACCCTTAACCAAACCATTCTGCACTTTTTACAACTGCTCTCCCTTCTCTCTAGAAAATAGGCGATTTTCTCTCTCCAAAATGGCGATTTCGTGATTTGCCCCTTTTCCGGTCACCGCCGTCGGAAACCAACCCCCGGCTGTTGGTGCTCGTCCCTTGGCGACCCTTCGTTCCAATTTTCAGACAAAAACTCAGCCGTTTGGCCCATTTCGCGCACTTCTCCATCCAGCCGATTTTTTCTTCTCTTCGATCCACGCGTGTCCGGCAGCTTCGGCTGCCGGAAAAGGTAGCCTCCAGTTCGCCATCCTCTGGGCTCCCTTTCCCCCTTTTCAATTTCACTCGATGCTTAGCCCTTCTCAGGTAATTTCGATTTTTCCTCCAGCCGTGTCTGTCCGCGCGCGATGATTTCTTTTTTCAATTCCATCCTTGTTCTGTAGCATTTTTCCAAATTGTTTGCTTCGTTGTGTTCGTTGTCTTGTGGGCTTTAATTTTCCGTTGCCAATTGCTCTATTTCTTTAGCTTTTTCCGGTCGATCGCCTTCGAAACGACGTCGTTTTAGCACTGTGCAGAGTGTACAGTAACTCTGCACAGTGATTTCTGCCCTGTTCCATTCTGCACACCTGTTTCTTCCTCCTCATGGCTGATTCCACCCCCCTTTCTTCTTCCCCAAGACTTGGCACTGCAGGATTAATCGAAAACGTCCACAGGTCATTTGTTGAGGTTCTTCAAACTTCAACAACCCCCCTCCAACAACCTCCATCCCAAGCCAAAAAAGCTCTTCCTTTCCAACTCGGATAAATCCTTTTTTTCCAGCCCCCCTCCAGCTGATATTGGCCATAAATCATTCCATGAAGGTGATCCGATCATCTACTTCTCCGAACTCGAAACTCAAAGTCTAGCCAAACCTTTTGCTTTCACTCTTGTGGGGAAATTCTCTCATGGTTACCCTTCTTGGGCTGAATTGCTCCAGCATTTCCAAGCCCTTAAACTCAAAGGAAATTTTCTCATCCAATCATTAAACCTCAAGCACATTCTCATCAACCTTTCCAATGATGAAGATTACTCGAGACTTTGGATGAGGGGAACTTGGTTCTTTCAAGGCTTCCCCATGAGAGTCTTTAAATGGTCACCTAATTTTAATCCCGAAGTGGAATCCCCTCTTGTTCCGATTTGGATCCAGCTCCCTTGTTTGCCGGTCCATTTGTTTGACAAGAATGCTCTCTTCTCCATTGCTAGTTTGATTAGGAAACCCCTTAGAGTAGATGACCCCACAGCTGCTAAATCTCGAATCAGTGCTGCTAGAATTTGCGTTGAAATTGATATTTCAGCACCTCTTCGCTCTTCTGTCAAGTTGGGGATTGGGGCAGATATTGTTGTTCAGAATATCATCTACGAGAATATCCCAAAGTATTGTTCCTCTTGCAAGCATTTGGGGCACAACTCAGAGGACTGTTTGGGTAACAAAAATGCCCCAAAACCAATGGAAAGGCAAGCTACAGAGGCTAAAAGGAACCATAGGAGACAGAAGCTTGATAACAAGGCCATCCCTCCCCTGTCTAAGAAGATCCCAACTAATGGCTTGGTGGATACATATGAGAATAAAAGTAAAGCCCCATTGATTTATCGTGCTAAAGAAAGTCGAGCTGCCACTGCAACCGAAACAAATACTGGCCAAGTTTCAGGTATAAACCTTTCCTTTAATAGATTTGACCCTCTTGTTGTGTTGTTAAGGGAAACGGTGTGGAGGATGTTGATGATATTATGGTGGATGGAGGTCTTGAAAATTCTTATTTCATTAATGCTTTGGATGAGGACAGTATTGATGGATTTATTGGAAAAAACAGCGCTGGAAAAGAGGCTGAGATTGTTCACATGGTTGAGCATGGTTTTGATGAATCTTTACCAAATAAAACTGCTATTAATGAAGTTGTGAATCAAAATGTTGTTGACAATTTCTGGTCCAAAAAAACTGATGTGGATGGCACTGTGGACAAGGATGATTTTTCTGGTCATTCTGTTGAAAAAACTTTTGATTATGGAGCTTTGGAGGTGGACGGTTCAGATGGTTTTTTTCGGCAAAATACTGCTGTGAAAGAGGTTGTGAATGAGGATTTTTCTGACGGATCCCCTGCTATCAAAACTACTGTGACTGATGCTGTCAAAGAAGATTTTTTGGCTGGTTTTCAATATGGAAAAACTGCTATGAATGATGGTGTGGGTGAGGATGAGCTTCATGGTTTTCTTGCTGAAAATATTTCTATGAATGACCTTGAGTATGCTGAAAATTCTGCTGCCAAGAAAACAGTACATGATGGAAAATTCTGTGCTGTTTATGAACGTTTGGGGGATAAACCTGATTTTATTCCAAGTGGTGTGAATTTGGAGTTGTTGAAGACAATGGCAGCAAATGCTGCTAATGCTGGAAAAGCTGCTGATGCTGGAAATGCTGCTGACACTGGAAATGCTGAAAGCAATGCAACCAATTCGGCCATCAATGATCATGAAGGTATGCAGGAATTTGGTTTTGCTGGAAATGAGGGTAATGATGGAGAAAATGGAACTTCTCAGCACGATGGGAGTAGGCTTTTATTTGTGACTGAGTCTGGGGATCACGATGCTATTAAGGAGACTGACCTGGTGGAATTTTATGTTGAGAGACACAGGTCAGCCCCTGTTTTGAACCAGATCATTCCTAACCTCTTACCAATGCAGTGTTGTGCTAATCTCATCCCAGGAGAGTCTGACCCAGCATTAATCCCAAGTGTTGAGGAGTCATCATCTTCCAACACCACTGATCAACCTCTGTCCTCTACAGAATGTTCATCATCTTCAGACCTTGATTTTGTAACCCTTGCTGAGGTACAAGAAGCCTCACTCAAAGCAAAACACAGGATTTGCAAGTCTATCCCTCCAAAAGCGAAGTCCAAAAGGATCAACACAAACTTACCTACATTTTCTGATGGCAGAAGGATCACAAGATCCATGTCAGACTCTTTCTCGCTCTCCCCATCTATATGAATATTTTAGTTTGGAATGTCAGAGGAGTTGGCAATAGCCGAACACAGAAACATACTCATCGGATTTGCAAAAAATATGGCATACAGGTTCTCATCATTTTTGAACCAATGATTGAGATTGATGAAAGATATTTTTGCAGGAGATTGGGATTCTCAAAAGTTACTGTTAACTTATCCAATAAGATTTGGGTTTTCTCTCATCAAAAACTTGACATTGATATTATTTTGGATCATGAGCAGCTCCTTCACATTCAGATTTGCTCTCACTCACTCAGTTCACCTTTCTTTTTTACTGGTATTTATGCAAAATGCTGCTACATCCAGAGAAGAGCCCTCTGAAATACATTACAAGATATTGCTACTACAATGATGGATAAACCATGGCTCATTGGAGAAGATTTTAACTCTGTCTTGCATGTTTCAAAGAGAAGAGGAATTGGTAGACCTAAACTGAAAGGCATTGAGGAATTCGCTCAATTGGTCACAGATTGTGGTATAATTGAAGCAGGCTTTGAGGGCTCCCCTTTTACTTGGACTAACAAAAGGACGTGGGCACGCTTAGATAGGGTGCTATTCAACAACCATTGGATGGAATTCTCTTTTGCTACAAGAGTCACGCATCTTCCTAGAGCTACATCAGATCACACTCCACTCCTTATTCAGGTTTCATTTAAGGAAAACAAGCCTAGGCCTTCTTTAAAATTTCAAAGTATGTGGACGAAGCACCATCTTTTCATGGAATCAGTGAAGCAAAATTGGATGGCTCCAACGCTTTACATAGGTCTCACCAACTTCCAACACAAGCTCTTTAGATTGAAAAAACATCTTAAGTGGTGGAATAAAAATATCTTTGGAAATATTTTTTATGGGGTCAAACAAGTAGAACATGAAGTTACTGTGAGTGAAAGAAGATTTGATCGTGACCCGACAGATGAAAATCTTTTGGAAATGAACAGAAGTACAACACTCCTTACTAAAGCCCTTACTTTTGAAGAAGAATATTGGAAACAAAAGGCAGCATGTAGGTGGATTGACAACGGAGAAAGGAACACCAAATTCTTTCACTCCCTTGTCAAAAAGAAAAGGTACATCTCTAAAATCCACTCCATTTCACATGAAGGGCAAATTTTTACTGATCAAGAGGATTTGAAACATTCGGCGGTTCATTTCTTCCGTTCTCTCCTCTCCAATGAGTCAGTCCAATTGCATGAGGCCAATCTGGATTGTATCCCGTCAATTATCTCTACAATTGAGAATGAATACCTTTGCAGTTGCCCAAACTTGGAAGAAACAAAGAAAGTTGTCTTTAATCTTAGAGCAGACAGTGTTGCGGGTCCTGATGGGTTCTCTGCCCTTTTTTTCCAGCAATGTTGGGACATCATTTGTGAGGACCTTCAAGCGGCAGTTGTTGAATTCTTCAAGGGTGCGCCGCTTTCCAAAAGTTTCACTTCAACCACAATTGTGCTCATTCCTAAGGTTGACAGCCCAAGTTCATGGAGTGATTTTAGACCAATCAGCCTTTGCAACGTGGTGTACAAAATCTTGTCCAAGCTCCTCAACAACAGATTGGCTCCACTGCTCCCTAGTATTATTTCTCCTTCTCAGAGTGGCTTTGTGGAAGGACGTGTTATTAGTGACAACATCCTCCTTACTCAAGAGCTTATTAATGATCTTAATCTTCCAAAGAAATACTCAAATGTGGTGCTGAAATTGGACATGGCTAAAGCATATGACAGAGTTCAATAGAGTTTCCTCTATAAAGTGCTTAGGAAATTTGGATTTTCTGAACACTTTATCCTGTTAGTCTCACACATTGCATCCAGCACTGTTTCTTCTCAGTCCTTGTGAATGGGGATATTAGCGGTTTTTTCCCGTCAGGCCGTGGTCTCAAACAAGGTGATCCTTTATCCCCCTCCTTGTTTATTAAGGCTGCAAAATTCTTTTCTCGAGGATTAGAGAGGGTCTTCAATTCAAACAAAAGGATGTATTATCATTGTAAAGGACGCTACAAGATCTCTCACCTGTCCTATGCCGATGATGTGATTATTTTTACAAACAGTCGTCAGAGCAGTGTCACCAAGCTTCTTGATTTTCTCCATCACTATGAAGAAACCTCTGGGCAGCTGATTAACACCTCCAAGAGTCTTTTGGTTGTTGGCAAGAAATGCTCTCGGTTGACCTCCCAAAGGCTTACTCAAACCACAAGATTCACACTTAAGCCGCTTCCCATCACCTACCTTGGTACCCCTCTCTTTATAGGCAACAGAAAGGCTTCTCTCTTCTTTGATTTGATTGGAAAAATTCAGGCAAAGTTGCAAGGATGGGATAAAGCTACTCTTTCTCATGGAGGCAGGCTAGCTCAGATTAATAGTACCCTTTCTACTATACCTCTCTACTTGATCCAAGTCATGCAACCCCCTTTTAATGTTCTTCACAAGATTGACCAACTTATGGCTAGATTTTTTTGGGGTTCCTCTGAGGGTCATAAGAAGCGTCACTGGTGCTCTTGGGATAATATCTGTCTCCCTACTAAAGAAGGTGGATTAGGGATACGCAAGTCACTTGATATTGTCAAAGCCTTCGGTTGCAAACTCTGGTGGAGATTTAGGGAGCAAAAATCTCTTTGGGCTAATTTTTTATATGCAAAATACTGTGGTGGGCTTCCGGGTAACCTTAAAGCTCACACGTATGACAGCCCAGTTTGGAAAAGAATGCACAAACTAAAGGATTTTACTCTAGAGCAGATTTTTTGGGTGTTAGGAAGTGGTGACTGCTCTTTCTGGTTTGATCATTGGTGTGGCACTAAACCTCTTGCCCAGTCCCTTTTTAGGGAACATGGCCCTGAAAAAGTGAATTACTATTGGAGCAATGGAGAATGGAACATTCAAAGACTTAAACAAATTCTCCCGGCAAATCTTTTGGAGCAAGTGTTGCATGTGCACATCTCTAATGCCAATGAAGATCTCATGATTTGGAAACCCTCTTCCAATGGCTGCTTTTCTTTTAAATCCGCTTGGAACCTGATTAGAGATCCATCAGTAACTCAGCACCTCTTTTTTGACTTGTGGACTCCTTTCCTTACTCCTACCATGTCCTTCTTTCTTTGGCGCATCTTCCATAATTGGATTCCAGTTGACACCCGTATTCAAAGAATGGGCATCTCTCTTGCTTCTAAATGCCATTGCTGCCAGGATATCGAATCTATTCCTCATCTCTTTATTTTGGGCGAACAGGCCAATCACATTTGGAGTTTATTTTCTAATCTCTTTAATATCCCAAACCCCAATACCTCTAATTTACATATCCTTGCTAATTTTCGGAAATTCTCTTCTCTCTTTGCTCACAAATTACATGTCAGATCCCTTATCCCCTTGCTTGTCCTGTGGTTCATTTGGACCGAAAGGAATGACACCAAATACAGGACCAAAAATTTCTCTTGGCACAAAGTTGTTTGGAAAATTTTTAATCATTTGCAGGTACTCTTCAAAAGCAAAAAGTTTGACAGACATCATTAGTGAGGAGATTTGAACTTGGCACATGATCTTGGCTTCCACTTTCCACCAAGTCCTCTTCCTCAACCATTTTCGGTCTATTGGAGAAAACCAGATCGTGGATGGTTCAAACTTAATACAGACGGTGCTGCAAAAACTTCTACAGGTACAGCAGGTGCGGGTGGGGTCATTCGGAACTCAGAAGGCAACGTCATTCTTGCCTTCCAAGATTACATTGGAGATGCTACCAATACATATGCAGAGATGTGGGCTCTTTTAAAAGGCTTGGAGCTTGCTTTTGATAGAGGCACTTCACCGCTTTAGGTTGAGGTGGACTCACAAGCCATCATCACCATCATCTCCTCTTCACAGGGACATTGGACTTTACAGAATTTGATTGGTAGAATCAACAGCATTAGGAACCAGATCCATATACAGTTATCCCATATTTACAGGGAAGGAAACTCCGTTGCTGACTTCTTTGCTAACGAAGCTTGCTCCACACATTCTTCAGTCATTCTCCATCCTAACCAGCTTCAGTCATTCTCCATCCTAACCAGCTTCAGGGAAAGGTGCTTGGTCTTATACGACTTGACAGACTTGGCCTTCCTAACTTTCGGTTTAGATGATCCCACATTCTTTTCTCGTTTTGTTGGGATTTTTTTGTACTCATGTAAAGGGAGTAGTACTCCTCTTTTCACTTTGCACAGATTGTCTCTTGTACTTTCGACAGGTTCTGTTTTTTTTACAGGTTGGGGGCCTGGCCTTAACCCTTCACCCGTACAGTGTTTTTGGTTTTAAAAAAAAAAACCCTAAACCCTAAACCATAAAACCCCAAACCCCAAACCCTAATCCCGAAACCCCAAACCCCAAACCCTAAACCCTAAACCCTAAACAATTGGGATATTTGGCATAACAATCATTTCTCACAAACAACGCCAAACTAATCCAAAATCTATGTGCACAATCATAGATCACACACGACACGTTATTCGGTTAATGAGTGGGTGGACACTCTATTCTTGAAATGGAACACTAAGAATAAGATTGTGTTTGTTTTCAGTCTTCCACTCTAAAAACACACACTACAATCATTATATTTTTTAAATTTTATCTATATGTCGCTCTTATTTTTACATAATTTCAAATAAAAATACTCTCAAAAACACACAAATTAAAACAAAAAAAAAACATAGGTTCTCTATTTGTACTATACATAAATGTTTGGAACCCATATTTCAATCTTCACACATCCTATCAAATTTTAAACTATCAAATATATTATTCAATAAAATTTTTATTCAAAATTTCCCTATGTTATATATACAACTAATCAATTATTTTTTAATTATTAAACTTATTTACAGTCAAATCAATACCTATATATATACACACATCCACTCAGATATATTTATACCTTAAAATTAATCATTATATCTATATACTATCATATCATTCAATTATTATTATATATTTTATGTATATATTCAAACAAATTAAAAAATTTAAAACTTCAAAGTTACACTAACAAACATATTACTTATCCTAAAACAACTCATACCAAACATCACCTTTCACCTAAAGCCCTCTCCCAAACATAGTGAAGGATATTTATTGAAACCATTCAATTTGAAGTCCTAGAGCAAGTCCTTCAACTTGCCTTCCATGTATTTTGGTAACTGAAATTGAATGGCTGTGTTAGTTTCACATATTTTCATTTTCTTTCATACTATCAAATTTTACATAACTATACATATTGTTGAACAAAATTTTTATGTAAATTCAAAGTAAATTCAAATTTAAATGTTCCTACTCTTACATGTATAACAAATTATTTGTTATTCAATTATTATAGCTCTCAATAATCAAATCAATGTCTACACACAAACACTCACATTTATATATTTTTATACCAATAAAATTAATCACTATACTTATATATTATCATACTTTTCAATCATTATTATAAATGTTGTGCATATATGAATGCACAAACTTGAATAAATCAAACTTTTTATCCCATTAAAATTTTATAACTAAGCATACTATTCATTACAACTCACAAAACATCATTCACAGCAAAACATCTTAACCAATCAATATTTATTTGCTTCTATTCAGGCATATATGAACAACTTCTTCTAAAAATTAATAATTTTGTGTTAGGTTTAACAAAAAAAATTAGTAATGTTATACAGCAACTTATATTTTGCAAAATATGAAAAAATTCTAAATATTATGATTATTTGGTTTAATATTTATTAAACTCAAACTTAGTTTAATATTTGGTTATACAGCAACTTCTACAGGCATATTTAGGTTGGATAAAATTTGAAGTGACTATGTTAAAGGAAATTTAATATGGAAGTTTTGATAACAAATGGGTATCTTTATAAGATGATTAAAAAGAAAAAACGACGATTCAGAAAAACATATATAAATTGTGTTGGTAGAAATTTTAACATGAAAATTTAGTTACAATTTAAAAGTAACAGTGAAAAAGATATTAAAAAGACTTATTTTGGTGGATATCTACTTTGACTGATTTTGATAAGATGAAAATAAATTGGGTTATAATTGTAAAAATAAAATAGAGGGAAAGAATTATTTCTTAAGTATGTATGTCTGGATTGTGAACATCTATCGAGTAGAAAAATGAGCACTTGCATCCACGCTAATTCTTCTTGAGGTTGACTCCTCTATTCTAGATCTAAAACAAAGGTGGGCGCGGCTTCAAATTCGAAAAAAAGTAGAGGGAAAGAATTATTTCTTAAATATATATATTTGGATTGTGAACATCTATCGAGTAGAAAAAAGAGAACTTCACATTACTTTATGTTCCATCTTTCAGAAAAGAAAATGGGGGCAGTGGAAAATAAAAATAAACCATAATTAAAGAAAGAAAAGAAAATGCGACACGCAGTAGCTCATTTGTTTTATGGTGTCGAATAAACTACGAAGAAAATTACGAGTTATTCATGCACTATTGTGTTGCGCAACAGAAATTTAAATACGTTTAAAATTTACTTTTGTTACGTAGCCCAGCGAAGGTGCACTTTCAGTCCACATGTTGCATTTTGCACTTACTAGTTCCGACCAAAAAAAATAAGGAGAATAACAAGTGATACCGGAACTTGTCTTCTTGATGGAATAAAAGTACAAAGAGTTATGAAGGTCCTCCAAAGCAAGAACTCGTTCGTGTTTCAAGAATAGTTTGAACATGCCCGGACAACATCAAGTATTGGAGCAATACATATTGGACATTTCCCGCTACTCATCTGCAGCTCATGGGCACACTTGTAACACGTGCACATGTGCCCGCACCTGAAAACCGTGGAAAAAGACATGGAATTACCATTTACAACCATTATAATGCTTGAGAACTTCATAAATTTATGGATGATCTACAGTCTTCCTTACCCCAATAATCTTTACAATTTGCCTACAATATACCTGTACAGAAGAGTATCAACTAGCATTTTGCAGCAAATGCAACATCTTCCTCTAATTTTCTTTACTGAATTCTGGCGTCCATTCTTTGCATCTGCATGATTTAAGGGATTTCAATCATTTTCAATATGTACGACAATCAGAAAGATGCTCATGTGTGACTTCAATGCCTGAAGCACATTGCTTTTTTTTTTTTTTCTATCCACAGGCCCAAAACATGAAACATCATAGAATCCACATAGATGCTTTCTATAATTCTCATAGATATCGAGGAAACAATGAAATAAAACCTTCTTTGGAAAAATTTCAGCATACACTTTCTTCCACTAAAACAAGTATCATAGACTCCACTACAGATCTTCTACTGCACCGCATCTTTCTTTTTCTTTTTCTTTTTCTTTTTTTTTTCCATTTTTGACATGCAGGCAGGATATCCAGGAAACAGAAAAATGCCTTAAGTGACTAAATATAAGTTATCAGAATCTTCATATGCTAGCATCTTAAGTAGCGTTAATATGTTGTCAGAGTCTTCATATACTTTTAATTTAATTTGTTTTATAGGAAATAATATTTCACAAACAATTATTATAATTATTGATTCAAATTCCTATGCTTTGCATATTCTGCGAACATATGGGAAGAATGGGCTAACCATTAACATTGTTGTTGTTCAATTTATCAATTTTTTTCAAACAAGTTCGGAAGTTCGTTAAGGCTGGTCATCCTCTAGTTTAAAATAATAATTATTTCTCTATACAGGAGAAAAAAGATATCATGGAAAAGGATCAAGAAAAAGGCTAAGTAAAATTAAAAGTTCACCTGAATGATTCAAAGCTATTGCAACTTCCTTCCTGATGGAGCGTTGTAACTTGATCTGAATATCCATGCAACATTTAATTGATTTTCTCAGTTCAGACATCTCTTGGTGCAGTTGCTCTATACGCCCTCTCAAATCATATATGAGTTCCATTTCCTGCTTTCCCAAAAGTGTAAAACATTTATGTCGACTAATATGCATAAGATAATAGTAGTGACTTACAATTGCAGGATGGGCGCTGTATAAATAATTAGATCCATTGTTCTGAGGGAAAAAATTGGACGAAGACTGTTGTGTAGAAGGAGATGAAACCTGATAAGAGTAATCACTTAATTCATGAAGATTTTGTGCCCATGATGCCGGTGGTGAAAATGTGATATGATCTGTGCAATCATCAGACTTGATACACTGTTGCCCCACTGAGCTCTCTGCTTCTTCATAATCATGAAAATTATCACTATAATCTTCCACTTCCTCGTCTTGCTTGTCCTCGCTATATTTCCCATCTCTGTCCTCTGATACCACTGCTTGTTCCCGTTCAGGTAACTTCTCATGTTTTTCTTCTTGTGTGTGGTTATTTTTTAGAGCCTGTCGTCCCTGAGCACGGAATATCATCACTTGATCTATTTTCTCCCTCAGATCACCGGAAAGAAAGGTTGAGACACTTCTCCTGCTCGGTTTATTTTAAAAATCACAAATTTAAGCATGAACTTGGATAGCATAACCATTTGAGAAATTATATAACTGAAGATAAACGAAGATAAAACGTGAATTATTTTATTTAAGCTGTTGATAAGGGAATTGTCTATCCAGCAAGGGGAATGGGGAGGCAGCGTAATGAATTTGAAGGCATGACTAATCAATATTGACAAATAGACAAATTTGACAGACCTTCCAAGGAGTGTTCGAATTTCTTCATTGTCTAGGAAAGGATCAAGCATCTCTTGATATCTTGCTTGCCTAAGCCCTTCCCAGTCACTACGCGGGCGTGATACCTCATCAATCCAGTTTCTGTTGCTTCCTGCTTGCTGCTGGTAATCAGAGTGCAATTCTTCCCATCCAACTTCAGGATGAGAAACATCACTTACCCAGTATGTAGCAG
Source organism: Avicennia marina (assembly GCA_019155195.1). NCBI lineage: Eukaryota > Viridiplantae > Streptophyta > Magnoliopsida > Lamiales > Acanthaceae > Avicennia > Avicennia marina. The sequence continues at coordinate 40,941 of CM032756.1, forward strand.
TTTCTCCTAATTCCTGGTTACTGGCCACGTCTTCTTCGTGGCAATTTCGTGTATGAGCACAATCACCAGTTAAGCCATGGTTGCTTTTTGGACCCAGCTCATTAGTGATCTCTTTCTCATTGTTATCTACATTGATCTCAATATTGTGGAGGGATTTTCTAGTCTCCGCACAATTGATCTCTGTGTCGAGAAAAGTTCTAGCTGTCTCTGCAGATTCAACTAAGCTATGGTTACCGCTCTCCCAGTTGATGCCTTGCCTCATAAATGTTGTCGGTAGACCTGCTTCATGATTATTTAATGCATGAACACTCTGTTCTATATTGTCAGTGACTTCGTGAGAACTGTGGCCTTCATCATGTTCTCTAGACGTGATGGAGCCTTCTAAATCTTGGACCTGACCTGCCCTGGCTCTGGGAGAAATTTTTGAGTTAATGACCTCTTGGTATTGATTTTCTTTTCCTTGTTCATTGGCTGCATACAAATCTGATGCTGCAGGAGTCCCGTCTGGCAGTTTTTTGTGGCAACAACCAGAGTGAACTGACGCATTTGGTGCACTTGGATTAACTCTTTCCCTGTAAATATTTAGAAGCACGCAGTAATATTAAAAATTAGGTTCATATAAAAATTTCATGTGTCACAAATAATTCCAAAACATCAAAATCGAGTTCAAATTTCAGTGCCTTAAAGAAGGGTATACATTACTCGCAAGTTCATGAAAAGGTAATGAAATGAACTGGATAAAAGAGGCTACTCAACAAAAGGGATCTACCTATAACAAAATACTAAGTTGTCCTTCTGATTCACTCTTTCATGAGTGGTCTGTTTTTCGCAGAACAGATTCCTGTTCCTCATTCTCTCACATATGGAAATATTGCCATTCCAACAGCGGAAAATTCATAGAAATCCAATCAAATAACCTAACGGGAGAGAGTTCAAAGTAGACTGATACTTGGTAGGTGTGAATGAAATGATGTACTCATTTGGGAATGTTGCGCCATTTCAAGAACAATTTTTGTTCCAATTTACCGACTTAACAAAACATTGCATTAGAAGGGTAATAAAAAATGAAATACCACCAATGTTGCAGCAGAAAGCAATATAAGAATCATCATAATCTATCTTATTTCAATGCGTAGTAAATGATTGCTATGTTCTTGAATGTGACAGGAAATATCCACATTTTCTTCATTTTATGTGTGTGTTTCAATGCAGAATGGAGAAGCACAAAACCTGAAACGAGCAATGTCGTGTTGCATAGCTTTATGTGATTCAGGTGATGTGCTGTTAGAATGCCAACCTTCTTTAGCTTCCATCCCCCGACGCAGCAACCTAATTCGAAGCATAGCCTATTTAATTAGAGAGCACGGTTAGAGTGAAGGAACGAGGCCTTATGATTGGAGCACTGCACATGGCGTCGGGTAAAGAAATTGAAGGTACCTGAATGCGTCCTCGATGAGAAAATTTGGAAACCACTTTACGCCCTACAAGCCCTTCAAGTTCCTTGCGCCTGTCACGTTCCATCTGCGTCAACAGGTCATTATGTGCCTGGCGGCCCCTGATGCGTGGTGAACCAACCAAAGGGGAAAAACATCTCTGTTCTGATTGGTCCAACGAGATTCTAACCCGAGAAGGGGAGTCAGAGCCAAAATCGCTGAAACGGTCTTCCGTCAACTTTCTGATGATGTCGGCAACCCTGAGCCCCTCGCTTTCGGTCGCGTCAGATTCCCGCCCTCGAGAAGAAGGTGGACCACTGACTACTGTTCTATCAGAATCCCAATCCCCAAAAGCGTCGTCCACATTATTGAGAAGGGCATCCTGGGATACGGTTTCTGAGTTGTTCCTGCTACTGCATTTGGCCTCTGCCTCGAAACCTCTCCATTTCTGAACCAGGGAGGACACACCGCCCCAATTGGGAACCTCCACCAAACTCGAATCACCGCTGCCCTTGGAGGAGCAACGATCACCTGAAAAAACCATTTCTCGAGCTCTTGTCCATTTGTCTTTGTGGCTTTGGGCATGGGCTTCAAGATTTGAGCGGTCGTTCTCACTGAGATTACAATTATTATTATCGGTGGTGATGGTGGTTGTTTGCCACTGAGGACGGTGAACCCATAATTCGGTAATGTCAATATGGCGAGAACAATTGTCGTTGGGAATGCAGGAGGAGACCAAGTCGCTGAGATTGTTTTGGAAACATGAACCATGGTGGTTGTGGACGGCAGCGCAAGCAAAGGGAGACGAGTTGGCGATTTCCACTTGGAAAGAGGCCATGGTTGCTATTAACATGAAAAGAGAAAATGAAAAGGAACTGGTCATGACATATTTAAGCCAGTTGGAAGAAAATGACCCATTTTACTTGTTTGAAGAAGACGATGGGACGAGAGGAGGTAGAGGAATGGAACAATATATTCTAAGGAGACACGTTAGGGTCGTTTATTGTACAATACAATGAACAAAGATGAAAGGAAGGATGAAGGGATTGAGAAATTAGTTGGGATTGAAAGGAGGAAATAATAAATGTGAAGTGTGACGAAGCGTTGAATTAGCTCCAACAAACGCGCCTCTCCATTCTCTTTTCTTCAATTCAGCACCATATTTATTTGGCGGATGGGCAATGGGGCAACGTCTTCCCCCTTCAAAATTTTCCTTTTTCATGCTCCATACCATCAAAATCGTTGTCTTAATTGAGATTTGACTGAATCAGGAAATAGCAACTATAATAATATTTTATTATTATATAGTTGCCTGTGCAAGCCGCCAACAATAATGCTTGTACAAATATCACTTGCGTTGCTAAGAGAGCCAGCAGGCGACGGGTTATTACGCCTTTTATTTGCCACAGGTATGGCCGGTGTCCCTGTTGCCTCCCTGTGAAAATAGAACCCAACCTCGGTCTTCTCAAATTGTTCATGGCTTCTTTCCTATTTTTGTGTTCGGTTGCTATTTTCTACGCTTCTTCTTGAGCTTGCCATGCACCTTTTTTAAAGAGTTTAATTTTTCTCTTAATATTTTCTTTTTGACCTCGTCTTTTTTCACAATACCTCTGACACTCGAACATTATCATGATCATCTCTCCAATTAGACTCAAGGTGATAACAAGGAAGCCTATGATGTCTTTAGTGGAGATGTCATTGACCGTAAATGTACACCTTCTTAACTTTTTAACTGTTTCTATTATCTACACCAAAATATCAAGTTAGTGTCCAAACAAGATCATCATCCTTAATATTTTATATACACATGAGCTCATATTTCTCAGCTTTACAATTCATGATTTGTGGTTTAAGTTTCTGTAATCAAAGCCTAGGTTCATATGTCTTTTGTGTCTAGGGTCGAAATTTGTGCTTGGTCCATGATCTATGTCACAAAGTTAGTCTAAATTAGTAATTGACAAGATTACTAACTCAAACGTACATGCAATAAAGATCAAATATCCCAATGACTCAAATCTTCATGCCCACGTCCAATGTCGATTCAAAAGTCCTTTGCACTTAAGTTCGAATCCTTAGGGGTCAATGTCTAATTCAAGTGTCTCACGTGTTTGAGTTTAGATATCTCATGTGTTTGGGATCGAAACCTAAACTTAGTTTAAACCTTAGACATCATACTTTCTTAAAGTTGAGAACCTAAGTCCTTTTTCAGTTCGTCGCACTCACTTAAGAGTAAAAATCTTTCACTGTTTTATTCTTTGATCAATATTTCATTTGCACACAAAATTGTAATTTTCAACCTTATGCTTAACACTCAATTGATTTAGGTCCTTAAAGTCAATATCTAGGTTTACACTCTTAATCTGAGTAGTACTTACAAATAATATCAATAAGTACCAAAGTCAACATATCAAAGTAACTAATCATAAAGTTTATTTATTTTAAAGTAAAGTGACATATTCTATTACAGTTTCATAATCTTATTTGTTAAAAATAAATAAGTGGTCCTATCCTTTTACATCATGATCTTATTTGATAAGCATATCTAAGACTAAGTTCCCTTTATCCCTATTTCTTATTATTCCCACGTTTGTTCTTTTTAGAATTCTCTACAAAAAAAATTGAAAAATACATAAATGATTAGTCACCCAAGCGAATACCTCTATCTTTGTTGAAATGTAAACAAAGCAAAACACTCATAAACTTGGCAAGGAACCATGATGAAACACTTAAGAAACCTTTTGCAAGAATAACAATTAAATCTATAAGTACTATGTTACACGTTTATATTCTACATATTGTGCTTTCGCATGCCTTGGGGTGTAATTCCAAGATTGCGGCATCAACAAAAGATTAAGCAGGGCACTAACTGAGGCAACAAAACTGTTCTTGAAAAATTATTGTAGCGGTCCTTGCATGGATTGGGGATCAATTTTATAAAAATGTACAGGACAAAAATAAACAGACAAAAGACTAATAATAGTAACTTACCGTTCCGTCGCTCTGTCTCATCACATGCTTCTTTCCAGATTTTTCCTGCTCCCCTTTTCTTTGTCTTTTTGTGTTATTTTTCTCATCGTCACCATTCTTCCCTTACCCATATTCATTTTACTCAAAAGGCTTCACCATAACAGGTTCCTTCATCAAAGTAAGTTGGCCAGCACCTCCTTGGTGGTAGAAGGGGTGTCCAATGTGTTGCGAGTAAACCTCCCAACATGTTCTCACAAAGGCTCATCCTCTCTTTCCCTTATACCAAATGAAGACTATAGCATTCTCTCATATCTGTTACTATTAGCAAACTAACACAAAATCCTTGAAACTGCAAAGAATTCTTGGAGTCCCTCCCAACATAGTTAGGAAGACTTGGCATTTCACTCCGAGTATTGGTGAAGGAGAGCCTAGTGCCTGAATTTAGAAATATGCTTGGAAGGGTCTAAAGGCCGTTGTACTTAGTCGTGGAAACATCCTAAAAGTTCTCCGGAAGTGCCATTCAATACACTTTCTGACAATGGGAATCTTCATGAAAAATGAAAACAAAATACTGGAATGCTGCACGCGAAAGGCAATGAAGCTACATGTGAAACATGATAATGCGTTCAAGTAGTTGCTGTTTACGGGGTCAAAGAGCAAAATACATCAAGATATGGTTGTTGCAATTTAAAATGCCTGAAGTTCTTTAAAACTTTAAAAAGAATCTAGGACTCAATTAATACCAGTTGGGCAATTACGTACAGGGGAAAAACATTCTGTGTCCACGTCTTCAACAAGAAGACAGACCAATGAAAAGTAGTAGATAGCTGCCAGTTTTTTGCTAGGAATTTCTAAGTTCTAACCCACTTTCGAACCAGACTGGTTTCTATACTGCATGGGCATCACAAATTCAGTTAGTTGCTATCAACTATGCATTTGATTTTATGAAAAGATACTCGCAAAGAATGTTAAAATTCCATATTTTAAGCTTGGTTTTTTCCCCTGGATATCTGTGCATTTTGATTTAGGAGAGATTCTGAAAGAGCCATTGAAGCCATAGGCTGCACCTGGGCATTTGAACTCGTTCGTTGAGAGTGAATGACTATCGTTTAATATATGCAGCAATAGATTGCAAGCTCACCGGGATGATGGCCTTTCAGCTTGTGCAGATCTTCTGCAGCTCAGTGCTATTTCAAGCGTGCGGGACTGCTGTATAGACAGCCAATGAATGAATAGCAGACCCCAGACAGGTATTGAGGAAAGACAGCAGGGGGACTCACACAGCAGGGGCTGGAGTATCTTCATCACGATTGACTGGCCAATATATTCTCACAAGGATACCAAGTCTAGCAACGCGATGCTAGATATGCCAACGTGTTGGCCCGTTTGAGAGATTTTGGACTGACTCAACCTCTCACAGATAATCTTAATTCCCTAAATACAGAATCAAACTTGCTTTGCAGATTCTTATGGCTACATTGCTCCAGGTATGGGAACCGATTGCTTTCTCCCACCTTGTTCAATTGAATAAATCAAAAACCAGACTTCAGTGCCAATTTGTTTCTACAAGAACCCAAAAATCTAACCGGATGTTCCTTGGTCTTATTATGCCAGGCGTTCTGATTTCTCTTGCAAGCTTTTATCCAACAAGAGATAATCTATCCTCACTAATATATTTCCAAAATTAGCCTCAAAATTTAGACCCTAGAATTCTTATGATTAATTATCTCTGAAGTCCCAAAGTTTCTATTTATAAGTAAATGTCATCACCGCCTAAACTAACAACATCAATGTAGTAAGACGATGAAACATTGTCAAAGTTTATCCCACAAATTCTCAATAGATTATAATAGTAGCATATTTCTGGTGAAGGGACTGTGGCAGCGATTATGAATTTTCATGTCATCAATCCGCACGTTAACCGAGTAACATTCAAGTTAAACATTTTGAGTGTAATTTTTGTGCAATTGATAACTAAACTCGAGTAATGATTAAATTGAGTTTTTATTGTCAGTTTAGATTCATATGAGATAAATAAGATATAATTCAAATTTTGATAATTAGGAATTAATCAATTATTAGTATTATTAAAAATCTATTAACGAAATCAAAAGGAAAAAAAGATGGGACCTTCATAAGTGTATTGATAAATAAAATAATGCAGGATATATATGTGCACACATGACTATCGAACAAAGTTTGAAGCCTGCGGAATGAAGGAAAAAAATTGCACGCCGGAACAGAGAATGTTGTCCATTCTAAAATTGAATTGCTTAAATAATATATATTATAAAGTGTTGATTAATGAATAATTAGAAAAATATAGTATTATCTATATTTTATTATATATATTATTTTAGTAAGTTTTTTTGGTTGCTCAAAGTAAAATTACATAAATACCCTTTATTTTAAATTCTTTTTTTTCTTTCTCTCTAACTAATTACTTTTATTTGTATTTTATTATCAAATTTACTCTCTTACCAAAATTTTATCTTTCTTTACTTTGTTATTTTTTCCACTTTTAAGTTATATTTATACTATATTTTTTAAAAAATAAGATTTTTAGGGTGTATAATGAGAAATTACACAATTACCTCTATCTAAATTCTTTTATTTTTTTCATGATTTTTTAACTTATTATTTTTATTTATTTTTCTTTCAAAATTTCTCTCTTATCAAATTCTTTGGATTTTTTATTTTTATTTAAAAAATTTATGCTTTTTAAATAAGTGTGTTTGTGTGTGTATTATCTAAAATACAATAACTTTTTAATTTATATATCAATTGGCACACCTATAGAGTGTGTGACATTTACTAGTATATATTAAGTGATTAATACTATAAGGATCGGGAAATTTTCTAGAATTTCTGAATTTAAAAGCTAAATTCTTAAATTGATGATTATTATAGTAAATATTCAAGACTAAAAGTAGTTGGTAAGTTATTTAAGATAGAATTAATGAAATAAAAGAAGATGATGAAACTCATGGACATATACATATGGTATGGATGTAATACAATACTAATAAAGTTGTACACTATATGAGTGTGTGTGCCCAAATTCATTTATTTATAAAGTTATTATATTGTAACTAATATATATGAAGTTATTGTAAATTAAAGTATACAAAGTATTTAAATGAGAGTAAATAAGGATCAAAACTTGAATAAAGAAAAAATTTGAAAGAAAATGCAGATGAAAATAACAAGTTAAAGAAATGAGAAAAAAATATTAAAAAACAATTTCAAATAACGATAGTTGTGTAATTTCACATTCTGTAATCAAATTATAATATTTGATTAATAATATAATACTAGTGAAATTTGCACTCACTTTTAGGATGCATGGTTTCTAAAAAAAAATTAAATAATTTTATTGTTTGATATAAAATATAAGGTTATTATATTTTTAATGATTTTATTAATAAATATAACTTTATTTGAAATTTGACATTATATTAGAAAATTTGTAGAAAGAGAAAGAGAGAATATATTGAAATATATACAAAAAGATAAGAAAAGGGAAAAAAAAAGAAAAATAATAGAAGAATAGACGCATTTTAATAAGTTTATTTTACATTAAAAGAATAAATTAAAAAGAATAAAATTATTTTAATAATTACACTTCTGACAATTAAAAAGTGCCTAATCGCCCATATATTAAGTAATAGATGTGTATTATATGTTTGCCCTTTAAACACAGCTCCATACCACAAGAAGGAAAGAGAAACTGCACACCAAAACTCGTGGTTTACGGTTGCGCTTGCCACATGAATATTTATGCATATCATATTATATATGTATATTTAGTAGTTAAAGCACCTTGATTATATAATACTAGTAAACTTGCATGTTTTATGTATATTTATTAAAAAATTAATTAACTCATAAGGTTTGCTTGAATATATAGTTTGCTTGAAAGGTATTTCTTTTGTATGAAGATTATCAATAATATTATTTTTTTACTGCAGCAATTTTAAATTAATTATTAAGTAAAATCTCGTTTCTTGTCTTTTGTGTTTGAATTTATACAATAATTTTTTATTTTTTACTGATTATTTATCAAAATTATGGGACTAGGATTCACAAAAATCATGAATTAGTGTCCATGAAAAAATTGATATTCTATTAAAATTAATTTTAAATAATTATGCAAACTTTAATGACTATATATATGCTTCATGAAAACGCTACGCTATATAAGAAAAATTACATTAAATTGCAAGTTCTAAATATAAAGCTATTGCATCATTTATACCCAAAAAACAATAATGAAAGCAACGGTTATTTTTAAAAAGTAGAATCATAGTCCATGTGCTCCATTTCATAATATATTGATCATGGGCATTAATTCTGCAATTAGGCTAACATATACTAACATTATCAATAAAAGCAACAATTATTTTGACTAAAAAATGATTTCAGTAGATTTAAGTCTTGATTTCGTGCCTGACTAACTTTACGCCTGCCCCCTCTCTCCCTCTCTCTCTCACAGACACACACAACAACTACCAAAAGGGATAAAGCTTTCCACAGAACTAACTAAATAATGAGAGCGAAATTTACAAGCCGAAAAAAAAGAGTAGTTACAAATTATGGGGCCATAGCTCTCAGCGTCGCAATCAAATTGACATGCAACAGGAGCTAGTTTGTTGAAATTACTTTAGAGAAAAATTAATGCAGTAATTTAGAATTAATTGAAGAGATGGCGCCTGTAGGTCCATAAAACAGATAAATGCATTCTAAGGGAATCCATATTTTTGTGTAACTGAATTACTAGCCAATACAATTAACAAACAGTAGACATGACAAAAGGCGTACACAGAATTGTCAAGTATTAATTGAGGAGAGAGGGGGGGCGGGAGTAAAATAGAAGGGCCTGGTATACGGTGCACCCCTAACAATCCCAGTCCAGCTGATCGTGCGCGCTACAGTCATAAATTGAAGGAGGCAGTAGCGCAGAATCCACAAACTCAAAATCAAAGTTAGCACCGCCGACGTCATCAAATGTAATCCCCGCCACCTGATCACCTGAGTTCACAAATAGCTGATCATCAAGACTATGATTACCTTTGTAGGCCCGTCCTAATTCACATATCTGCTGGCACTGCGATTGCTGTTGTGAGTATTGTTGCTCCAGTGGAAAATTACCAATGCCCGAAGACCAATTAATGCAGTTGTCGTTTAAGAGGCTAAAGCAAGACGAGGACGAGAACATTGGAGTAGTTTCCCTTGAGACCTCATCGCCACTTCTGCTGCCGACCAGACTTGATGGGTTCCGATCTTTGTAATTAGTACGGGAATTTTTGATGGCACAGCTGGGCGCCACTAGTGTCTCGATGTCTAGGGAAGCAGCAACTGCGGTGCCGCAGCAGCTTACTGACGAAGTATCCACAGTGAAAGTCACCAAGTTGTGTTGGGCGGCGGTCGTTGGGGCCATATCGTAGGTCGTGTTCGTGTTGTTGCTCTTAGCTATCCTGCTGGATGGTTGATGAGCAGAAGAAGAAGAAGAGAGGAGGTTGTGAGTGTTTGGATCCAAGCCTTGGGCAATGAGCTTTTTCTTGATACAAGAATTCCAGAAATTTTTGACTTCGTTGTCGGTCCTTCCGGGCAAGTGCTTGGCTATTTGAGCCCACCTGTTGCCCAAAATCCTGTGAACATCAATTATTGTTCGCTCCTCTTGCTCGGTAAAGGAACCCCTCTTCAGGTCTGGCCTCAGATAATTTATCCACCTCAATCTACAACTCTTCCCGCACCTTTGTAATCCTGCAACAATCGATAGAATTATTGTTACTTCATTTGAAATGCGCGATCATCAGTTTCTAGGTTATGCGTATACATCTAACTGTGAGATATCTACTATATATGCATCGACCTGCTAATTTAGGAACAGAACTCCAGCAGCCATGGCCATGTGTAGTGATATGTCTGATAAGCTTTTCGTCCTCTTCGGGAGACCACAGTCCCCTCTTCACTTTCTGTTTGCTGCAGCAGTGGTGACCCATCTCTCGCTAGCTATTATCCACTCCTTCATCTATTGCCGCCAACCCCTGCATATGATAATCTCGCGTACTAGTCTTCTCTATATATACTCATCCGCCTTCGTTTCGTTAATTTGTACTATCTGTTGTTTCTTTCTCCAAATTTTGCAATCATCATGCCACTACAGCTAGTTTTATCTTTCCTTTTATTTATGTTTTTTACCCTCTCTCTTTATATTAAAAAAAAAAAAGGAAGAATTAAGTTGTTTTCCCTAGTTCTAGTAATGCTATACGTCCGTGCATGATATGTATTGGTGAAGTGCACGAAATATAGTCTTGTACAATATTTGCGCTAAAGCTAATCGAATAGCCAACGGGCAGCAAGAGGAATGCTAGTGCTGGATTTTTACTTCGACAGCACTCATTGGAGGTCCACAGGTCTCGTTGGGAGCTTTAGCAGCTTATGTTAATTTGGCAAGTCTTGTGTCGGCTTCATTACCACTCTACTGCGGCTAATTTAAAATATCTCCTAGATGCGGCCACACTTGAACAGATTTCAATATCATGTTACGAACGAAAACAGTTTCTTGTGGTTAATTATATCCACAAACGTGTAAAGCCCGACAAGAAAAGCTATCCATTTCTCCAATTGTTAATGAATGTCTAAACTATTCTCAGTTATGCAAATATATGATCAAATTATTTCTTCTCTTTATAAGAAATTCAGAATTCGATTTGCGTCGTTTCCACTTGCTTGCTATGTATGCGCGTCAAATATTAACTCTAAAAAATACTATCATTTGATTAATTTCAACTTTTCTCCAATTCGTCCGGACCATGTATCATTCAGACGAATTAGCGATTAAACTTTCTATTACGAAATCCTAGTACAGTTTGTATTTTTACTATGTCGACAAAGCACAATCTACGTACATATGCGTAAAGAAGTTTCTTATATATAAATAAATCAATAAATTAAATACGAAAGTAGAAATTAAAATGGCGAGAATTCAAGAAAGGAAAAAAAGTTATAATGTGGTTGAAATTTTGTAATCAAAAGCAAGAAGAGAAAGCGTTCTATTGATTAAGTAGAAGAGGGAGAGGAGATAGGAGAAAATTAAGAAAATTACTTTCATTTAGTCCTCTTTAATTTTAAATGGTATAAATCAATAAATAAATGTAACTTGCAATATTTGGTCAATCACTCGTCTACGCAGCGAGAAAAATATATACATACACATATATAGATTAAACATAAAAGACAAGGAAATGATGATACGGGCAATCAATTTAGGGGAAGAGTAAAATCCAAATGATACCGAAATAAAAATATTGTTGTTGATTCAAATTCATCAACGCCAATAGTCATAGCGATTTTTTCTTTCTAATTTTTTCCACTGCATAACGAATTACAATGATTACATTTTTAAATTCTACACTATTTTTAAATAATATACACCTAAAAATAAGAAAAACAATTAATATATTCTATTGAAGATTTTGCCGGAGATGAAAATTATGGGAATTCTTCTATTGAAATGAAAATTATATTTGATTATAAATTTTTATTTCATAAAAATTAGAGTTTATTTTAATTAGTATATTTATATATATATATATAAAATATATCGTAATGATTGAATGATTTAATAATATATAAAGATAATAATTAATTTTAAAAATATAATTATAAAAATATGAACGTGTGTGTATGTAGGTGTTGATGTGTAATTATTTAATTTTAAATATTTATATATATATATATATATGTAAAAGAGAAAAAGATTAAAATTTAAATTTAAATAAATATTTTATTATGCAACATATTTAAATTATATAAATTGTTTGAGACATGAAAAGTAATGAAAATTGTGATTCAACCACACGAATCGACCTTGGTTGGGAATTGGACCCCGAATCCCTTCTGCCATGCACCGACGGATCTTTCAATGACTAACGGTCAATTTGTTGAATGTCAATCATCATATAATATCACATATTTGCGTAATTGATTAATTAATTATCTATACCTGTAATATTATGATTAAACTTTAATTAGTTTTTTCATAAATTTTTAAAATATCAGTCATAATCAAATTATCAATACTAATAACTACCTTTGAGCTTATATAGTTTCTATCCCCATAGTAATTACCTTTAATTACAAGTATACACTTATTGTTTAATTAATTAATGAACACGGATTAACTCATTATATCTTCCTTTCAAATTTAAATTGGGAGTTGGTGACTTTTATCTTTTAAAATATCATGCTAATTTATTTTTGATTATCAAAATATCAACATTATTTATTGTTGCTATGCGTCATATTATATGATAAAAATATAATCTTAATTATAATGAAATTTTTGTATTAAAAAAACTATGATGTAGAATTTTATATTTATACTAAAATTTGAATAAATTAAATGAAATAGTCGTATATTATTTATTATAAATTATTATTAAAATTCTATTATATTAATAAATGAATTTTTTATTTATGATGACTCTGCACTATTGCTAGCTGGGGGGTAGGAGTGTGCTGTTGCTAAATGCTAATGATATATACAGTTATCCTTTTTGCCTGTCCCAAAAATCTTTATTGATTTCGCCCTTTCACTTTCGAAAATCACGTAAAAAAGCACCTGCCGTCTTGACAAACCAGAATGTTCCCTTCCTTTTTATGTCCAGATTGATTTCACTCCACCATCATTACTTTCTTAATTAATGATTCAAACTTAATTATGTTTCATACTCATCTCCATGCAGCAACCTCACCTCAATATTTAGTTTAATAATTAAACCCACCCTACTCTTCCACACATATACATACATAACAACCCATTAATAATTGCATCTAAATTTTGCGCACTGCCCTTAGTGGAAGTAAAATTCTATCTCAATTGACTTGTGTTTGTTACTTGGAATCTTACAATTTGAGCATGGCTTGCTTGACAATTTCTCTTAACATTGCAGACACTTTGATTCATTTGATTTGGTGAAATATCCAACTGGCATTATATAATGCATATCTTTACTCGCAAAAGTAAACTAAAGGTAAAGTGCAAAAGATGGGAAGATAGAGCAGTTAAATCAATATTGCTTAAGCTAGTGGAAATGCTATGTTGGGATTCAAATTTTGAAATATAAAATTTTGCACAAAAACTTAAAATTAGTGTAAAAATAGAAACAAAAAAGAAATAAAAAATAAAATTTAAATGTATGGTATATATAAAGTAAGTGATTGAAATAGACGTAAATTTGGATCCAAGCATGTGCGAGCTGAGAGTGGAATCCCTGTAAATTGTCGTGCATGCGTGGACAAGCGTTAAATTTGAACCTCTTTCTAGTCTTGCAATGGTTATTAAATGCCCACCAACCAGCACTCCGTTAAAAGTTTGAAAAGTTAGGATTTTTCTATTATTTTATTTTTAATATATAATTTAAGAGATTATGCATCCAAGTCATTCACAATAAGTGTATAATCTCATAACATAAATTGAGTTTAATAAAGTATTAATTCATATTTTATTGAACATGCACAATTATATTTCATATATAAATGATTTTTTGTTAAAATAAAAAAGGGAAATCACTACGTACATTGTGTGTGTGTGTGTGTGTATAAACCGGTTACATGTGTATTCTGTGTATTTTGGCTATCGACTGTATAGTCTGACATTAGTTAAATGTAAATGGATGGGAAGTAGTACGAATGGTGAAGATTGAATGATGAATTCGAAAAGATAAACAAATAAATAAATAATAATTAACGATATAGTTAATTAGCAGCACCTAATTTGCCGACTTCGAGAGCTTTAGGCTATGTTTGGGAGAGAAATTTTTGTTAGATATAATGGTGAGTAGGAATTTTGTTTAGATGAATATTATATTTAGAATGAATGTTTTAATATGATGAATAATAAATTTATTAGAAGATGTGATAATTTATTAGTATAATTACTCTATTATAAAGTATAAGTAAAAATGTATATGAGTATATATGTTATATATATATATATATATTCATTTGATTATAAATAAGTTCATAATCATTGAAAAAATAATTAATTAATATATAATACGAAGGAAAATTTTGAATTTAAATTTATATGAAGATATTGTTGAATAGTATATTTGATAGTGAAAAGTTTGAAAAATTGTTTTTGAATTGAAAATGGATTCCAAACACCACCTTAGAATTTTTGCATAATTAGTAATTACTAGGCTATTGAATCTTCAATCTTGAAGCCTTGATTCACGAGCCTCATTCCTTCCGTTTTCATGTTAATCTTTTTACTTTTCTCAATTTTTTCATAATGTATATGAATGAAATTTTATTTATCAAATGTATTATTTATCTTATTTATCAAGAGTCGTGCGCATAAAATAATTGTTATGAGTGACGCAAAATTAAAACCAATAAAATATCCTTTTGTTTTTTATTATTTTATATGCATTTTTTGTTCATTATCTTTTCTTAGTAAGTATAAAAGCTATTTTGTATCCTTCTTAGTTAAAGTTAAATATTAAGTTGTATCCTTCTTAGTTAAAGTTAAATATTAAGGATCTGATTTGTAGTAATATAAATTGTCTAAAAATTCATAAGCATATATGATATAGGTAGTCAAATAAAAAGTTTGAATAAGTAGATGATTTGATTTTGAAAATATTGGACAAATGGTACAATTATTACAATTTTATGGAATTGTTCTAGTTTGAATATATATATATATATTTATTTATTTATTTATGGTTGTTTGTATGTTCTTTATGTTTAGTATGCTCCGTATGCACGACTTTGGTGTTTTAAGTTATGCAGCTCAACACTTTATGACCCAAATTGGAGGCATGGCATTGAAAACTAGCTCCAATCAATAATTGCCAAGTGCAAAGTGCCAACATTATTCAATATCAATGACATATATGAGCTTGATGACAGGGGTACATCCTTGCAAAGTCACGGATAACGGTTCATTGCTAGATGCAGCCTGGCCATTGGGTTGTGCCGTTTAACTCCTCTTATCGTCGGATAAATGATCCATAGATTTGTACAAATTTTATTTAAATTTAAATTTAAATTTATATATATATATGTGTGTGTGTATAACTGATTAAAATATAATTATTATATTTATTTATAATCAAATTAATTTATGTACTCACTTACACTTACTTTTAGATATATTAATATCATATAAATTAATAATCATCTCAATATATTATCAGTTAATTTAATTATTATTATATATTTTACACATATAAATACACAAATTAAAATAAATAAAGTCTACAATGAAGGATAACTTTCATTCCCCAACAAGAACTCTAACCAAACATAACCTGACAATTTACCGTGATTGGTGCCCTATGGTAGGCCGTGTTTTCTGTGGGTGCTAGTGTGCCCAATTGTTGATTGTCTACTGATCAAATATAGTCGTAGAAGGGCGGCGTTGGAAACGTGCACCCAATATGCTTGGCTGTAATGGCCCAAAATCTGCAGTGTGAGCCCGTAGAAGTGAGAAAATCAGTACACTGGGTTCAACTTGAGATTTTGGCTGTCGGCTTAGCCCAGCCTACGTTCACTCTGATCATCTGATCAACCAACTAGTAATGAAAAAAATTGCCGTTAATAATTATATCAAGTGATACTAGATGACCATTAGAATAAGAGATAAACAAAAAATTACAAAAAAATATAATAAATTAGATTTAAAATAAATATTTTTATATAAATGAAATAATAATATTTTAAATACAATTTTTGATGCTTGAATTCATGAAATGATAAAACGGTGAAAGATAGTAAAAAAGAAATAGAATAAATTAAAATTGATAGAAGTGAATAAAATGAATGAAAACTGAAGGAGGAATTATAGCAAGAAAAAATATAAAAAATTAAGAATACACTCAATGCACTTGCAAATTTTTCTATAAAGTATGATATTTTATTTATTGTAGCAAACTGTAATGAAAATAAAATTAACTCAAAATAAAAATTATAATGAAAAACTTAACTAAAAAAAAGATAAAAAGAGTGAACTAAAAGACATAAAAATATGCGAGAAGAAAATATAGAATAAAAAGTAGGAAAGAGAAATAAAAAAAAATATCCAAGTAAAAGTATTATAATAATTTAGCGTGATACAATGAAAATAAAGTTCTTAACCCTAAGTATAAAGATAGTAAATGAAAAAGATTTGACAAAAAACAGGATAAATTAAAGTTGAGAAGTGAATGAAATTAACAAAGGAAAATTGGGGAAGTAAAGTGAATATATAACATATCTATGCTGTACTATCATGAAAATATAGTTTTTTTGCACAATTCAAAATCACACAATTGTTCTTATTATTTTTATTTATACTTTCTCTCAAATTTTCTCTATTTTCAAATTTTTTGATTCTTTTTCATTTTTTTAAATTAAATATCCTTTATACTTTTAATTTTATATAATTTCCTTTTTATTACTTAAAATATAACAATTTTATAACTTATAAATAAATTTGTACACGTATATGCTGTTCTACTTATATATATATATATATATATATTAAGAAATAATCATATTTTGGTTTCACGATGTGTAATTACTAAAATATACTTAATTTTTCATAGATTTTCTTTTCGTTCTACTTTTTCAATTTTTATCTATTTCATTCACTTCCTTGATTTTAGTTTGTTCTATTTTTTTAATTTCTCTCTTCTTTATCAATTTATAAGTTTAATGAATAATATAAAATTTATGTTAAAAACATTATTTTTTTTATGTGTGCATGCATTGAATGTTCTTGAATTTTAATTTACTACAGTATATTTTGTCTTTCAATATTCTTTTTAAATTTTATTTTTGCTAGGTTTTCTCTTCTTTCAAGTTTCTTTATTTATCTCTTATTTTGTAAATAATACAAAATATTAATTTCCTACTTAGTTACACTTATTGAGTGTGCATTCTATCACTGGTATATAATATAAATTGATATAAATATAAATATACACAGTGTGCTACGGCAGCATTTTCTCTCAACTCTCCAAGTAGTGTTGGCATGTGATTAGGACCAATCTATACTGTATTATTAAAGTTTGGAGTTACTTTGATTGTTGCATATAAAATTATATATGTACCTTTCTTTAATTTAACTTACATTATATTAATATCTATGCTATTAATAATTTAATCTTAATATGGTTTCATTAAATAATTTTACAAATGTACTTCTATTTAAATTAATAATAACAACTTGTCTTTCTTATTATTATGACTTGTTCTTTTTATTCTTTTTATAATTATAATATTTCTTATAAAAGTAAAATAAGTATTTAAATAAACTAATTTACGCAATAAATGAAATAAATATAACAATTATTTTTATTTCTATATTTATATTATATTAATTTAGGCACAAACATAGAATGTTCTAAAATTATTATTATTAATAATAATAGTTGTAACGATAGGAGTCACAGTACAGTAATAGTAATAAGAAAAAAAAAATTCTTGACAATAACAACACTAACATATATGATTTCACATGAGGCTTTAAGGGCATTTAGACTGGTGTGCTTTCTTCTTCGTTAGACTAAATGTCTATTTCTCGTTCGTTTCTTTCTTTCCTTTTTTTATTCTTGACGTTTTTAATTACTGAATTTTGCGAATATATATATTTGAGTAGAAAATTGTGTTGTATGTACATCTTAAAATGTCAAGCAATGACCGAGTCCATTTCCGACCACTGACGCCGATATTTGTCTGTTTTTTTGTGTTGTGAAAAGCCAGGAAAGTCAACCCGGTTTTCTTTAGTTTAAACACAGTGTCCATCTATTTACTGTATGCCTAAAAAAATTTGCATCTGTGTAAGTTGAACCTTCTACCCTGGTTTGGGAGATAACATGACATAAAAGGAGCACCCCAAAATGCTACTCCTACTGCTTGCCGGCACATACGTCTTCGAGTGGACCCACACAAAATAAAAGATGCAAGGGGCAACTTCCCATTAATTAATTAATTAATTAATTTAACAAACTATCTGAATTATGTAATTAAGGGATTGATAGGAAAAAATACTGTGGCTAAATCTGGTTTAGGTGATTGGACCTATGCGGGCGAAACGAGCGACGTCCTCGTACCAAACTGCCTTAAAATAGACTCAAGAAATGAGTATGGGGTTTAAGGTCTGCTCTACCAGTGAATCGAGACTGACTAACTGTCGACCAGAGGGATGCAGAGGCTCCTTCCGATTGATTCCATGCGAGTTATATTCCACGGACAGAGCAGACGTAGACTCGTTCTCCTCTCACTTTGTCTGCCGTTAGCTTCACGTCATGGCATCATCCCTCTCACTCAACCATGCAAACTGCTCCTACAAGTCTACGACAACCAGTGATTGTTTAGCTAATTATTATTATATATTTAGTGTAATAATAATAATAATAGCAATGCCAAGATGGCACATCTCAAGCCAAAGTCATCTCCTCTTTCTCTAGTCTGTTCGGCTATCCAATTGCCTATTTTTAATGGACATCTCTTATCCCACACTGTTATATTTTTCTACCAAGTTTCTCCTCTCTTAAACTCTTTTCTCCGCTGTCATCGCCTCCTAAAACTTTATACATGCATCTGACATGGCCGCTCATTTTTCTTTCTTAGTATTAGCCGTGGCGTTGATGATCGGTTGTGGGGAGTCAAGGTTTGTGGTGGAGAAGAGCAGCTTACGGGTGTTGTCTCCTTCTGATCTGCGGTCAAAACATGACGCCGCGATTGCCAACTTTGGGGTGCCTGATTACGGTGGATCCATGCTCGGCACTCTTCTTTATCCTCAAAAAGGCTCCGTGGGATGCTCACCATTCGATGGAGACAAGCCCTTCAAGTCCAACTCCCCTCGGCCCACCATACTTCTTCTAGATCGGGGAGGTCTGTCTTAGCTCTCCCTTCTTTTATTTATCCATCTTCGAACATGCTTGATCATGGATAATTAATTTTATTTGGTAAGGTACTTGGTCGTAATAGTTTTTGTCTTTTTATTTTTTCCCCTACAGTTCCGGTATTTTGGTTTTGCTTAAAATAGTGGGATAGGCAAGTGCGTCTTTTTTTGTATGCTTTGGATCTCGATTCGATGCCTTTTTCTAGAAAAAGATATTCGAATGACCGACTGCTTGTCGGGAGGCCATCTTCTTTATATGAATGAATGATGGACTGGGTTCAACTGTAGTTAAACCTCACGCTCGCACGAATAAATTAAATGCAGGAATAATCTAACGATGATTGCTATTGTTGTTGTCATGGTTATACCCAGATTGTTACTTTGCACTGAAAGTGTGGAACGGGCAGCAGGCAGGCGTGGCCGCAGTTCTAGTGGCGGACACCATGGACGAACCCCTGATCACCATGGATTCCCCGGAAGAGAGCTCTGACGCCGACGGATATATAGACAAGATCGGAATCCCTTCGGCATTAATCGACAGATCCTTGGGGCAGGCACTCAAGGACGCCCTCAAGAAAGGCGAGGATGTGGTGGTGAAAATAGACTGGACGGAGTCGATGCCCCATCCGGATCAAAGGGTTGAATACGAGCTGTGGACTAACAGCAATGACGAGTGCGGAATTCGGTGCGACGAGCAGATGAATTTCATCAAGAATTTCAAGGGCCACGCTCAAATTCTTGAGAGAGACGGATTCACCCGATTCACGCCACACTACATAACTTGGTACTGTCCCCAAGCTTTCATTCTCAGCAGCCAGTGCAAGTCGCAGTGCATAAACCACGGCAGATATTGCGCGCCCGATCCAGAGCAGGATTTTAGCCAGGGATATCAAGGAAAAGACGTGGTGTTTGAGAACTTAAGGCAGCTCTGCGTCCACAGGGTCGCAAACGAAAGCAACCGTTCCTGGGTTTGGTGGGATTATGTCTCCGATTTTCACATCAGGTGTTCCATGAAGCAGAAGAGGTACAGTAAAGAATGCGCGGAGGAAGTCATGAGATCACTCGGTAAGTGGCCAACTGCCATGCGTTTTTTCGCATCGCATCATCTCGTACGTCTTACTTACTTGCCTCGTCAGGTCTCCCAATTCATAAGATAAACAAGTGCATCGGTGACCCTGAAGCTGATGCAGAAAATCCAGTACTCAAAACTGAACAAGATCTTCAGGTTGGTCATGGATCACGAGGTGATGTTACCATCTTACCAACTATGGTCATAAACGACGTTCAATACAGAGGTTAGTAGCAACTGACGTGTAACAAACTGCAATGGATTTATCTCTTCTGATCTAATCTGAATTCATTTTCTTACGCGTCTGAAGGAAAGTTGGAGAGGAGTGCCATACTGAAGGCCATATGCGCTGGGTTCAAGGAGACAACTGATCCTCCCATTTGCTTGAGCGCAGGTTCGGACCGTTCGGACCATATATATTCTTTTTTACTATAAATACATGCTTATATATCTATAAAGCAATTCTGGTAAACCTTGATTGTCGATAACAAACAGATTTAGAGACAAATGAGTGCCTTGAAAATAATGGTGGGTGTTGGCTGGACCCAAAATCTAATATAACAGCTTGCAAGGTATGCAGACAAACTGGAACTCCCATATTCTTTAGCAAATGTTAGAAATTATACTCAGTCGGTGTATTAATCATGGTGTATGTGTCACTAAAGGATACATTTAGGGGAAGAGTTTGTGCGTGCCCCATAGTGAGTGGCGTTCGGTATGAAGGAGATGGATACGAATCATGCAAAGGTGCATTTTATTCTTCTTGCAGATTTATTGAGGAAAAAGAAAAGTACTAATGATGAGCAATAAACGTTGCTTCATTGACAGCTGTTGGACCAGGAAGATGCTCCGTAAATAATGGAGAGTGTTGGTCGGATACCAGAAACGGAATGAAATTTTCAGCATGCATGGTTCAGTGCAACACCCACTCCTTGCTGCTCTCCAATACATTATATAAATTCTGTCTCTCAAGTAACTAAAGCAATGTGTTTGCATAGGAATCGGAAGTATCAGGGTGCCGTTGTCCGCCTGGTTTCCGTGGGGATGGTCATAAATGCGAAGGTGGTGCTTTGCTTCTCTCGTTTGATATAACGTACTAGCTAGATGTTGGTAATGGAGTAATCGTTCTCCCCTTGTCCCATTTAAATATTCCAGACGTGGACGAATGCAAAGAAGGGCTTGCCTGCCAGTGTGATGGGTGTAGCTGCAAGAACACCTGGGGTGGATTTCACTGCAGTTGTAATGGAGGTAAACTATACATAATGGAGCATGACACCTGCATTGGTAAGTTTCCTCCACTTTCTTCCACCTTGTCATGTCGTGTTTTTTAACGCTTTTATCTTACCATAGTGGAATGGAACGTGCAGAAAGGGGCAGCTCAAAACTGGGGGGTTTGCTTTCCGTGGTGGTGCTGGCCGTTGCATTGGGTGCCGGAGTAGCCGGTTACATATTCTACAAATATAGATTAAGGGCAAGTCCAGACAATCTCTATTTCCTGTCACGCCTCATGAATAATGTATATAGTAACAAGTGCGTGTCTGTACTGCAGTCTTACATGGACTCGGAGATCATGGCCATCATGTCACAGTATATGCCACTGGACAACCACCAGAATCAGGTCGTCCATCACGAAGCTCAACCCCTCACACACACTTCTTCCGTTTGAGCTGAGGTCGTTGGATGTCACCATTCACCATCCAACAAGAGAAGAATAGGACCCTCTACTGGCTTTGCACACCAACCTTTTTGACATGTACATACGGGCACAATAAAGGAGTCAGTCGCATTACTAGCCTTAATATCAATTACAATTTTACTGCCATTCTACTCTATTAATTTTATGAAATCCAGAAGGGTTGGTATTCTGAATGATATTCTGTAGCCTTCCTCAAGACAGGAACTTGTCAAAACATGCACCAATTCTCATTTCAAAGAATTAGGAGTCTCGATCCGGTTTTATAAGTCAAAATTAAACTCGGTCAAACTCAATACAATCGGGATTATTAATCATAAAATCCAACTCAAACTCATATATATGATTCTGTTTTCGACTCAAACTCGGCTCACTTATTTTTATAAGCTTCGGCTAGTACTCAGCCCAGTACTTGCCCTTCCAGATTTCCTTCGTCACCATTTGGCACAGATATACTGATATGAGCAGGACCCTGCCAACATCCCTAGTAATGAAACTTATTAGTGATCCAGAGAATGTATTAACATGATAAAAAAAACAAAACTGAGATGGAAGGGTAGACAGTATATTAATAAGACAGGAAGAAGCTCAATACCGAATGCTGTGCCAGGAATTGGTCTTCAGGAACAAGCACAGAGTCATCAAGCGTTTGCCTCTTGGGCTCCGGTTCATCAGGTACAGGTGGAGGAGGAGCCTCCTCAGGCGGAGGTGGTGGAGGGATGCCTTGGAGGATAGGTGGCGGAGGAACTGGCACCCCTGGTTGGGACATAGGAACGGCAAAAGGCCTAGGGCCCCCCAAAGGCGTAAACTGTGATCCAGGCGGTGGTGGAACTGTGATATTAGATTAAGTCAATGGCATAGAGGGTGGAATTGGCCGGCGGTTGGCCATAAGGTGTTGCCCATGTATCATTGCCATGGAAGGAGGTGGAGGGCGAATAGGAGGAATCATATTGACAACAGTGGGCCCAGTTAGGGAGGTGGGGGTGCAGTGACGCCAGCACTAGTTTGGGAGGAATACTGGACCACTGTGGGAGGCCCAGGTATATTCAATTCAAGACGAGGAGGTGGAGGCAATGGCCTAACTGATGGCATCCAGGCTTAGGACGAGGTAGTGTTGGACCTGCAAGGCTCCTACTGTCATTGTTTGAAGTATTGTTCAGGTCCTCACCACCACTATTCTGAGTCATGGCCTGGCTAGCTGTGCGTCCAATACTCCCTGGGTGACCACCCCATATGACCTGTTTTGGTTGCTTGTCTTCTTTTCAATCTCAGCATTATCTGTCAACCCTGTAGAAGGCATCAATATCTTTGAATATGCATTAGCAAGCGACGCAAAAAACATGAACATACTGTGCGTAGGCCTCAAAAAGTAGAAATGGGGATCAGTGCTCTCCCCACTAGTCAAACCTGTCAAAAATGATTTCCCATTTCGAGCCACAAACTGAGCAGTGAGCTTAATTATATCCAGTTCCTCCCCTGTAATCCCTTCAGGAAGCCGTACAGTATATTGCCCAGCCTCCGTTGGTTCAAGAACCTTACGAACAGGACGAAATTGGGCTGCGGGATCACGCTTAGTTTCATTTGCATCAGCAGCCGGCACAGTAGTGGCTGATTCAGGAGCGGGTTCAGGTGGCTGAAGAGGCTGCTGCGGGGCAGAAGATTGATTCTGCAGGCTAGCTTCAGATGAACGGTGCTGAGAATAAGCACGATAAGGATCAGAGGCACGTAAAAAGTTGAATTTTGCATTCCCTTCGTTATTTGCAATAATTCGTTTCTCAAACTCTGGTCCATTCTTTGCCACAAACTGAGCAGTTTAGTCAACAATGTTTCCGATATCTGGAGGGGGGGATATAATTCCAGTAGTCCTTGAATGGATTGCTACTGATGCTGGAGCTGAGGGGGCTTTATGATTAGACTTTTCCTGGTTTTCATTTGTCTCAAGAATTTTCTCATTATTGGATTCCTGATTTACTTGAGCAGGGAGTGTTGGACCAAGATTTGCATCCGCAGGTGGTGCCGGAAGGGGTAATATTGGCAAAGAGCCCAGCATAATACAATCTGCAATCACAATCAATATCAGACAGCCACAGAAACACATCAAATCGACTTAGGGGCCTTCCCAAGGCTAAGGCACTCATCACAAAACAGGGGCCCAAGAAATTCACAAACATCAAATTTTTTTACAGATATGGCAGGTTTTAAAACCCCATAGATATCAGTGATAGGACAAAGGACTCTCAAACGAATTTTTGATGTGGTGAATTTCCAAATTGTGGGCAAATAAACTACCTAATCTTACGAGTACCAAATGTTGATTAGAAGATGGGAAACCTAAAAAAAGATCAAATATGCTCAGTGGTAGATATGTAAGATATTGTAATTCAAAAGGAGTGTACTGAGCAAAAAGGAGACAACAAAAAAAAAAAGGAATGCTATTGTAATCACAAAAACGAAAAAAGAAAAATCAAGAACCTCATGATTTATTGATCAGAGACCAAAATCCAATAAATTTGAACTAAGAAAATAAAATTCAAAAACAGGATTTTTCAACTCCCAAGAAGAGTAAGAATCAATATTACAACAAATATATGCCATGACCAATTAAGCTTGTATTCAAATGAAACGAAAAACAAAGATTTGGTCCAAAGAAAGACAAGGATGTTAAAGGGCTTCATTCCCATTATATGAAAAGGTAGAGATTTAGGGAAAAAGTAAAACAAGAATGACATGTGGTAACAAGTTAGCGAGGGCTACGGTGAAAAAAATCTGTGAAAAGGATAAATAGAAAAGAGAACTCGTAGAATGTATATCGTTAAGCGAAGATGTAGCTGCTTGGTTTTCTTGTAGGAAATGAATAAGTGTATAAAAAGAACAGGAGAATAGGACCGGGTTTTAAAAACTAAATTTTTTTTTATATGTTATTACATCATCCTATCTTTACATAATATTATTACATGTAAAAATATAAATATAATCAAATAAAAAATACGCGTTTATCTGTTGATTCAATTTTCATACAAAAAGCACAAATCATTTTTAAACCCTGCAAATAATTATTTAAAGATGATGCTTACAATGTGTGCTACTTAAGATCATCATTCTGAATTTTCATTTGTTTTATTATCTTTCTTTAATTTTATGTTTTTCTTTTAATTTTAATTTTTTTATTTCTAAATTTCCCCCCGCTTTTTATATAAAAATTATAATTAAAAATATCATTTAATTATGTGTAAGTTTTGTGCACTCTCACCTCTTATCATCAGTTACAAGATAAAAAAGAATACATAAAACAAAACAACCCACAAGCGTCGAAAACCAAATGGAAGAAACAAAATTGTTGTTGACATAAAAACATAAATTTCTTGTTATAGCATATAGACCAGTGAAAAAATAAAACACACACAAGGCCATGACAATGCCTAGCGGCCATTGTCCATTTATAATTGAATGTAAGTCACAATTGCAAATTTATGCTTGTTTGACGTCCCTCATTCTTTCTTCTCACACATAACAATAAAAAACTTAAAACCTGACAATTACTACTTTTCACTAATTAACAAGTAGTTTATTAAAAACGAAAAGGAACAAGTTTCCTCAACAAGAAACCAAAAGATTCTAATCTGCCATGCGTTCAAACTTGACATTTCCTTCGTCCAATACGGCCAAATGCTTTCTCTTTTTCGACAATTTAGCCGAGTCTGTGAACTGAGCAGCTGTTCTAGCCCGCAGTTCTTCTAAGCTCTCGCCTTCTTTTGCCCTCTCCAGAACCTGCAACCCAAGCAAACAATCAAATTAAAACTTACTCTAAAACTATCAACCAAATTTCTCTCACATTACAACCTAACATACCAGGTGACGACCATAGAGATGAGTGTTTGAAAGAGCTTCAAGGGCATTTCGAGCTTCTTGCTTAGTCACAAACTCCACAAATGCAAATCCTCTATGGTTGCCAAACCTCATTGGCAACCTCAAACTCTTTATCTGCTCCATCATGCAAGCTTACATTTCAGAATTTAACAAGACAAATAGAACTCAATGCTATCAAAAAGTATATCATAACACCTAGCCCCTGAAAGCCAAAAATACAACACATCAGCAGAATTTACTTGTGAATTTTTGTTTATCCTAGCTTCATCCCTGATATCAACCTTGAAGATTTTCCTTTGCAACGGAAAAAATTTAGACAGTATTCAATTTCAAAAAGGGGGAGGGTTATAGTCAAAACTGTTGACTTGATAAACCCTCGAATATGTCATAATACAAGATGCAAGAGTCATAATGTTGAGGCCAATTTAGCTGAAGTCAACAAACAATTAAATTTTAAAATTCCCCGAGGATCTGGAAATAATGGGAGGTAAACCAACAAATGATGCTAGCAAAAGCAAGAAATAAATTATGAGTGGTGTTTCTGGTTGGAAGTTGAGAAACATACACTACAAAGCAGCAAAACATTACAAAGAAATTATCATATTGCCATGGCAAAAAGAGTTTATACCTGACCAAATGGACTAAATAATTGTCTAAGATCCTTTTCAGTTGCCTCGAAAGCAACATTTCTCACAATCAATTTTGTTGAACTCCTGTCGTTTTCAATTTTTTTAGGTAATAATTCATCCTTTTTAGCATGACAAGGTTGCAGAATGAGGGCATGCCCATCCAGAACAGTTCCCTGAAGCAACAATTTAATAGGTAAGATGGCATTTTGATAATAGAGGATAATTGACACAGGTTGTCCTATGAACGTGGTGTAACAAGTTAATACCTGCAGGTCCCTGCAAACATTTACTGCAGTATTAATGGAATCAAACTCTATAAAGCCAAATCCCATTGAAACATTCTTCCCATTCTTTAGATGCTTCTTCACCTATAATAGAGGAAAGAAATGAAAACAAGAAAGAAAGCAGAAAGACAATATAGCAAGGTGGTCATAGTTTGGAGACAAGAAAAAATACCCTGACACTTAGTATCTTTCCTCCCTTCATGTGCTCAGAAAAATGGTTTTTCACACTCTCATCAGATGATTTGAAATTAAGGTTCTTGACATATAATGAGCGTGACTGTAACACAACATACCATAAAAATTCAACTTCAGAAATACAACATTATGGAGAACTAAAGGCACCTTAAATGAAGCTCAGAGAAAATCACAAAGCAATTTAGTAAAAACAACCAAAACAGAGCAAATTTGAGCACTCATATAAAGCCATATAGGCAACATGTTAACAAATAATCACATAGGATGCCCAAACATGATCAGATCATTGATCTATATTGGAATGCGAAGAAATGTAATATCTTTCTCTCACTGTTTTTTGGAACCTGAGATGATCTGTTCACTGAACTATGACCATCAATCAATAAATCTGTAGCAGCTGAGGGCATATCCACAGAATGATTTTGGGGATTATACCTGCGAAATAAAATATTCTAGACATATATAATAGTTTGGAACTTGGTTGGAATGACAAACAGCTCCAGATACAGGGGCTCTTAATATAGCCAAGCATGGGGAAAAGATTATTGACTAACTCGTGATCTGGCATGTACAAAGTGAACACTTCATTCTCAACTTATGATAATTTTGCGTATGATTATATGTATGATAGTGTTTACCATACTAGGAATATTGATGAACCCGATTGTTCCAACTGTTTCTATTTATTTTTGTTTCATATTAGTTCTCACAGTGCCTCTCAATTCTTGTCAAATTATTAGGCTGTGTTTCTTTTCAATTTTTTGGTGTGTCTTTATGCTTATTTTCTAGAGAATAGGGTATATGAGAGACAGAAGAAAATTTAAAAGTAATGACAAATGCAATAATACAATGACTTAATTTTTTTGGAATAAGCTATTTCAATTGCTAAGTCTACATGTTTTCAGTCTCCTAAAAGTTTCCATGCATTCCAGTTTAATATCAGTGGAAATTCCCCCCTACAGCAATTTTCACGTAGCATAGCATGCATCTTAATGTAAAATAACAGTTCAACTGCTAAATACAGAAATATGGTGGGACAAGCTTGTGAAAGAAGATTGATTACAAGTAAAGCAATCATGAGAGTAGAAGAGTGCATTCACAAATTTCATAGGCTTTGTTTGGTTTCTTATATGGGTGAGTAGGAAAGTGGACGAGATTTGGGTGGGTAGAAAACTCACGTTTGGTAGAAAGTTGTAACAAGGACAGAAAATTTCAATTGGTCTGAATTTTACAATTTTTATATATATTTAATATATAATAATGATTAAATGATACGAAAACATATAGGTTTATAAAGTATAAATATATATAAATGTGAGTGTGTGTGTGTGTGTTTTGATTTGATTGTGAATAGATAATAATATTTAAAAAATAATTAGTTAGTTATGAAAAGTAGGAGAAGAAAAAAATTGAATTTGAATTTGAATACAGATTTATGAGTTAAAATGTTTGGTTTGTAAAATTTTGAGTTGGTGTAAATAGGAGAAAACAGGGGAAAAGAACATAGACATAGTCAATTATGCGACTGCTTATATACATGATGCTTTATCAACCAAGCATTTGGGTAACAAAATCCCAAATAGTGAAAACAAAATTCTATCAAAAGGAAGTCAAATTGTTGTTTCTTCAAAAGCACTTCTGAAGAAATTGCAGAAATCATTTTTCTCCCTCAAATAACATTGTTTGGTATACATATACCTAGCTGGATTCCACCCACCCAAAAAAAAGATAATAACACTGCTCGAAAATCCCCACCCCACGCCTCAAAAAAGGGTAATAACACCTCTGGAAAATCCCAACCCCACCCAAGGAGATAGAGAGATTGAGAGAATGAGAAAAGGAAGAAAAAGAAGAAAGAACAGGACCTTAAATGACATCAGAGAAAGTGAACTTCAGTGACCTTAAGTGGACATATTGGAAATTTTAAGCGAGGAGTGGGAAACTTAAGAATACTGAAGTGAAAAAAGCTTCACAGTGTCGCATGTAAGCTTGCACCTAGGTGTGTCCACATTTTATAAGGAAAATTAAGGTTAACGAAAGCCATTAATCCAGTATGCAAGCGGACAATGTACAAGAAATCCTTGAGTTGGAAAATAACCTCAATTCTATCAGGTTCAATATCTGCATCTGTTGTTTCTTCAATTTGTTGCTCTAGCAAAGCTCTCTTGACATCAAGTTCACCAACAACCTTATTGTTGGCAACAGGTGAAGTTTGACAGAGAATATTGCCAGGTGCCCATTCTAAATACAATGGTGCATCCCTGTCATCACAAAAGATAATAAATCAACTTCACAACGAGTAAATTTAGAAAAGATTAAATTCTGGTAAAGAATATATTGAAAATAGAAACAAAAGCCCACAGTTTATTTCATTTAAATTTTTAAATGGTGGTATAATAATTCAGTATCCAATAAATGAAATGTTAAGAAACCAAAATCATATCCACCTTCATTATACAAGTCCTCGTTCAAAAGAAATAACAGTTATTTAGTAGTGATGCGCTCAAAAAATGACCTAAAATGTACTCATATTCCCTTTTTCATTGAATAACATGTAAAATTTTATGAAAACAACTAAAACAATTTAATGAGTCACCATTAAATCTCTTGCAGTCATTGCACATGCAAAATCGACTCAAAATGCCGCAAGGTACAATGGTACAAATTACAATTTATGAAAATATCCAAAACAATTTAATTAGGCACCATTACATCTCCTGTAGTCACCACAAATGCAAAATCAACTCAAAACAATAAGCATATTGGTTGAGTATAGTATGAAGACTACCAACTAATAGCTCGAGACTAGAATACAAGCGCATAAATTAAATAAGCATTCCAACCAAACACCAAACATCCCTGAATTAGTGCTACTTACAAATTTGGACAACTAAATCAACTTACTTGTACCGCTTGTATGCTAAACCTTTGAATGCTGCACGAGCTTCAGAGGGTTCTAGAAAGATAACCTGGATGTCACAATTTCAGTACATGAAGTACATAAACAGCAGTTGATATGTATAAATTGAAAAATCATCAATCGCACATTTCCACGGTACATATGCCTCAATTATGATCAATATTCCAAATGAGGGCATACAGCATATTTGCACTGATTAAATAGACAAAAAAACTTAAGTTAAAGAATTAAGAAGTGCTTGTTTACATTGCACGTGGCGTGTAAAGAATGTAGCACCTGGGGAATCATGAAAATTCTCACATGTATCATTAGATAGTCGCATCATTGAAATCACAAAAGTTTCATATCCATTTATCCAAAATTCTAGGTGCCAAATTGCTCTTGAAAAACCAAAGATCAAGCACAGGCTTAATGATTTAGACTCATACTACTTATAGGTGCTACTCGACTTTATTAAGGGCAAGCCATTTGTCAGATATCTCCATGCAGTACAAAGTTAAGCCTCATATAAGCAAATTAAATAAGTAAAGTGCTTTGGGGCATCACATGAATTCATAGAATCAGATTTGAATCAGACAGAACCCATAGCACAAGCTCCATAAACGATGACATGCAGATAAGAGGGATGATTTCTTGTTCAGTAACATTGTGCTTCAATAATCAAGTACAGATAGTATCGAGATTATAAGTCAAAGGGAACAAAAATGTTAAAAATACCTCATCATAAGTAAATACAATGAAGGGAACCTTACAGAGAACAAAGTAGTAATATGTAACCTAGAGCAATGCAGACAAAAGTGTGCAAGAAAACCAAAGATCATAACTATGAACTAGAGAGAGAAACAACGGGGAAATCCATACCAGTGCCAAGGTTTTTGTAGGAGGCAAAATGATTTTATCCAAGCTGCCAAATTTCCCAAACATGTTTGATAAATCGCTTGCAGATGAACCATAAGGTAAATTCTTCACTAATATAACATGGTTGCTTCTTTTTAGACCATCAATTTTACCAGCAGCAAACTCCTCTAATGAGGAAACATTAATCCCAGCACTTGAGAGAGCTTTTTTTGTCTCAGCAATCACTTGAGTCTCCCCCAATGCAATTCTCACAGCAAGATCATCCGATTCTATACCTAATAGTTCACTCTTACTAACACCGAATTTTCTTGAAATGTTTTCAACGACCTATAAGATGATCAGCAGAGAACATCAGAATACAGAAGATGCTACAAGATAAATGAAAACAGAGAACATCAGAATACAGAAGATGCTACGAGATTAATGAAAACATGTAACCAATTTATAAATAGCGATCATGGCTTTAATGGTCATAATGTTAGTATACACTGTTACCATAGCCCATACATTTTACCTCAGGTCAAACTATTGAAACGTAAAAGATTACATTTTCATTAAATTTGATGACAATACAAAGGTCCCCAACTCAATTTATAGGAGAAGCTTTGGAAAGTGTAGTAATTTCAATACACCTAAACACAATATTAATGACTCCAACAGATCACAAGAACCTAACAAATTACAAGAATATTTAATGTTTTAACACTCCTTCAAAAGTTGGACATCCTTGAAACATTAATAGAAGTACGAATCATCCATGATAGACAAGCAAAAACAGGCCCTTCTTGAACAGCAAACAGATAATGGTCCACAAAAATGAAACTAGCACTTTGCTAGGAGCAGCCAAAAGTCAACAGAGAAGTTGTCCATCGTGGGTAGGTCCAACATCAAGCCCAATAAAGCCAAATTTTAAGGAAGCGAATGCAACTTTAAGATCAATGAGAAGAGATGGCTTCCCCTCTTCCACCTCTCTTTTTATATACTTATTTATCTGATTTCCAGATGCCTTTTTGCTACCTCTATCTGCTTGAAACCTTATTTTCCTTCTCTGTCTCATTACCATATTGAAAGAAAAAAATGAAACTTGCATTGGGATTTATTGTGAAATACCAAGTAGGTGGCACTGTGGACAGATATAATGCCCGGCTTGTTGCAAAGGAGTTCACTTAAACATATGGAATTGACAACACAAAGAATAGCAAAACTAAACAAGATCAGGATACTTTTGGCAATCTGGACTAGCCAGCTCAACAACTTGATATCAAGAATGCCTTCCTAAATGGTCTGCAAAACAAAGTTTGCAAGCTTAAGAAGTCTTTATAAAGACTCAAAAAATCACCAAGAGCGTGTTACATAGATTTACAAAAATAATAAAAAGAGAATGTTAGTCAGACCACACCATATTTTTTAAACAATGACAAGGGAAAAGACTTCTCTAATTGTGTCTGTAGATTACATTACTCTAACAGCAGATGACATAGAGAACATGGGAAGACAAAAGAAGGTTTTGGCTATTGAGCTTGAAGTTAAAGACTAGGTGAAGAAATGACACTTCTTGAGCACAAAAGTTGCTAGCTTGGGAAAGGGAATTAGTGTATCACAAAGGAAGTATATTCTTGACCTCTCAACTGTAACAAGAATGCTACAAGGTAAAACAAAGTGGCACAACAAAGAAAACAGGAAGGAGAATAGATGATGTTGGTAATATTCATAGATGCTAATTGGACAGGATCAACAAAGGATAGAAGGTCCAATGTTCTTTTGTACAGGGGAATCTCATTACTAGGAAGTAAAAAACAAAATGTGGTGTCAAGAATTAGTGCAAAAGCTGAATTAAGGTCATGGCACAAGGGACAATGGACTATAGCGACAAATACTTAGAAGAATTGCATGTCGAAATAAAACTGCCACTCAAGCTATACTGTGATAATAAGGCTGCTATTACATCTCTCCCAACCTAATTGAGCATGACAGGACTAACATATTGAAACAGACACACTTCACTAAGGAGAAGGTTGAAGAGGCAATTATTTGTACGACTTATTTCCCTACAAATGAGTAATTTGCAGAAATTTTAACCAAGGGGCCACCTCGGCAAAGTTTTGAAGACTTCATTGGCAAGTTTAACATAAATAACATCTATGATTCAACATGGGGGGAGCATTCAAATCCCTACAATCAACAAAATTTTATACTGATTTTATATTAATTTGGAAAGTTGGGCATAATTAACATTTATGATTGAACAAGAAGAAAGCGTACAAGTCCCTAAAATCAACGAGATTTTATACTCAATTTATGTCAATTATATGTTGATTCTTTGGCATAATTGTAGGAGATTTTCTTTCATTTCTTAGCACACACTACTGTATATAAAAATTTATATTGGCTATGTTTGTTTTCATCTTTCCCATCTAAAAACACACTACAATTATTCTCTTTATCTCTCTTGCTTTTATACAATTTTCAAAAACAATACGCCTAAAAACACATATGTAAAAACTAAAACAAACATAACCATTATTTTTACCTTATATACCAAGTTAAATGTTATCAGTCTAAGTAAATTGGTTTTCAAGTGCTTAGATTCATTTTCTACTGCCCATAAACATAGGTAATTGTACAAACAATGAATTCCACATACAAGAAATATTATATTTTTCAAGTCTACAAAATACTGTACTTCTCAAGTCAATACCTCCTTAAAATTCTTAAAAAACACAAAGCTCATAAAAGTGTTACTGCAATCACTTATGGGGCACTAACATTGATGTTGAGCCTAACATTCGACTTTTCTAACTTACAGTATCAGGGCGCATAAATAAACTATTCCATGCCCACGTGTTTCCAGCTGCTTCTGATGCCTTCCTTTCCGCTTTTCTCTGTTGCTTAAACGTTTTTGAAGATTGCTTGCCAGCATTGCTGATCCTGTGGAGTGATATCCAGCAAAGATCTCTTAATGCTGAGACAAGATCCATGAATTAACATAAATAGTCAATCTTGTAAATCTAAGACCAGAGGCATACTCTTGCTCATCAGAAAGATTCATTTGCTTAGCAGGCATGACATGCAATAACCTTCCCTGAAAAATTGAACTCTCCATCTCTTCTAACGCCCTGAAGGAGAATAATACAGTATCACAATGGCAGGATGTGGTTTTAATAAAATCCAACAACCCAGTGACACAAATGAATCTAAAATTACTACTAATAACCAGAGACATAAAAGAACGCTGTCATTGGAAAAAGAAATTAACGTCTGCAGAAAAAGGATGCAGTGACAATCTCGCACAAAAGCACAACCTGAGAAAAGTGTCCTAAGAGCAAATGTACATATTTAAGAGTACAAGTGTACGAACAATAAATTAATGCTAATTCATAAAATGTGAAATAAGAGTATTCAGCTAAGAGCAATTATGTGCAACACATGTGGTATGATTGAAGTAAGTTAAGCGTCAAGATTTAAACAAGAGAGAATTGCACTGATCTCTTTCTTGGACAAAGACAACCATTAGGACTTATATTCTTCAAATCATATAGATTAATCCAACGAGTAAAATACAAACACAACACATTGAAATGTAGGTTCTCTTTAGCACAAATTGTTACAGCACAACTTTAAACTCTTTAGTCAGTAAGTAATACCTAGCAGCAGATTCTGGGAGAGTAAAGAGAACATAAGCAATTCCCTTGGAGCATCTTGTATCTTTATCGATAACAATATGGACCTGAGAGATGGCTCCACATTTGCTAAAGTGGTCTTCCAGCTCCTCCTCGCTGTGTGCATCAGAAGTCTTGGTTAAACGAAAATCACCCAACAACAATAAAAAATGAAGATATGTCAGATGCATGAAACTAACACGACACCGATCCACAGAGACGCACACACATATACAAGAATCGGCCCATGCATAAAGAGATGAATACACAGATGCTGAAAGGAGTGGAAACAGCGACCAACACAGGAGAACCGAATAATCTGATACATACGTAGCAGTGTAGGGAAGATTACGAATGAAAAGACGGCCAGATTCTAGAACTTCATCATTCTTGTTTTTCAGACTTGACGAAGGATCAGTGCTGTTATAAATTCCAAATTCTCCAGAAGAGACATACTCAGCCTCCCCTCCAGAAGCAACAGGTCCAAGTGTATCCTCATCAGGACTGTGGTTATTATTGTTCAGGGAGTGGCATCTGTAGTCATCGTCATCGCCATTGATATGATCAACGCCATCTGCATTACTCTCTTCATTAGTACTTTCAGAATCAGACCATTTAGCTTTGATTCGGCTCCTAAAATAATCTGTGTCAGATACAACATCATGATTAACCAAAATTTTTGTTTTATCAGCTTCTTCTTTCTCTGAGACAATTCTTTCAGCCTTAATTCCCTCGAACTCAGCCTGCTCTCTAGCTACTAGCTTTTCATGCCCTTTTGTCATCTGGGATTTATTATCTGGTGCTACTTTGCTTTGCTCCAGCGAGGGAGCTGCAAGTGCATCATTTGCCCACAATTTTGACCTGCTGCGATGCTGCATGACCTGAAGAAACTCTTGAAGTTGAGGGTCATCATCCTCATCCTTCCTACACTTCTTATTATTCCCCTCTTCAGCCACAACCTTAGGAACTCTCGAGCTGGTTAGCCTTTTCTCTTCTTCTGAAGAATTCTCATTTTTCTTCAATGAGTGTCGACTCCAAGGGCGTGGAATATTGGGATCCCCAACCTTCCAAGCAATCTGGCTACAAAGATAAAGGGGTTACACTTGTCACTGCTTACTAGGAAAAATTGAAAATTCTTCTTTATGTAAAGAAGTGAACATTTGGGCACTTTGAATGACTAATATTTGCATATTTTTTAAAGAACAGATTCATCAGCCCAAAAATCTTCAACAGCCAGTTCACAGGTATAACAAATTCATCTTATAAAAGTCCAATTTAATATTAATATCAATCAGCACAGTATAACATCATGTCTTTGCACAAGTATTTTGCAGCCTGAAAGAATCAAATTAACTGAAACCACTGAGAAATTTCTATGTAATTCTAATATAAAAAGAGGGAATTAATTAGATGCCAGGAGGACATGAATGCATGTTAGCTGCAACCATGTCCAGTTGCCTTTGGATTGTTGTCTATATTCTGCAATCTATCTAATCTAAACACATGTCCTGCTACTACAGAACTGATTAGTGGTTATATGGTTGGGCAAAATAACCATTGAAATGCCTTCAAGAGATTCGTTTTTTTTCCTTCTCTGGTTGCTGTGATAGTAATATCCTATGTACGAACATAAACAACTACCACTGAAAGAAGCAATTAAAAGAAATTTCCTTCCGTCAGAAATTCATCATTTTTGCCACGTCATTTTTTTCCCTCTGAATGTTATCATAAAGTTACAACTAATTCAAAATTCAGAAGACAGAAACCTAAAACACCTACTGCAAGTAAATGAAGCAGCATAGTGGCGCAAACCTCACAAGTAATTCTGCAAGTATCCATGAAAGACTTGTTGAAGTATTTTATGGCTTCCTCAGCTTCACGCTCCGTCCTAAATCCCACAAATCCAAATTGTCTGCTCTTCCCATCCCTGCACAAAAGTCCAAATACTGGATGAGCAATTCAATGTCAATATCAATATGAATATTGGAATAATAAAGGAGAGGGGATTACTTGGTGCGCATAACCTTGGCATCAGTAACGTCACCTTTCTGGGAGAAAAATTCTCTGAGGCGGTCCTCGGCTACATACTTAGGCACGTTTTTTACACATATTCGTGACCTTTAACAGACGCACGCACGCACGCAAAAAAAAATGCCATAAAAGAATACGTGAATTTAGATTATGAATTGGAATGAATGGCCAAGGGATGGGAGAAAACAACTCATGAAACAGAGAGAGAGAACTTACATGGTTCGAGTCCTCCAAAGAAAATTTGAAGTTATTTGATGGCTTGAGTTTGAAATAGCTTAAATTAGTTTCTTGAAAGACAACGTATTTCCTTCTTGAAAGATGAATCCGGGTCAGTCGCTTTGGAGGGAAGAAGAAGGGAGACGAAAGGGAAAGAAGAGGAGCGGACAAGGAGAAACCGGTGGAAGAAGAATACAAGAACTGGGGGGGGGCGGCGGGGGTACAAAGCTGCTTAGGTTCCAAAACAAATCGAAGAAGCCAGGACAAGAAAAATATACACATGTTTATTTGCAAGTATCTAGTCGTTATAATTGATTATTATTATTATTATTATTATTATTAAAATTAAATGATAAACGATTTTTTATAACTTAAAACAAAATTATTAAAATATTTCTCTTTTATTTATGTTTTACATTTTCTTCACCTCTTTCGGGTTTTTTATTTTTTATCTTTTTATATCAAATATCGTTTAATTTATTTCTTCTTATTTATTTTTTCTTTTAACTTTCTTATCTATCATTTTATATAAATCTTTAATAATTTTTAAAATATGATAATTTATATTTTAGCATCTTTAATTTATTTATGTAATTTTATTATGTTTAAAATAGACTTAGTAGATTATAAGTTATAAAATAAAATATGCATACATATAATTTAAAATATTTACATAACAAAAAATAATTTTATGTGTATGTATGGTAAATTATATTTTAAATTCTATATAAGATACAGGCATCAAGTGTGCACAAAGTGCAAGTAATAATAATTGGTCCACCTCAGTGCATAAAGTTTTAAAATACAAACTTTTTATTGTTTTGTAAGTTTTTATGTGAAATATTTAACAGAAATGAAAAAAAAATAAAAATAGTATGCTTTACTGTAATTAAATTTATTTTTTATTTTAATGTATGTAAAAATAATATTTTTTGAATTTAATGTGCATAAAATTAATTGATTTAGGGGCTTATGTATAATAAAAATTAATGTATATTTGTACAATATATAGGAATTAGGAGTTATTTATAAGCGACATAATCTTGTGTGTTCCGGTGCTAGAAAATAAAATTATTCTAATATTAAAGGCGTATTAAAAATTTCTAGTTCAATAAAAAATAAAAGAAAGATGAGAAGAAAATGTTTTAATAGCAAAAAAAATAAAACTGTAAAGGTAAGTAATTTTATTAAGGATATTTTAGTTACATAATGTTGATGCTTATTTTCCAGTATTACAATTTTAAAGTACAAATATTCAACGTCAAGGTTTATTACTCAATCACTGCACATATTATCCACAGAGATTGAGATTTATTTCAAGGCCAAGTGTCACCATATTCACCTAAATTATATTCAAGTAAATTAAATAAAATAAAAACTAATTGCCAAGTTAATAAAATAATAGAAATGCAAGCGAACATAAAAGAGTCCTTTAGGAGACAACAGAGTGATTTGGTGCCCATTATTTCAATTATGAGATTATAGGTTCAAAGTTTTAGAATAAGGTACGTGAGTTGAGGTCAAAGTCGATTTTTCATTTTTTTTTTATTTTAAATTTTTTTTTTTTTTTGGCGATTTCTCATCCCCGTGCATACAATCTTACACTTTTCTGTGTTGTCTTCTTCTAGCATTTCATCCAAGAGCTTAGGTAACCCATGTCGTTCCTTCAGACTTTATTCTATTTTCTTTATCATTTTTCAACTCCTTGATGTGCATTTTAGCTCCAAGTATTGATCACGGCAAGCAATCTCAATTTTAATGCAAATTAAGTCAAATATAAATATACATATACATATAGATACATGTACATATATATACATATTTATATATAAAGAACAAATCTACTTGAGACTACTATGTAAACAATGGGTTAGCGAAAACGCATCAGACATGGCAACAATCAATACATTTGTTTTAGAAAATAATATGCTATGTTTGTTTCCAAATTTATTAGAATTGGGAGGATAATTTGAGTGATTTGAGTGGAAATGAAAATTATGTTTGATTTATAAGATTTAGATAGGTAAGGAAATTATTTTTATATATATTTAATATATAATAATAATTGAATCACATGATAGAATATATGTTTATATGGTGATATAAAAATAAATGTGAGTAAGAAATTTATAGGTATACAAGTTAATTTAACTGTGAATAGATATAATAAGTAAAAAATAATTAGTTAGTTATAAAAGATAAGAGAGGAAAAAATTTTGAATTTGAATTTGAATAAAATTTGTATAGTAAAATGTTTAATTTGTAAAATTTTTAAGTAATGATAAATAGTAGGAAAAAAGAAAATAAACATAGCCATAATATTTATATATATGAAATGATATTCGAGATACATGTTTGGGATATATATGTATGTGTGAACTTTGGGCTATGTTTGGGGGAGGGTTTTTTATTAAATATAATATTTGATAAGAGTTGTGTTGGAAAAAGTAATGTGTTTGGAAGGAAGATTTCGTTATGATGAATAATATAATTTATTTGAATATAAATATAAAATATATAAAAAAAGATTATATGATGTGATAGTTTATATATAATAATTATATTTTGGATTATGAATAAAAATAAATGTGAACATATTCGAGATATATATAGATAGTAATTTAATTAAGAATAAGTATAATGATTGAAATATAATTGATTTGTTACATATGTATAAGAGAAAAACTTTAAATTTAAATTTAAATGAAAATATTATTAAATGATATATTTGATACAGTGAAGTCTGAAAAAGTATTTTGGTGTTGAAAATAAGGCTCTAAACATAGCCATTATAATCAAGAAGACAAGTGCATTTTAATATTTAACTTGTTAGTATGATTTTTCTTGCTACTTAACGTTTGTTCCTTAAATGTGCCGGCATTTGATTAGTTATATTTATGGATTTCTACGTCCAAGGCTTGATTGTGTATGTGCAGCTTTCAAACTATGTTGATTGCTTGCTACTGCTAAGAAACCCAACCAACTATATGCATGTGCAACTCAAATTAGCCTTATTAATATGTTTTGGTGAATTCATCTTGTGAGGCTGTCATTTTGCAAAATATATTAAATAAAACACACCGCAGTTGTTATGGTTATAAACAAAATAAGGTCAATGACCATATTGGAGTCACTTTGATAGATTATCAAAATCATTTGATCTTGAGATCATTGAAAAATATGTAGCCGCCTTATAACCTTATTGGACGTTGTTGATGGTTGATTCTTCCTCGCCCGTGGTCTGATTTTCTTGTAAAGTACATAATCATGGAATCAACAGCCTGGGCATTTGTGAAGAATACCGTCCTTTGTTGTGTGAAAGGTGAAGTGAATTTGCTTTTAGCCTACGTTGTTGGAGTTTATTTTTAATCGATGGTAAATGTTAAAGTTCGTATCTCTTACCCGATTGAGAATATCCACTCACCAGTGATGGAAATTCGCGGTTGCAAGCGACATGCAGTTCGACTATAATTTTTAAGCCCGATGCCCGATGGATGGACAATGAATATTATGTCTAATATTTGGTTATTAACCTACGTAACCAATTTCAAACTATCATACTACAAAGATGGGCCCAAATTTGTAAGGAATGGCGGAGTAGTGGATTGGTGGGCTCACACAGTAATTATAACCATAGCACCAACAAAAACTGCTACTGCTACCAATTGTAGTGATGCTCGTTCGAATGTGTGTAGCAAATTTGAGTTATATTTATACATCTAAAATAACATAAATGTGATTAAACTTTATGTGAAGAGAAACAGAGCTTGAACTAAAATAACACTGCCAAGTTTGGCATACAAACATCGTGCATGTTATACATTAAACTCAATATGTGAAAAATAAATGAGAAGAAAAGCTAAGTAGGGCGGACACCAAAGTTTGGCAGGCGACGGTTTGAGTT
Source organism: Avicennia marina (assembly GCA_019155195.1). Lineage (NCBI taxonomy): Eukaryota > Viridiplantae > Streptophyta > Magnoliopsida > Lamiales > Acanthaceae > Avicennia > Avicennia marina. The sequence continues at coordinate 81,571 of CM032756.1, forward strand.
TGAGGCACCAAATAGGCTTAGGCGCTTCGCGTATGAAAAAGTGGAAGCACCTTTCTTTCATCCGTGGCAGCTCGTTCTATTATCTTGCAGATATTAGGTAATTATTTAACGTGTGAAACTATCACGTGTACTTTTATTTTTTACTATTTTCACTAGTTGAGTTTATTTCATTATTCTTAAAAAAAATAAGAATAATAATATAAATTTACTTTGTATTACTAAACTATTATCACAATATTCTTTAGATAGATAAATAACTATAAACATCAACACATACTAGAAAAAAGATAATGGGCTAAGAAATAGTTATGGTTGCATGATTCGTGGGTGGCTCAGGAAGGAAAAAATTCCATCGTGTCACCTGGGTCCCATATGTATTGGACAAGTTAATGTAGAACAAGGGTTTTACTTTGTTTTTCGAGTAAACAAGATAGTAATTTAGATAATATTGATAATGTGTGAATTCATTTTAGTCACACAATTTTAGAATACATGTGTATGACAAAATTCTTGAATAACAAGAAAGTTTGTGTGAGATCGTATAATTTAAATCAAATTGAATTTTATAGGTTTTAATCTCTAACTTTAATCTTCTGATTCTCCCTTCTAGAACATTCGACTTGAAATTTGAATAATCTTAAAAAAAAGGACATATGCTTGATCTTTCTTGAGGGTTGTTAAAACGCTAATCCTCAGGTTTAGCACAATGATTTTAGATGACGAATTCCTTAAATTTGACAAAAAATGTAATGAACTTCTTAAGTTTGATAAAAAACACAACAAACTTTTTAAATTTGATAAAAAACTTCTTGAATTTGGTAAAAACCTTTTTGAATTTGATGAAAAGCACAATAAACTTGGTGAATTTAGTGAATAATACCTTGAATATTCTTGAAGATTTTAAAGAGAATTTAGAGAGTTTCAAGTTTTCAATTGCTTCACTTTCTCTTACCTTTGTCCTCTTTTTTTTTTTTTTATGGGGTTTAACCCCTATTTATAATTGAAGAAAAGATAGAGTGGCTACATCATATTATTCACGTAGTATAATCCTATTGCTTGTCACAACTAAAGCTCTATCTAGCAACTTAACAGATAAATTTAGTCTTATAAAGTTTTTATCTCACAAGCTTCTAACAGGATTTTGCTATTTTGTATCGTTTGATTGATTGATTGGTTAGGATAATCAATTATTTATTTATTTATTTTAAAAAATATATTTATTTAAATTCTTTAAAAAAATAAATAAATATTAATTTAATTAATATTTTAACATTATATTTTTTACACAGTATTATTTAATTGGGCATGGGATTTTAATGCGCCTGTAAATGATCTCTTAAGACTTGTTTATGAAAACTTGATTTTTGAACAAATAAGTCTCGATTTTTTTTTCTTTTCTAGAATAGGCCTCTCCAGTCCAGCAGGGCATTCCGAACTTATTGACCCATAATACATTTATTTGCAAATTCTTGGACTGGCCTTCACTGCCTAGCAACCCATGCTGGGATTAATCGGACTTTCCAGAATCTTGGCCCAGCACACAAGCCCTCCTTTTTTCTTCGTTGTCTTTAACATATGTTAGCCCGCCATCGTTTCCATGTGCACAGAATTCTATATTCTTGCAAACTTTAAATGGTTACGGATCTGCTCAAGCACGCTAGATAAGTTTATTCTAGGTCATTTGAGTATCCAAACTTTTTTTCTAGCTCCTTTGAGTATCCAACAATATCCAAACTCTTAGTTTGGATTAACCTAGCCGCGGCTTTCATGTAATTGAGAGACAGCCAAATCTTTAACCATTCTTTGTCGAATCTCCCCTTAATTTAAATCCCGTGCGAACTCTGCCTCATATCCTCTTCTATGCCGTGTATAAATAGGACAAACCATTGGCGTCTCGTCACCTCAGTACCCAACGAGACCATCTCCCAGCTCTGTGGACATCCCTTCTTCAGAACTTCTTTTTCTTTATTGCTGCCTCGCCATTACGGGCCAGTTCGTTAGTTGTCCGCATGCGAAGAAGAGATGCCAGACCCGGCTGCGACTACTACTTTGGTGGTGACTTCTTGAGCAACCATGGTGCGAGGGAGGCACGGCTATAGTGGGCTCCCAACAGTGACAACGAAGCAAGGAGTAATGGTGCGGTAGTAGGGTGACGCCGTGCTTCGACGGCAGATAACATGGCCTGAATTGGGCCTTGGTAGCAGCGAGTTACGGTTGCAGCGGCGCCGGTGATGTAGCCATGGTTGAAGTCTGCAGTGGAGAGCTGTTCAACGATGCCAACGGACACGAAGTGGCGAAGAGGTGGCACGGAATGGTGGCGGTGATCGAACGAGATCGTGGCTCGACGTCAGGTGTTCGAACAGGCGGCGCAGGCTGCACCGTGGGTGCATACTTCCGATAACATTGCTGGTGTGAACGGCGGGAGGGCCCGGTGGTGCTGAACTGTGGACTAGCGGTAGTGGCGCTGAGAGCAGCAGTAGCTTTTTAGTGTGGCACCATGGCAGCGACGTTCGGTGGTTCCCTTCGGTGGGAGTCCGGACGGAGAAGATGCAGCGGTGACACTGCTGGGCGTTTGACGATTGCAACCTCCGCTAGTGAGGCTGTGTGCGGATAAGTTGCGGAGGTGCTCGAACGACGCGGACTACGCCGAGGAAGAAAACGAAGAGCGTGTTTGGGCACCGCTTTTTCCTTGAATTTAAGGTTGTGTTTGGGCATGATTTCTTTGGCTTGGAATAGGGTCATGTTTGGGCGCAGATTTTCAGCTTAGAATAAGGCCAAGTTTGGGAGCAAATTTCCAACCTAGAATAAGGCCACCCATTGGCACAGATTTTCGACTTGGAATAAGGCTATGTTTACCATATTTTTTAGTTTGGGCGTAGAGCTGTGTTTGGTTGCGAATTTCCTAGTCTTGAGCATAAGGCTGTGAATTTCCTAGTTTTGGGCATAAGGGTGCATTTGGATGCAAACTCTTTTTTCCATGCTTTGACTCTTCCAATCCCTTTTAGCCCATAACCACCTAACTTTATTTAGTCCATGCGTACAATTGAGGTTCTAATTTTTGAGCCTTTATATATCAGGCTTAATTTTGCCTACACATACCGTTGAGGCTTGAATTTTTTGAGCTTTTGAGAATCAAATTTAATTTTATCCACGCACATTATTTAGGTTTGAACTTTTGAATATCAAACTTAATTTTGTATGCGCGTACCATTTAGGTTTGAACTTTTAAACATTGGAGTATTAGTCTTAATTTTGCCCATGCGTACTGTTTAAATTTGAACTTTTGAGTCTTTGAGTACCAGACTTAATTTGTACTATTTAGAATTAAATTTTTGAGCATTTAAGTACTAGACTTAATTTCACCAACAAGTACCATTTAAACTTGAATTTTGGAGCCTTTATTTGGTTTCACGTAATGAAGAATGTAAAACCTATTATGAATTTATGATTGAAATTGGATAATACCCAAACTGTTTACGTATCCTAATAAGAGGGGGTTAAGCTGTAGTTTAAAACACTTTGAATTTGTAAAGGAAATGTCATTTACAATTCATTCTCATGCAAGACAAAAGTGACATACAGTTTAAACTCGTATGTCAAGGAGCATTTGAATTTGAATATCTGTAAACAGTTTCAACTCGTGTCAATGAATCTTTGAATTTGAACATTTGTAGATAATTTCAACTTATGTCAAAGAGCATTTTCGAACATTTGTAAATAGTTTTAACTCATGTTAAAGAGCATTTTTGAACATTTGTAGACAGTTTTAACTCGTATTAAGGAGCATTGAAACATTTATAGACAGTTTCAACTCGTGTCAAGGAGCATCTTCAAACATTTGTAGACAGTTTCAATTCGTGTCAAGAAACATCTTCAAACATTAGTAAACAGTTTCAACTCCTATTAAGGAACCTTCGAATATTTGTAGACAATTTTAACTCGTGTTAAGGAGCCTTCAAACATTTGTAGACATTTTAACTCGTGTCAAGGAACATCTTCAAATATTTGTAAACAATTTCAACTCGTGTCAAGAAGCATCTTCAAACATTTGTAGACAATTTTAGCTCGTATTAAGGAGCATATTCAAACATTTGTAGACAATTTCAACTCATATCAAGGAGCCTTCGAACATTTGTAGATAGTTTCAACTCGTATCAAAGAACATTTGAACTTTTTTTTTCAAGCATAATTTTCCCTTGGTGGGCTACCTTCATGACTTTATCTTCAAATATAAAGCAATTTTGGATATGGTGTTCAACTAGACAATGGTACTTGTAATACTTAGGATCGTCTGACTTTCCAATTTCCTCAGATTGCTTCATTTCGGGGAGTTTGATTAGATCCGTTTCAAATAAGTCATCAAATATCCTCGAGACATTTGAGTCAATAAAAGGATAGCTTTTAACTTGCATCTCCTTCAAAAATGACTTTTTAAGCCTTAGAAGATGTTCCCTGTTCTTTACTAACTTATTTTTTCCTTATGTTTTAACAGATTTGGCGCGCATGCCATGAATTATTTATTTGACATTTCAGTAAAAGGCTTGCTCCTTTATAACTTTCATCTTGAAACTCTTGGACAAGTGCACCATTGACTCCACTTGCAGTTATGCTTAACTCCATATCATGAGCACATGAGGCCAACTCTTTAAATGTTTTAGGGTAAATCCTTTGAAGGATGTATCTTAGACCCTAATGCATTCATTAGATGCACATTTCATTTACAGATGTTTCTAAAAGTCTATCATTGCAATTTAAACTTAGATTTCTCCAACGGTTGATATAATCGATGATAAGCCCATCCTTCCATTGGCGAGTGTTTGTAAGTTCGATCATATTGACAATTCTTCAAGTACTGTAAAAGAGATTGAGGAATCTTGCTCCAATTCCTTCAAGTACTGTAAAAGAGATTGAGGAATCTTGATTCAATTGCTCCCAACTATCAATAGACCTAGGCTTTAGATTCGTGTACCAATTAAAGGTATTTGCTTTTAATGATCGAACAAACAGCCTAATGAGTTGATCACCATTAGTTTCAGCATCATTGCAAATTTCGATGAAGTTGGCAACATGTTGTTTTGGGTTTACTTTGCCATCAAATTACTGAAATTTAGGCAATTGCTAGCCTGTCGGCATCTTCAGGCTATCAATCCTTGCAGAGTAAAGCTTGGAGTATGTTAATATTGACTTGACACCTTTATCAAGCTTGCTTTTGATGGACCTTTCAATGAAGTCCCTCAATTGATCAATAAGGATCAAGCTATCAGAGGAAATTTGAAGCTCCTCAACTGTAGGCTTCTTTTGATCATCGACCAGCTGCTTGGCAGATGTCTCGCTCTCATCATGAACTTCAAGTGCTTTCTACACAACTTTGTTGGTATCAGTATTGTCTAACTTGTATATTAACTTAAAAATCTTCGAGTCTTGCTCTTGAACATGCTTGGCAAGCCCTTCGATAACTTTAGTTCGTGCAGTAATTTGTTTTCTAAATTTGACGAGTTAGTTGTCATCATAATTTGTTTGAACTTGGTCAAGGAAGAGATGAGAAATAGAGATGTCCCACTAAGTGTACTAGAAATCTGTAGAATAAAATTCTTGAATAACAAGAAAGCTTGTATGAGATCGAATAGTTTGGATCAAACTGAATTTGTGAGTTCTACTCTCTAATTTTAATCATCTAATCCTTCCTTCTAAAAGGTTCGACTTGAAACTTGAATAATTTTCAGTAAAATGATTTGTGCTTAATCTTCCATTAGGGTTGTTAGATCTTTAATAGCACTAATCTTCGAGCTTAGCACCACAGTTTTAGATCAAACGCTAAACTTGGGGCTTTTGACAAAGAAATCTTTAAATTTGGTGATGAACTCCTTGAATTTGACGAAAAACATGATGAACTTATTTAGTTTGATGAAGAATGCAACAAACTTCTTAAATTTGATGAAGAACTTTTTGAATTTGGCGAAGACCTTCTTGAATTTGATGAAGAACGCGACGAACTTGGTGAATTTGGTGAAGAACACCTTGAATATTCTTGAGGATTCCAGAGAAAATTTACAGAGCTTCAAGTTTTCAGTTGCTTCACTTTCTTTGACTTCTATCTTCCTTTTTTTTCATAGGGTTTGGCCCTTATTTATAGTTGGATGAGTGATATAGTAGCTACATTATCTTACTCACGTAGCGCAATCCTATTAGCTGTTACGACCATAATTCTATCTAACAACTTAATAAATAGATTTAGTCTTGTAGAGTTTTTATCTCCTAGGTTTTTAACAGGATTTTGCTATTTGACTTCATTTGATTGATTGATTGATTGATTAGAATAATCAATTATTTATTTATTTATTATTTATTTACATTTTTAAATAAATAAATAAATAAAAATCAATTTAATTAATATTTTAACGTTATATTTTTCATGCGGTATTATTTAACTGGACACGAGATTTTAATGTACCTAGAACATGTTTACTTTATTAGAAGGATGTGTGTAGCTTAATGGGTTCCACCCCTTGGCCCGGATAGGTGAGGGTTCAAATTGGGTGTCTGAGTTGGAAAAACAATGTTTATTTTATTATAAATTATTGTGTTTTTATCTATCATTTGTTTCTCTTTTTTTCTTTTTACTTTATTTTTATTTGTATTTTCTTTTCAATTTTTTATCCTCAATTCTTCTATTATTTCTCAAACAGTCCCACAAGCACCATGGCATCCCGCATCCGTAATACTTAAATTTGTCTACAATAGGATAAAAGCCTGTTCTATGTTCCCTATGGTTGGAAGACACTTGTCCCAGATAGCACCGTAACTACAAATAGACGGCATTATTCATGTACTTAGAATTGAGACGTTAATGTAACAAAGACTGAAGATTCATCTCTCTTGGATGTTTTTAATAACAAAAAACAAACAGGAAAATTAATTCATGAAAGATTAATCCCAAAATACCAACTAACCCAAATCCATCTACTGATTCTGGGGAAAAAGGTCATGGTTTATGCTTGTGATGAAAGTGCATGCAAAATGTTCCGAGATATTCTCCTGCACAAAGGCATACAGTAAAGATCATACACCGTTAATAAAGATCATATCACCTGCATCAATGGTGTGAATGCCAGAATCGGGTGGCTTCAAGTACAAATGTCCGAAAGATCAGAATCACTTCAAAATGGAGTTTTAACAAATTAGCAACTATCCATAGGATCTATCTGTGTGAACAGCAGCTAGCAGGCTTGCTAATTTTATATGAGATTATAGAAAATAGAGGCATCATTATAATTAGTTTGCATTCATAAACGAAATGATGGATCCGGAAGAAGAGACAAAAACCAGAAACGTGAGGTAATGGGAGAAATTAGTTGGGTTGGGACTATGATTTGCATCATAGGTTCAGTGTGCAGCCTACGCGAGCTTGGTAGAACAAGGCTAAATAGGCCCTTAAAATGCAACTTCAGAAAAATGGCTATTGGTGAGTCGCGAATGGCGAGGTGCTGTGCGAATTGCGAGGCCCCAAGGGAATGAATGCATGCGAACCCCATCCCACCCCAACTAAAGACAAATGACTCCGTTCAAGCGATAATTAGATGTGGCCCCAACATCATTTGATTATTGGGCATCTGCTGTGCCTCTGATTAGTAAGTGTAGTGTGGTTATGCTTAAATTTCATAATTAGGCCCTTGAACGTGTCAACGATTCAGTCAGAAGCAAAGCATGAACACTTTGGTGATGTTGGGCTTATTATATAAAGCCCACTAATCGCTAGCCTCAGATCTACAAACTGGTTTCCAGCCCTGCACTCCTACAAAAGAGAATAGAAACGATTGGCATGGCAACATCTAACTCATCAGAGTTGTTTGAATGACGTCTCAGATTCCCGTGACAAAAGACGATAATATATGATGATACCTCCTTTCAACAACCAATTTTCTAGCACAGAGAAGTCCTGCATGCGTACACCCATACAAAATATTTTTCATTTATTTTTATTTTAATCTTGTACATACTAGATTAGATTTTCTTTCCCTTGAAAGGTAAGGGCTGCATTTGTTTTTAGAATACATACTATAATAATAATTTTTCCATTTTTATACAAAATTTTTAAAAAATATTCTTAAGAGGAAAAAAAATTTAGTAGTTCGAAAAAAGGAGGAAAAGTTAATTCAAGCGGCAGGACATCTATGTACCTACCTACCTGCTCTACGAAACAACTTTGTGGTTTGTGACGTCAAAATGACCAATTCAACCAGTGTAAAAAAAAAACCCCCTATTGTCTACAATGCTGCCCATTAAACTAGGGCCTCTCGATACTGTGTAGCTAAGTTAGATTGAATCTTTTCAATCGATTATTTTTTTCATTTTTAAATAAAAAAATTTATCAGATTAAAATTAAAATATAAAAACATCTAAAACATTTAGATTAAATATTTTTAAACATGTTTAAGTTGTTAACCACAACAATAAAAAATTGGTGTCGAATATTTTTATTACATATATTCATTTATTTTATTTCGTAAATTTACCTGAAAACTAAATCATCAAAAATTACAATGTTTTACAATGTAGAATTTTTTTATTTTATTTAATATTTCATATAACTCTTTATTTCTTTTATTATGTTCAATAACTGAAAAAAATAACTAATTTAATAACTAATATTAAACATTTCAAACGTTTTTATATTTTATTTTATTTCTAATTATTATTTTATTTGATCTTTCATTTAATTTTTTTTTCTTTCATGCATTTTTTATATTTAAAAAAAATTAAGAATTTTCCATTTGGTAAAATAAAAAATATGTCGCACAGAGGCTGTGGATCGAACAAACCCTAGACTAGGTAGATGCAGTCCACCTCTGATGAGGTTATGCTGTAATTATAAATGCAATTACACTAACTGCGGCTCATTTTTTCACACGTCTTCAAACCAATTCATCGTCACTATCGTCTTCTCAACCCTTGAGCCTTAACTTCAGATTGATGGGAAGAAGTCACTTCGAACAACCAAAATTAGAAATCAATAGACACCTAAAGAAACTAATTGAACCAGGAGACACTCTGATTGTAAATCATCACAAAACCTAATGAACCAATGCACTTAACGGATCACACAAAAAGGCCCTGGGACGCACGTCCACCCTATAAAGGAAGAGGTTGAGTTTCTCTGTTGAAGAAAAACTGAATTTACTACCTTTGCCAGCCCGAGCAAGCATATAACTAGCATGTGTGTCCGACTTCGTTAGGATGCCTTCACTATTAAACGTTGGCACTTTTTTTTGAATTTTTTCCTTGTCAATATGCATAGCACAGACAAACGTCAAAAGAGAGCTTATTGCAACAATTGTCAGGTGTTAATCGCGTGATTCAGTGGAATGCGAACATCAGGTCTTTTTTAATTTTTATTTTATTAAAAACGTTTGCAATCGCAGTCCTCTGTTTGTATGGTTCGGTATCACTTCCCCATGTGGCCTCTCCCTTCGCATATAAGAAGCCACCACCATTCAGTAACGGAAAGTCATGGCCAAAAGCACCAAGCTGCGCAAAACGACAAGAAAATGGAAACCGCAAGGATGGCTGCTACATGTCTACTCGTGGTGGCTGGGACGGCCAGTTTTGTCATGAATTACGTCTGCGCCAACAATGCTTCGCCAAAGAGTGGAGGTGGGAGGAACTCTCATTGGGCTTATTTGCGAAGAATGCAAGTGTTTAAAGCTTCCTTCAACAGAATTCCACTTCATCAACACCTCCGTCCTCAGTAAGTACCACAATAATTAATTTCTAAATATACCATTAAATTAATCCATCTTTCTTACAAAATTACAATGGTGATGATTCTCGTCTTGTTTAATAACGAGTGCAATCAACAGCAAGCCCGCCTTTATGTCGCATGACTTCCTACGGAGCAGACCCGACGGGGAAAGTAGACAGCATGGATGCAATTGTTGCAGCAATCTCAGATGCAGTTAGGGGACTCGGGAAGGGGTTCTTGACGGTGGTGATTGTGAATCTTGGTGGAGGCAGGGTTGATCTTGACAGTGGCAATTACCTCATCACCCGTTCAATACAATTCCCAGTCGCTGGAAAAGGACACCTCGTGGTAAGTTTAATTGCCTTCCCCGGCCTTGTGGAATTTCTTCAAACGGAAAAGGGCATGCCCATATATCTATCCATCCATCTCATTTCACAAATTACTATCTGCAAATAAAATGCCTCCAGATTCAAAATCAGAACCCACTACTAACATTTTTTATTTGACTGGTGTGATTGCAATTAAAGCTAAAACTAAAAATATATTATAGCTCGCGATCGGTTTTTATATATGTTGTCTGAACGATGCCATTTTCCACGATTAAAAAGTCAAATAACTAAAACATGTCTTTAGTCAACTGCTCGCCTAAATTCAATAGCCCGCATATGTTTTCGTCCTCTACGCCGACTAACAAAGTACTTCCACTTTGTGCTTGCCCTTACATTATTATATTATCCTTCTCTCATGGTAACAGCACTCTACTTTTAGAACGAACATACTTTCATGTGAGCTGTTATAAATTTCGACATCGTACTGAAGTCTCGTAATTATATGTGCGCTTATGTACAGACTCAGCAAGGATCACTAACAGCATCTGGTGATCTTCCCAACTGATGGGTACTTTATAGATTTATAACCTGCTTCAAACAATGGCACGAGCTCGGGATATAACTACGAGTTTGTAACTCTGAGAGACCTGTTTCTGGACCCTAATTTCGGCGGCGGAGGAATTCAAGTCGTCAACTCTCTGAGGATCAACATCGACAACTGCTACATCACTCATTTCAATACCAAAGACATCTCAGTCCAAGGTCGTCATGAAACCTACGTCAGATACTCCTATCTGGGCTAACACGTCACTGCAGGGGGTGATCCTGGGGAGAGGGCTTCTCGCGCACGGGGATAATCCCATCGGGAAATGATAATTTCTGTTACGAATGTGGACATATACTCAGCTGCCACTGGAATCACGATTTCGGGTCAAGCTAACACGATACCCCGGGTATATCGTTATAATAAGGCAACGGGCTTTGGGGGTATGGGAATATATCTGAAAACGCCAAGCCTCGCCCAGACACGAATTGTAAATTCGTACATGGATTTCGCGGGCATTGTTGCGGAAGATCTAGTGTAGCTCACCATCTCCAGTAGCTTTTTCCTGGGAGATGCATACATTCTCTTCAAATCCATAAAAGGTGTGGTGAATGGGGTGAACGTTCTGGATGACATGTTCTCTGGGTTTGGCAGAGGGATTGAAATTTTGCAACTGGACCAAAGCAATGGGCCTTTCAACCAGGTTGATCAAGTTGTGATTAACGAGAGTAACGTGAGGGGAATGAAGCTTAAGGCGACGGTTGCGAGAGGCAGCGCGGCGAAGGGAGATGGTGCCACCTGGATTGCGAATTTCAACTCAGTTCTAATGTTCCCAAACCTAATCAAGTGCAATATACATTCATAACAAACAGCACTTCCTTCCCAGTTCACGCTTTGCGTTGTACATCGGGTAACAAGGCCGTGATTCAATCGGTTGTCGTAGCACCCGCCAGAGTTCACATCACTGCCGATCAAGGTGGAGCTTCCTTTTCAAGCTGAACATATTTAAATTCAACTGTCAGGACAAGTGAGTTCAAATTAAATATTTATGAATTCAAATTCTAGAACTATAAATCAGGTCCATGATAAGACATCACAGGTTAAATTTAGACTTTTTAGCCCAAAAATTTCTCACTTCGCTTTTGATGCGCATGCAAGCGATCGAATGTCATCTAGATGATTAAACGTAGATGTCACATCACCCAACTAAGTTACAAGTGAAATTAAACTAACCTGAGGAAGAGAAAAAGAACTTTTCAACTAATGGAGTACCAAGCAGATTAACAATGAGTGCCCAAAGATACGGTGACGAATTACCACTTGATACTTAGACACACATGGACGGTTGTTTGCCAATGCATTATTGCCAGACGACGTGGATAACTACAACTGAAGCCAACCAAGTCTGACTTTCAGGGAATAATTTGCCTGGGCAGATCACTTCATTCGCGTGGGTATATTTGAAATCTACAATAATAATGCAAATTTGATACGATGCATAATAAAATTAGATAACATCATAGAATAATCTAAATTATTAATTATGGTCTGGTATTTAATAAATATTTAGTTATATTTAATCAATATAAAAATGGCACTTTGGCTACGTTTGGGAGGGGATTTTGTTCGGAGATGATGTTTGATAGGAGTTGTGTTATAAAATGAGTAGTATGTTTAGAAGAAAAATTTTGATGTGATAAATAATATGATTTATTTGAATTTGAATATTTAAATATGTATAAAATATATAATAATAATTGAATGATGTGATAATATATAAGGATAATGATTAATTTTAACATACAAATATATATATAAATGTGAGAAGAAGTACGTATATTTATATATAAATATTTATTTAATTGTGAACAAGTATAATGATTAAAAAATAATTAATTAATTATATACTGGAGAGAAAGTAAATTTAATTTTAATATTAATATGAGATTTTGAAGCGCAAAATGTTTGGTTGCATAAAGGTAGATGGGATGGAAAAAGGGTGAAACATAGGTAACAGACATAGCCTTTGTATTAAATTGCTTATGGAACTCAGATGAGCAAACATCTGACTAATTGGTTATGTTTTAATATAGAACATTTTTATGCATTGTTAGCTTTAATATTTTATAAATTATTTTTTATTCTGCTATAGTACCAATAGAACAATAAAAAAAATTCAATTTAGAGATTTAGATTAAAAGGTAGATATACCAAGTAATTGAAAAATAAATTTAATTCAATTTATGCCACTAAAAATCATATAATATTATTTTTAAAAAATTGTTGCAAGTTCTTTATTCAAAGATAATAATATTTCACGAAAAATATAGTGAAGTTTAAATACTGTAATTTGAAAAGTTTAAGATAAAAAATAATTAGATAGGTATAAATCAATTTTAACTGAGTATTTTCTATTTAGTCATTATATTTAAAATATGAATTTTGTAAGTACCAATATACTTTAAAATATAAGAAATGTTAAATTCTAAAAATATCACAACTTTCTTAATTTAAAATAATTATTTTACTAATATATAACATTTTATTTATTATGCTTTTTACTTTGATGAATAGCTTTGGAATGAAATATATGGTCAAGTAATTTCCTTGCTAATGAATATTTATTTATATAAATTAAAATCTAAACGACTTTTCTTAATCATTACTTGATTAAAAAGATACTAAAAATTAATTTATTATTATAAGTATAGTAATATTGTAAGTCCTTATGTTAGAATTAAACATTTAATTTTTGTTATAACTTTTATTAAACTTATTAATCGATCTTTAAAAGTTACGACATTAATATTATTTGCCTATCGTACACAATAAAACAAATACACAACCCAATACTCAAAAAATAAAAATGCTACACAGATAGAAATAATTTGGGACTTGACTATGAATCTGAAAGCAAAGAAAAGAAATTAGAAAACTATAACATAGATTGAATTGAATAATCAGTTGTTTAAATAGATATTAAATTCAAAATAAACTCAAATTTAAAATAAAAATTAATTGTATATACTAGTAGAAAACTAATAAATTATGCAATCAATACATTTTATTTATTTAAATCAGTTTGCACGGGATATTTCTAGTTTACGTAATTTGAAGTAGATCAAATCCTTTCACATTTTTTTAATCTCTGTCGCTTTTGGTCACCATCTTTCGATCAATACGTGATATATATTTATATCAGGAAAAAAAGGGACACACGTTGGAAAAATCAACGCGACCCCGTTTAACTTAAGCCAACAAATTCGGGGTTAACGAGAAAGGGCGATTTAACAATGGATTCTCCATCGCCCCTCACTGCTGCAATACTGCATAAAGCATACAACCCGCCCGCCCCTCTCTCTCAACCGAAGCGCCAAACAAGCCTTACACATGAGGACTTTCTCCTATTCCCCAATGCCACTTACACTTTTATGTCTCCTTCTACTGTTGAAACAGACGCGATCTTCGTCCAAGCTGCACGAGTTCCAAACCAATCTTCAACAGAAAACCTATTTCCGCAGCAGTTTTGCTGCACTCCCAAATAATTACTCTAAGGTCAGACTTGATTTTAGCCTTTCACATTGTACCCGCCTTCTCCTCTGTTTGAATTCGTGAGTCATGTTTGCTTTGCGTACGTACAGAGCGACGGCAGAGTGCTTTGTCCCATCGGCTACGGCGCCGATCCCACCGGGGCGCAGGATAGCACGTCCGCCTTGTTGGACGCAGTAAACGACGCCGCAAAACTGCGAAACGGGCTTGACTTGCTACCTGGAATCGCCGATTTAGGAGGTGTGATCATAGATTTGCAAGGTGGGAATTTCAAAATCAGCACTCCGCTCAGGTTTCCTCGTGCGATTGGCAACATTGTGGTACGTTTCCAATAGAAGCTCATAGACATACGTATATGCCAACCCGCGACCATTCTGGATTGAGCAAAATGATTTATAGATATTAATTTCATGTTTATGCATTTAATCGATAGTTTTGATTAATGCCATTAGCGTACGGGTGAGGCCCATGTCATTATTTATTTTTCTTTCATTTGTTTTTTTTTTTTTCTGACGGCTGTAAAGCATAGAAGTCTCGTTTGCCTGATATAAATGGCCTTTCAGGTTTCAACTTTTTCTCTCTACCACTCGTTGGCAACAGAGAAAGGTCATGCCCCTTCGTGTCTAAGTTATTCATTCATTAGTGATAAGATTAAACAGTATATGATACATCACTTTACTGAAACTTTAAAAGGAACAAAAAACGAATGTGTATCACGGGAGAGGGAGAGGTAGATGAAACGCACGTCTGGAATTCTTAATTCCAGGCTCGGCAGCCCTGAAAATGGCGCAGGGTGGGTGGGGTCGTCGCCATCACCAAGAAATCATGGTCCCCCCTCTCTGCTTCGAAATGCATTCATCTATGAAAATGAATTAGAAGGTCCAGTTCCCTACTTTTTTTTCTCTTACACGATTGTTTCTTTATGGATGTTTTGATAATTTCCAAGCTGTTGAAGCATTTACTTTCCAACCATAAATGAAACTCTACGGACAACCTTTTCTTAAAGTTGGTGAACCCGCGTTAATGCAATTGCAGCATCGAATCTGAAACCAATACAACTTTTCTACTACATACTAAATATTATATATACCTATAAAGGCTCACGCTGCATGTTTCTGTTGACATGTTTCTTTAATTAATAATTGTAGCTAAAACCATAGACTTTGTTCGGTTTAAGGTTTTGATAGGAACTGAAAATAATAGAAACGTTGTGGGGGGGGGGGGGGGGTTATATTAGGTTATAAATTTTGGACGGGATCAAAATTTGATTTATTTTTGTATATAGAAATGATTGCATAATACTGTACTATATGCAGACTATGACCAGTTTTTAGGTTGTGTGTAATATATAAATTTGAGTGTAGGTGTATACACGTGAGTATTAGTTTTATTGTAAATTTACCGTAATTATTAAATTTTAAATATTTTTAAATACATATGTGAAGATAACTTGAATTTGAAATTTAAACAAGAATTTTATTTTGTTGAGTTTTATATTGAATTAACTAAATTTTGAAAAGATGAAAACGGATGAAAGCATATAAACCATTGCTGCAACAGGCAATTGCGGAAAGGGCTGACTGGCTGTAGAATAGAAATTTTTTGGACTTGGATTATTACCTGCAGTTTATTTTGAAGTATAAAGTTTTGTGATCACAAAATTCGTTGGATCTTACTTATCTTAAATTAATTTCCTTCGGCATAGGTTGATGAATCAAATGTTAATTAGAACAACTGGATACAACTCTATAGACCGCAAGATCAGTGGCCACTCGTCCGCATAATAATATACTGTCCCAGATTTATGATGGAAATAAGTCTATTTATTCTTGAAACGTTGTTTATTTAGATAAAGGATTGAATTCGGAGGATCTTATTTACACCACTTATTTCAATGTACACACACACACACACACACATGTATAGGTACGAGGAGGCACTCTCCGAGCATCCGAAAAATTTCCGGGCGACAGGCATTTGATCGAATTGTGGGCACCAGATTCTCAGAAAGACACCAATTATACAGATTATTATTTTTCAGATAGAGGAGGCCTCGTCGAAAACGGAATGAAATACGAGGGCATTACTTTTCAAGATATCCTCTTTGATTCGAGCTACCGAGGGGGAGGTCTCCTCGTGATGGACTCGGCCAGGATTCGCGTGGTCACCTGCTTCTTCCTGCACTTCACCACCCAAGGAATCCTCGTGGTGAGAGGACACGAAACCTTTGTATCGGGTTGCTTCCTGGGGCAGCACTCCACAGTGGGCGGAGACAGAGCCGAAAAGGATTATACAGGAACCGCGATCGATATTGCCAGTACCGACAACGCAATCACGGATGTTGCTATCTTCTCGGCGGCAACAGGGATTGCGCTACGGGGTCGGGCTAATGTGGTCACCGGGGTTCACTGTTACAACAAGGCCGCGTACTGGGGAGGAGTTGGAATCCTTGTCCAATCGGCACAGAACAGGATAGTGGAACCTTACTTGGATTTCAACAGCATAGTGGTGGAGGATCCCGATCAGGTTCACGTTTCCAACGGCTTCTTCCTGGGGGGCGGCAACATTGTTTTGAAGTCCATTGAGGGTCGAATTTCGGGTCTCAACATTGTGAACAACATTTTCAGCGGGGACCCTGAGAAGGAGGTTCCGTGCGTGAAGCTTGAGGGCCCCCCATTCAAGAGCATTGATCAAGTGGTGGTGGATCGCAATGTGGTGAAGGGGATGGGCCTGAAGACGACGGCGACCAAATTGACGGTGGCTGCTAACGGAACCAGATGGGTGGCCGACTTTTCGCCCGTGTTGCTGTTTCCGGATAAAATAAATCACGTACAGTACTCGTTCTACGCGAGAGCAGGGACGGTTGGTGCCGGATTTACTGCACATGCAGTGACGAACGTGTCGGGTAATGTGGTGGTGATCGAGAGCCAAACAGCAGCCAGCGCGGTGGTCTCGGTTTTCGTCGACCAGTTTAACATGGAGGGAGAGGCAAGTTTGTCAACGTGAAGAGTTTCCAGAGCTAGTTGGTAATGCTTATTTTTTAGGGCAATAATTCGTCTGTTCCAACTTTGGCACGTCCTTATGTCCTGCCCAATCTGTGCTTGCCACGTGGATCAGTTAATTAATTAATAAGTTTAGCTGATAAACCAGCCGGTAAGCCGATCCATTCTAAATATCCTCTTCCCAGTTTCTTTGTTCTGCATTGTTGGATTTACTCGCCGTACTGGCTGCCACAGTATCTCGTTCACTTTTTATTTGTGTGTATTTCTTCATCGTTGAACTCCCACCACAAAAAAAAAATTAATAAAAAAAAGAACTAGATCCCCACCCTAATGAACAAGTGCGCACGACCTTTGAGAGAGGAAGAGAGGCAGTGGGAAGGAGGGAATGCGGCTGTACTGTGAATCACAGAAGGTGTGACCATGGTAAGGCAATTTATTTACCGCCTTCTTTTGTATTTGAAATTGACGGAGCTCCAGCTAAAGCTGGAATCAAGTCGAGTCGAGCTGAATTTTGAAGAGCTCGAGCTCGAATTCGAATAAATAAGCTGAATTTTGAAAAGTTCGACTCGAGCTCGAACTCGAGTAAATATTCCATAACTCGAGCTCGTAAGCATGATAATTCAAACTATCGAGCTCGAGCCTAACTTATCGAGTAAGATGTTCGAGTTTATCGAGTCGATCTCGAGTTTGATCTGTCGAGCTTATCCTATCGATCCCGAGCTCGTAAGCTCGAGCTTATCGAGCCCAAGCTTGAGCCCGAGCTCAAGCTCGCGAGCTCCAGCTTATCGAGCCCGAGCTGCGCTCTGTAGGTTGGGACTCGAAGGCAAAGTGGCGGACCCTGTGGCTGCGCTCTGTGGGTTGGGATTGGGAGGAAAAACCGCGTTTCACTGCTCGAGTTGACGCCTCGATGGGGGACCCTGCGACTGCGCTCTGTGGGCTGGGACTGGGTGGAAAAATCGCGCTCAACTACTCGAGTTGACGCCTCGGCGGGGGACCTGCGGCTGCGCTCTGTGGGCTGGGACTAGGACGAACAACCGCGCTCAACTACTCCAGTTGAAACCTCGACGGGGGACCCTGCAGCTGCGCTCTGTGGGCTGGAAACTGGGAGGAAAAACCGCGCTCGACTGCTCGAGTTGACGCCTCGACGGCGGACCTACGGCTGCGCTCTCCGACTGGGACTTTCGAAAGGAGAAATGGAGAATCGGACTTGGGATCAGGATTTAGGAAATTAAATTTGGGAATTGGGGAATGCCAGCCGAACGGGTTATGGGGGTGGAGACTGGAGATTGGAGAATTCGATTTGGGGATCGGGCTGTCCTGCTGTGTTTGGATTTGGAGAGATTAGGCTGTGTTTGCGTCTGCTGGTATGTGCGCAGAGCCGCAGAACGAGGATGCATCAACTTGACGCGAGGCGGTGTCTGGAGGGGTGGCTGATATTACCATCTCATCCCTCTGACAATCCATCTTCTCACGACTCTTTTGGGCATTTTGGGTAAGTCGTCTGCCGCATTTCTCTTCACTGGGCTGGTTGTTGACATCAGATTTAGGTCGTGTTTGGCTAAATCTGATAAAAAAAAAATTAGAAATCGAGCTCGATCGAGTGTGAGCGCTCGAGCTCGACTTGAAGAATGTTTCGAGTTGAGTTTTGACCGAGTTGCTCGACCGGGTCGAGTCGAGCAACTCGGTTTAATTACACCCCTAGCTCCACCCGCGCATAACTCCAATTTCCCCGTCCATGAGATTTCCTTTTTCCCATAATTTTGGGTGCTCATGTTGACGGGTTGTCTTGGTTGCAAAATTTTCTCTTTGTAATTTTTGATTTACTAGTTTTCACTGAAAGCTGATCATATTCTGACTCATTTAAACTAGATCGGGTTGTTTTTCTCTGGCATCGCATTTTCGGCTTCAAAATTAAAAGATGGCGCTAAAAAGAACATACTTTCTTGTTTGTCAAAATTAAGATTGCAGATTGCAGATTTGCAGAAAAAATAAAAAAAAAAGAATTAATTAAGATCGCTGAGCTGATCACCACTTCACCGTCATCCTTTTTCGTCCCGCCAAACTCTTGCACTCATAATTTGCACGCGCAGTTACTATTAGGTCAAACGTTCAACACTATGTACTTTTCTTCACCGTCATCTTTTGATTCCATATGTCATCATAACTTTTATGGATGAAAAAAAAAACCTACATTAACATTATTTTACTGCACTTATCAGATTGAATTGTTATATAATCACTTTCTTTATTTTAACCTGAACCTTTTCTTGTATCACCTTTTTATCCATAAAAAGAAAATATAATTAGTATTGATAAAACAATTATTTATACAATCTAATCATATAAAGTGAGCACAACTTAGAAGTTTTTATATTCAAGTGTGAGAAGAAAGAAGTAAAACCATGTTACTTTCAATAATAAGGTAAAACAGATTACTTTATTTGAACTAATTAAATATTCTATTTGATTCATTAAAACCCCTTACATAATAGAGGACTCACGTAAAATTTACAATTTTGTAAGATAAATAATTCTACTTAATAGTTACAATGAAATAATCAAAGTGCTAAGCTTTTTTATACATTATTCAAAAGATAATTTAAATTTTAGATTGCTAATTGAATTATTTGCATAATAATCAAAACTACAACAAAAAAATTAAATATGATCACTTTATAATTGTCAAAAAATTAAATTAATCCACATAATTTTTTATCATTTAAATTATAATTTCATAATGAAAATGATTTAAATTAAAGTAAATTATTCCTTTCTTGATGATTTAATTGATTTTTGACTAGCCTTTTGGATTAGTGGGTGTGCATACCTCGATACTTCCATTCCAATATTCCCAAATTAAGAACCAATTGCGCGCGCGCACATAAATGTATCTTTGTGTACTTTTCCCTCTTCCTCTCATTCGAAATCCTAACTTAATGCACACACACACATATATATAGATGTATATGTATGTATATATAAAACATATATGTACACATATGATATAAGTGTGTGTTTGATATATCCAATTATCCTATCTGATATTTTATTTTTATAATTTATGTATTTATCTTATTTGAGCCTAAGCCCAATTGAAGATCCGTTTTGTGGTTTATATATGATAAGAGTACAATGCTAATTAATTCTAATTACATGTGGAGAACATAGTGTAGATGAGTACATAAAGAGTACACCATGCTAAGGCATTCAATTCTTATAAATGTATGTGACCGTCCAGAATTGATGAATATAATCAACTACAAAATACGAGGCATTTTCAGATCATTATCCTGCCCACAGCTGAACTTGTTATTTATCTGATCGCACACCTTAATCTAGATCCATAGGCATACCTTAATGTCCCTAGAAGTCGTCATCCCTCCATGTTCCAGGTAATGCGTAATAATCACTATTTCCCGGCTCCTCTTCCAACGAAGAGATTTCCATGTCGAACTCATCTAAAGTCAACGGATCAGGTCTCGAGTCATATTTGGGCGACGGGGCGAACAATTCATCTGGATTATCAGTTGGGGTAGCAACAGCAGCAGCAGCGTACACGAAAAGACACTTTGATGATTTGATTCTTCATGCGGATAAAGATTCTGATCTTCTTGCCGTTGTCCTCGCTGCTGCGGAGCCTCATGAGATTTCTCGGAGTAGTCATTGTGCCCTGCGAAGTTCAAGTAGATGGGGCCTTTGTAGGTCCCGAATGGTAGAGGTGCGCTATGGTATCCCGTGAATTGCTGCACGAGGGCCCGAAAATTGTTGGTGTTAGCGTTGAGAGTGTCGTGGGCGCCTTCTTAGAAGCCCTGGACCGCCTCCTCATCGATTTTCCCATGTTGCCAGATTTAGGGAATAAACCTGCAGTCAATGATGAATTTTTTGGGCTCAACCTGATGTCACCACTCACGATTTCGGGCAAGCTGCTGATGTTTTCTTCATATTCATCGGAGTTTGCATATTCATGAAGCTCTCTCTAATTGTAGCTGGGTACAGTTAATTACTTCGTTGTTTTTTCTACCATATATATATATATATATATATATATATTCTTTGCCACTAAGCTAGCTAGGCGATAGCTTAATTCCTTGGTGAGGAAGAAAATAAAGGGAGAACGTTGAAATATCAAACTTTAGCTACTTTAGTCCAAATGCAATTACATAGTCACACGCACACGCACACGCACACTCATACATATGTGTACATATGTATGTATGTATGTATGTATATTGGAAGAATGTTGACCTTTGTTATCGTGTGATGTGTTTTTTAGTGGGAAGGTGGGGGGTGGAGTTACAGGAGGTTTTAACTTTAGATTGATGAGATGCTTCCAGGAAACAAGAAGCTTATCTTGATGACCTCCTCCTATGTCTAAATAATTGAATCGTCCGCAGTTCATCTAATTAATCAATTAGACCTGTATCTTATAACAAGATATATGTAGATAATGCTAGGTAGTGCATATACGGTTCTTTTGACGTCTTAATTTGCTTCTCCATTCAGATGTTCCGCAACTGAAGGAACCAAACCAGACCAAGTACTCATGTTAATTAGCTTACATATGATGACGAATTGGTTAGTTATTACGAGTGCTTTTTAGTGGCTTTGATTAGGGTCATGAGATGGATCACAAATCGGTTAATGTCTGTTTGTTAGTATGGGAAAGTTAACCAAGGAACTGAAGCATGAAGGCCAACAGATTACTATATGTTCCCTACCAAAGTCAGATACATTCTGTGTGTGTGTGTGTGTGTTAAACTACAACACGTGGTGGTGGGTATTTGAGAAACAAGACAGAGGTACTCTGAAATATATTTTGGACTGAGTACTCATATCAGAAAACTAAGTACTTAGTTTCATGTGTTAACCAACATATAACTATTATACATCGCTTGTTTTAACGATTGTGGTTGTATTGCGATATATAAATATCAATACAGGTAATTTCTTTTCAAACGGTGGGGTGTATAAATTATGAGGAAGCAGCAAATTCCCAAATTCCCTCACATCTTGACGTGTGATTCCTCTAACTACATGTGAACACAATCCGAATAGGGACCCTAAACCTTACAAAAAGCACAAGCTTGGAATGACAAAATTGTTGTCCCCCTTGGAAGTTGCCAAAGTCTTTTTCTGCTGCTGACTTTCCCAAGAAAACGATAAATATCCATTGAGTACCTACTGTTCAAACACAATGTTGCTTACTCAGTCCCTGCCTATCATCCAACTTCCTTGCAATTACATTAATTTTATGTTATATATATATATATATTAATTTATTTCATGTATCGCGTAGAAAATTGCAAATGGGACAGGATCTTTAGATTTCTATGATCGGAGATTTCCCTTGCAGGGCAAGCTCTTAAGCCATGATGTCATTTTTTCATTCACCAATCAATGGTGTGCAAATAATGATGAAGAACCATCGTTAGTAAGGAACATATATATGTATGTGCGTTATTTTATTTGTTTGTTAAAGGAAAGATTTCTCAACTTAATGATAAAGACATCAATTAACTTCTGAAAAGAAAAACTAAAAATATTCACCTTTTTTTTTTTTTGTTTTTAACAGCAAAATATACAAGTTACAATTATTATATTTTTTGACTTTTCTTTCTTTCTCTTTAATTTTTTTACATACTTTTTAAAAGAAATACAATTAAATACATACACTAAAAAATGAAAGCAAACATAATATAATAATATGAGGGAGAAGCTAGAGATTCATAATTAATATACTTGATGATGTTAGAGCCTAGCGTAAAGATGGGTCATAAATTTTGTTGAAGGATGATGTTGAATGGGAATTTTATTGGAACGAGTAATATATTTAGTGATAATTAGATTTTAATGGTATAAAAGTTTTGATTTATTTGAACATATATATGTATAATAATAATAATAATTTGATAATATAATAGTAGTTAAAGGTAATAATTAGTTTTTACGGTATAATAAATATAAATATAAATATAAATATTTATACTATATATATAGATTTTGATTCGATCTTAATAAAAATAGATATAATAATTAAAAAAAATAATTAGTTAATTATACAATAAAAGTGATAAAAAATTGATTAGTTAATATGTTTAGTTATCTAAAATTTGATGGGATGTTGAGATAAACGTAGAAAGTTACAATCAAGAGGCTTTTTGATACATGCAGTAAATGGAAAAGCTGGGATGCTGCCGCTGGGAGTGAAGAACGCGATTGACGCAGGCTATTATTACAGCACGACTAACGACAGCAAGCGTTGATTGAACGGTCAAAAGAGCAGCACACTGACCAGGAAATAATAATAATTAAAAAAAAAAAAAAAAGGTAAGAAAGGAAAAGAATTCCGCGAGGGCGAGCCCGGACGACAGAGACGTGCAAACCACCATCATCGGTTTTACTTCCTCAGTTTGAACTTTGAACTCAAAGCAAACGATCAGACACTTGGCCAGCAACCCAATGCGACCATTGACCCCAAACGCATTCACACCGCGCCTCCGTAACTTACGAGTCTGCACAAAAATACGCACTGATCAGGACAACAGTATATTTATTTTTCACTTATTACTTACGCTCACCAATGATCAAAGAGTTGAGTTTCTGATCTGATCATAGCTAAACTCTGTGTCTGAGTCGCATCAACGAGCTGCTAAGGGTTGTATGAGATAATTTCCTTCAAAACACAAAAAGATTGGCCATAATTCACAATCGTAAATATATCTTCATTGTACTAAAATTTTTATCTAGCTATTATATATGCACTGTTACAAAAAAAAAGGTATATACATTTATATATTTCTTTCAGAGAAACGAAGCTTCTTACGATTTGAATGGTACATCATAACGTAATAATAAACTCGTACAACTTGTAGACTCGATGGTCGTGCAAATTAATTTATAATTATAAAGTTATTACATTTTAATTAATGAAGATAAAATTGTTTCAAAGTAAAAGTATAAAAAATATTTAAAATAAGCAAAATAATAATAATAATAATAATAATAATAATAATAATAATAAAAAAAAGCTCGAAAGAATTTCAAAAATGTGAAAAAACACAAATTAAAACAATAACTTAAAAGAAAAGGGAGAAAAAGAAAAATATAGCAAAATAAAAAAATTTAAACTAAAGGTAGTTGTGTGAAAAATATTTAAAATACAAAATGAAGAATGATCAAAAGGATTTGAAAAGATAATAACTTAAGAGAAAACATATATAAATGAATATAATAAATTAAAAGAAAAAAGATAAAAAAATAGTAGAGAAAAATAAAGAATTTAAAATAATGACACCAGTATAATAGTTACACAACCAAAAATATTTTTTATTTCCATAATAGTATAATATAGATAAAGAAAATAAAAATGGAAAACAGGATAGATTAAAATTAATGAGCAAATGAAATAAATAAAAATTGAGAGAAGTGAAAATATAGTATGTAAAGAATGAAGTGTAATTAAGTAATGACAAGGAGTGCGACTAAATTTCCTTATTTGTTTAATATAAAATAATAAATATAGATTAAAAACGAAAAATATTTACATTAAAAAAATTCAAAATAGTTTGAAAAGAGGCAAATTTTGAGAGAAAACTCGAGTAAAAATAATGAGTTCATGTTTAGGGAAAAAAGGAAAAGTTAGAAAAAAATAAAAAATTTTAAATAAATATAATTGTGTAATTTTATTTTGTTCAACAAAAAGTCTAATTTTCATAAAAAAATAAACAGTATAAATAATAATATAGTATAGATATGAGGTCAAGGAATTCTTGGACATTAGCATTAATTAATTAGCAATTTTATTTTTTCTAATTAATATTAGTTATGTTAATTCAAAATTTTGTAAATACGTAGACGTAATTCACTAATGTGAAGTGCATACAATTTCTATTCTCGTTCTTAATCTTGTCCAGATATTAATCAATTCAGCCATTAACGTACTGTTAAAGCTTAACAGCTCGGTTACTGTGTATTTTTGGACGTAAATGAGATAATAAATTGACCCAATACAAACCAATCAAGCGAAGGCTACGTTCCATGTTGACCGTGGGCATCGACAACATTCCCAAATATGCCCAATAACGGTCATGTAAACGCTTACAATCACCTCCTCACCAGCATGAGCCTACCATTCTAAAAAAATTTAAATAAATAAACGTTCGGGCTCATAAAAGAATTAAAATGCAAAATAAAACGATACCTTTCCACTGCTTGGCTCTATAGTTTCAGTCACATTTTTGGAAATACCAAGTGAGTTGCATGATATCCATAAGACAACTCTTATAACTGAAATATACAACAATAAATGATATTTACGTCCAACCGCATTTGAAGATCAGATCAACCACATGTTCATTATACCAGGGAAAACATGTAAGCACGAGAGCAATGGGAAAAATCTGGACAAAGAAAAAGGGCCAAAAAAGGGGGAAAATGAGCACGAAACGTAGCCCCATCCCTTGCTTTGTATGTTGGTTTCCCCAGTAAGAAGCTTACTTCTAACGTACATTTTATTACTCAACAGTGATTTCCAATACAGTAGTAAGCCTTGGTTTTTTGTATCTCCTAAGAAGCAAAGAAGAGCAAACAACAGATACAGACGATAAAGCCATGCATGCGCCAGCTACCCAGGGAGGCAACCTGATTTTTAGCCAAGGAAACAAAACCCCTGCAGCAACCGGGATGGCCAACACATTATAAGCGCTTGCAAACACGTAATTCAATCGAATCCGGGATAAGGTCTTTCTTGAAAGATCAATAGCAGTTATGACGTCTTCTAAGTTGCTTCTCATTAGCACATAGTCAGCAGCTTCTATTGCAATATCCGTGCCGGCCCCAATTGCCATACCCACGTCAGCAGCAGCCAAAGCAGGAGAATCATTAATACCATCCCCCACCATTGCAACAACAGTTCCACCTTTCTGGAACGAACGAATAACATCAGCTTTTCCAGCAGGCATCACTTCTGCCCTAATATCTGTAATGCCAACCTGTATTGCAACAGATAATGGAGAGAGGGAAATGAGTATTTAGTCTCATGAATCAAACAAGGAATTGTCTACTACCCCTAATTTGTTCAGTATATTCATCTTCTGTAAAACAGTCATGATCCATGCCAACATTGCAAAAATGCACCAGGAGATAGCATTTGCAAGAGTTGTTACCTAAGGCAAGAAATCAAATCATTCAGAAATTACTAATGGACCATTACTTAATAAAGAAAGCCTCAATCACAGGGGAAAGAGGAAAAAAACATAACCATATATGAAGTCAGATCATTCAGAAATAACTAATGGACTATGACTCAACAACAATAGCCTCGATCACAGTAGAAAGAGGAAAGGAACACAAGTAGATATCAACCTCCTTCGCAACAGCCTCAGCTGTTCTCCAATTATCACCAGTAACCATAACAGGGTTGACGCCCATTTTCATGAGGCCCTCTATAACAACCGCAGCTTCCCTCTTTAGTGGATCTGCTACCCCCAGAATACCAATCAAGTCATTATTGTAGGCCACAAGTATTCCAGTCTTGGCACTTTCTTCCAACTCAACAACAAAATTTTCCACATGATTTGGTATAGTGATGCAATTATCAGCCATCAGCTTCCGGTTACCAACCTATTAAATAGATACAACCTTGGATGAGCAAAGAAATAAGCAACTGTTGAACCAACATACTAAAACTTTCCTCCTTTGTAGAATAATGATACATATAACAGGTGTAAAAATCTCACCAAAATCTTTTTCCCACCAATAAAGCACTGCACACCACATCCAGGCAAAGCCGAAAACTCTGATACATCAAGAAGCCATCCGAAGGACTTAGATTCCAGCCCATGGATTTCAGCATTCTGTGTGGCAGAAGGTTCGTCAAAGTAATGAAAATGGCGGGCGTATTCTATGATTGCTTTCGCCAATGGGTGTTCACTACTAGCCTGTACCAAGAGAAAATGTTATGGTTTCCAATAAATGCTTCATTTTACTTGATATTGATCAACAACGGCATATTACACTGCAAAACAGCTGCAGCACAAAAAGAAATCAACGGATGAAACCAATGAATGAAATACAGCTTTTAAGTTATTTGGTGCAAAAAAGTTTTACCTCTGCAGAAGCAACTAATGTAAGGAATTGACCACGATCCATGCCTGAAAAAACTTTTGCAGTGGTAACTGAGGCTTTTCCCTGAGTTAAAGTTCCTGTCTTATCAAATATGACATGCTTGATCTTGTGTGCCTTTTCCAAAGCATCTCCTCCTTTTATAAGCACACCATTGTTAGCTCCGACCCCAGCAGCCACCATGACAGCAGTTGGGGTGGCCAATCCAAGAGCACATGGACATGCAATCACAACAACTGATATAGCAAACATAAGGGCAAAAACAAAATAATTGCCATTTTGTGGCAGCCATGCCTCGGGGTAGCCTCCAAGAACCCCAGCAAGATACCTGCCAAATCAATGGAAGAATATTAACAAAGAATTAAAAAACTAAGACTGTTCGTTTCCAGCATTTTATCATTAATTGTAGAAAAAAAATATCAAAACACACAAGTTTGCCACAGCCCATACTAAGCTCACCATCCAAGTAATGTGAAAAATGCTAAAGTGACCACTGCAGGGACAAAAATGCTTGCAATCTGCAAGTGAGAAAAGTTCACAACATAAGCAAACAATTTTAAAAATAAAGTTCAGTTGCAAAAACTCTTAGAACCAGGAGAAACATGAAAACTTATAGACAACAAATTTATTGCTAGTATCTGATGTCAATCTTCGTCAAATCTACATACTAAAAGCGTAACAAGCTTCTCTTAAGATCATCCATCTGATTGAAACTTCTGATGCACCCAAATGCCACTATTGCGCAGGCAGATGAACAATGCAGTTGGACATTATTTCTCCTTCTTTTTTACCCTTATCTTTGAACTTCTCTTTTTTATTAACTTGTGGGATGCGAATGTCAATATTTTAAGAAGCATTTCTTATCCTTTCAAGATTAGCTTCAGACAAGAAACAAGAAACTAGAAGAGCACAAACCACAAAAGATGATAAACCAAAAAATAGAAACACTCACAAAGTCGGCGAACTTTTGAATGGGAGCTTTAGACATCTGTGCCATCTCAACTAGAGATATAATTTGGCTTAACACCGTGTTTGAGCCTACTTTGTTAGCCCGTATGTGAAGCAAACCTTGCAAATTTATTGTACCTCCAATAACTGAAGAATTAACTTCTTTCAGAACCGGAGCAGATTCACCAGTAACCATACTTTCATTTACATAACTTGAACCCCATACAACAAAACCATCCGCGGGAATTTTGGTCCCTGGGAGGACTTTCAATATGTCACCTGGTTGAATCAACAAAGCATTGATTTCCCTTTCTCCAACAACTTTTCCACCTGTGGTGTTGAAGTATAAATTATTCAGCACAGCAGAAAATCATCCAGTTTAGTGGGTAGAATTCTCATTTATTCTCTTTTCCTTTTACAAGTTGGCGATAACAAAGCTTCATAATTATTTTTTGTGCAGCAGGAAATACATACCTTTTTCTTTAATGAGCAATATAGCACTAGCAGGAGCAAGCTCCACAAGCTTTTTGATAGCATCTGATGTCTTTCCCTTTGCAAGACTTTCCAAGTATTTACCAAAAAGTACCAGTGTGATTAGCATAGCACTAGCTTCAAAGTATGTTGGAGACCAGAACCCTGTCATTGCACCATATAGTAATGCACACACAGAGTAGATATATGAAGCTGAAGTTCCCAAAACAACCAAGACATCCATGTTAGTTGATCCATTTCTGAGTGCTCTGCCGGCTGCAACATAGAAACGCTTGCCAATAACAAATTGAACAACAGTGACCAAAGCCCAATCCAGCCAATCACCCATGTGGAATGGACCGCAGCGCCAAAGTAGAAAAGAATATAACAGAGGTATGTGAGGACAGATGACTTGCATAAAAAGGAGTGGAACCTGGAGCAGTTGAGTAGGAGTTCACAAACAACAATTCATCAGTAAAGGAAGTCTTCACCAGATAATCAACTTGTTCTTGATGACCAAGAAACTCTTGACAGAAAAATAGCCAAAAGAAGTTCCATGGACAGGTATCTCAGCCGCAGTAAGTTACGTAAGATCCTTTTGCAAATTAATATGCTAAATTTTATTACAGATAATATCAAGATACGGACCAACTGATGTTAGACGTTAATCAGAATGAACAAATCAAGCACAAATGGAGTAACTCACACTGAGAAACAAGCTTGCTGTAAACAACCGAAAAATGTTTGAAGACTCTTCCAGATCCTTGGAAGCCACTTTGGTATAAGGGTTCTTCACAGATACCTTTAGTTTTCCGTAGCTGCAACTTTCAATCTCATCAACTAGTGTTCTGGAACCAAGAAGTTCAGGATCAAAATGAACTTGTAATTCATTAGATGTTCGATCGAAATAAAATTTCCTCACACCCTTTAAGATGCAAAGTTTTCCTTCTAACGTGTTTATGTCCGTTTCACTTGCAAACCCAGTAATCCCAAGCACAAGTTTATCATTCTCATTACTCTGCACAAATGAGGTTTTGAAACCAGCATCTTCGATTGCATTGATTATATCATCCTTACTGATAAGACTTGGGTCATACTCAACCTCTCCTAAACAAGTGGGTAAGGCAACTACAGCCTTTTTTACACCTGGTAACTTCCTTAGAATTCCTTCTACAGAATTCACGCAAGCGGCACATGTCATTCCTCCTATTGTGAACTGACCTATTACTGTCCCACATGGCTTAGAATGTGACATACTTGGTTCAGGTAGAATCTCAGCCTCAAATCCAGCATCTTCTATTGCAATTTTAAGGTCTTCATCCTGAAACATGAGATGAGACAAGTTATCCACAAACGCATCATTCATGGGAGGAGAGTGAAAACTCTTTATATATTTTAAATTATCAAGTGGAAGGAGTACAATAATGTATCACAAACAAATCACCCAGATTCTGCACCTAACAACAAAAAGGTGACGTTTTAAAATTGGTCCCTGCGAATGCAATATCAGTTCCCATTATATATAATAAAAATAAGGTAAGGGAAGAACTACAATAACCTAGCCATACAATATACAGCAAGAAAGTACTAATAGTGAAGCGTCATATTGTAATAACTGTTCCAACACACTAAAAGTTGGTTAGGAATGAACTTAGTTCGACTTGGAACAGATGTTGAGGGCATCATTAGTGTTTGGCCTTTAGCTGTTTGGATCAGTCAACCAGCGTATGCTAAAAGATCGCATAAAGACAAAAGTCTGTCAAGTAGATCCACCTGCACTTACAATACTTCCGTATTCTGTATGAGTTTGTGAATTTCATCATGTACCAAATAGTGAAGCGTTAAAACCAGCCAGGGCCGGACTCCAAAATGAAAACAATATGTCACCGGACTCAAATTCGAAAAAAAATGGGATCCAATCAGGAGTTATTAGAAAATATTTGTTCAAGTCCACGCTTTTATTACATAACTTCAGCTCCAGTTGGACAATCCCTGGTAACGAGATTGTCAATAGTAGTGGCGCTGTTAAATCAATTGAAAACTAGAATGCAGCTTATGCAGATCAGAAAGGCACGAAAGCAAAACCACTGGTTACAGTACGCAGGAAAAGACCCCGACCTAAACTAGTAGCACCAAGGAAGCTAAACCCTATTTAGGCGCGCGTCAAAAAAGTTGTCTGCGTCCATATCTCACCGCTTGGCTATCTCCTAATTAGGCTTATATATCAAGATTTCCAAGACTTAAAACCAAAACAAACAGACTGCTATGATAATTATCACGCCGAAGACATGTTTTCATTGAAATGCACAGAAAGCATCAGACGAGTATAACGGAAAATAAATAAATAAAAGCAAAATATAAGAAACAGAAGAAAGAGGTTGACCAGACCCCTAGTAAGGCAGGATCAAAGGTGACGTCGGCCTTGTTCTGAAGCAAGGCGACGGAGGCTTCGACGACGCCGTTTAGATTCAAGAGAGCCGATTCCACGGAATTGGAACAAGCAGCACACGTCATCCCAGTGACGCGCACCTGAGTTCTCCTCAAATTCCCAGGAATCCCACGGTCGTCGGGGGTCAGCAACCGCTCATCCTCGCGGGGATCGTCTGCCGATAGTCCCGA
Source organism: Avicennia marina (assembly GCA_019155195.1). Classification (NCBI taxonomy): domain Eukaryota; kingdom Viridiplantae; phylum Streptophyta; class Magnoliopsida; order Lamiales; family Acanthaceae; genus Avicennia; species Avicennia marina. Next base: position 112,894 of record CM032756.1, read on the forward strand.
AAATTTCCTGGCGGACGCGGTTAACTGAAGACCCCTCATGCTCCACGACATCCTAAAACCCCCCCGACCTCCTCTCAATTAGACAGGCAGAGATGATACATATGACACTAAGCAAACGACAAAAAGTATAATTGTATCTGGCCGTTGATTGTTGGTGATGAGTTGTGGATGGGTGGATGGATGGATGGATATATAAAGCATCACAAAACAATATAAAACTAATTACAAACAGATATAAATAGAGGGGTGAAGGGAGAGAGACAAAGACGAAGAGAAATCTGTGGGTAGACTACACTCCAGGGGGATGGGGAGAAGGAAGATTAGATGGCGGATTCCCAGGCGTGTGTACTCATGTAGAGAGAGAGAGGGAGAGCTATCGGTGGGGAGATGGGAGAATACGGTGAAATTACAGATATGGGATTCGTACTATCAATAGTTGTACTGCTTGGATTAGGTAGACTGGCGTTCAGGCGTTGATTGATCCGCCACTACAAGATCATGGAATTTGTTTAAAAAGGTTATTCATTGTAAGAAGTTAAATTACACGAGTATTTTATTTAATTTTTTATTTCATATGTTTATTTTTTAAAAAAAATTATTATTTTTATTGGTATATTCTCAATTTTCTCTCTTTTATTCTTTATTTTTCTTATTTTAAATTTTTTTAATTTTAATTTTATATATTTTTATTATTATTGAAAATAAGATAATTTTATAATTAAAAAAAAAAAACTGTACACACAGAAAGTTGTTGTGTCATTTTTACTAGTAATAATAATGGCTCCAGTGGAAGGGGGAGCGGGGAGGGGGGGAATTTTTATATTTATATGTTTTTAAAGACTTGTATATTATTTTTAGAGCTTATGGGTACCTGTATTTTTTCTTTTATCGGGTGGTTGCAGTCAATCACAGTCAACATTGGCAATGGTTTAAGATTAGAATCTCTCTCTCTCTCTCTCTCTCTCTGTGTGCTGTTTTAATTTATATCTAACCACTTTGGAATGTGAAACGATAAATATCCCAAGTGTGCTGTGGTAAGAAATAAAAAGGGTATTGCGCAAAATATCATCAAATGCCAGTTATCTGCTGCCGCGTGCTAGTGCTACGCCAATACTGTTCTTTGTTAGACTAGCAAATTTTTCATTTTTCTTTCTCGAATTTTAGATAGTCTTATTATGCATAAGTTAGTATGCGGAGGGACGACATCGGCCCAAATTCTAGGCCTAGCAAGGAACACGGAATCCTTTCTTAAACATCAGCAAAACGTTGCAACAGAGGTGGAATGAGTTGGAGCCGCGGCCTTCCCCTCGGAGTCTTGTACGAGCAGTAATGGCAATTATTTGATAGAAATGGAGATGCCGGATGCGTGAGCGAGTGGCACAGGTCAGCATGGCCGACTGCTCCACTGTTATTTTAAGTAAAAGTCGTACATATTCTGTAATTTATTTATAAATTATAAAGTTATTTTATTTAAATAATAAAAATAAAAAATAAAAGTTTAAAAGAACATAAAAGATGAAAGAAAAAATGAGATAAAGCATAAATAAAAATAATAAATTACAAAAAGAGAGGACTAAAAGTTTAGAAAAAGTGAAAAAAAAATTAAATAAATATAACTGTAATTTAATTTTGCGTAACTAAAACATCTTATTAATCGTATTCATTATTGCTTGAGAAAAAAAATGCATTGACTATGTTGGATTGGTGATTTTGTCAAGGGAAGAAAATAGAGGGATATGTCCCTTCTATTTCTACTGTTATATAATGCAAGATGGGCTCAGACTTCCTACATTTGGTACTGTTAGGTTTTGTAAAAGGATATGATTAAGGTTCTCGGAGTTTATTTTAATTATTTTATATTAAATTTAATATTTATTAATAACTTGTGTTTATCATGGAGAATATGTGATTATATTCGATAAAACAATTAATTCAACTTACTTGTTTAAATGAACTGGCCTTTAACAGATTTTCAAAATTACACTCTTCAGTTAAAATAATTAACTAAGCTTGAACAAATTTTAGCCGGTCACTTTAACATGAAGCGGTTAAAATGGGAGGGAACTTAGTCAAGAAGGAAACAATTGAATTGTGAGTTCGATGATTAATCAGATTTCAAGTTTAACTATTCAACTACAAAAGGCACCTCTTGCTTTAATATTTGTGATTTTTTCACCTCATTTTTTTCTTTCTATCCTATTTTATATAAATTATATAATTTAATTTCAAATTTTGATAACAAATTTTTATTATTTTTAAAATATAATAAATTTATGTTTTATTGCCACGATTTTAATTTTAGAACTGCACTTTATATTCTATAAATTTTTCAAATATAATAGATTTGATTTTTATTATCACTAATAAGTAAACTTTACAAATGATAAATTATGAAATAGAAAACGTATCTTGTTTCATAATATTTATATAATTAAAATAATGTATTACAAAAATGTTATGTTTTAAATAAGACGTAAACGTTATGCTGCATTGACTACTTTATTTTTAATTTTAAGTGTGGATTTTTTAAAACTTGAGTAAAAATGAAAGAGATCAAAATAAAATTTAAAAATTATAATAATTGTAGTGTGTGTTTTGAAAAAAAGAAGTGAAAACAATTATTTCCATTGAGATTTTTTTTTGTATATACTAATTATACTTGGTTGTAAATTTTTAATGGATGAAAATTTGAATTTTTATATTTATATATAATATAATAATTATTAAATGATATATTAATGTGTAGAAATAATGGTTAGTTCTTAATATAAATATATAAATATAAGTGTATGGTATATGTCATGGCCAAAAGGGATATACACCATTCAGACTTGTTTCCATACGACTCCACCAGGACCATGGAGGTAGTTAGGATGAAAGGATAGGGAAGCACTCATCATTGACAAAGATGGATAGTCGACTGACCAGCGAGTAAAAACAATTATGACGAAGTGTTGGTCTTGAGTGAGTGTCCTATCTAGGGAAGTTGGGTAAGGGACTTGACTCAATTACCCCATTCCATGGACAGAAGAATTGAACTAGTTGGAGATAATTCTGTAAGGCCACTTCAATTGGCCAACAATGGGCTCAGTCATGCAAAACCTTAACCACATAGTGGAGAAAGATGATTTAAAAATAATAGTATAAAAATAGGAACTTCGTATTGAAACAACACATGGCACTCTCTGAAATAAAATATACATCTCTTTGCATCAATAAACATACACTATTTCAACTAAACCACGTAAATTTTATCTTATTGTCCTTGTACTTTACTCATTCCTTTTGTGTGTGTGTTCAAAATTTACCACTCTGCACATTCCCAATTTTTAGATAGCACCACATCGATATTATCTATGAGAACCCACCCATAATATTTGTGTCAAAGGAGTTTGCTAGTAGTAAGAGATATGAAAAGACTTCTCTATCATTTTTTAGTCTCAAGTAAGGTCTAAACGAACCTCTAAGAGAAGATGTGAGACTATTCACCCATGGAGCCCTGGACCCACTTATGGTGACACATTAGGTATTAGCAAGTGCCTTCATTCAAGGGTTGAAAGATGGAGAGTTTTTCTAGTCACTTGCTAAAAAGCCTCTTAGGGACTTCGATGAAATGCTTGCTCGAGCAAAAAAGTACATCAATATGGAAGAGGTCAGGAAGGAAAGAAAAGAAAGGAACACAGATGCTATTAAGAAAGTTTAATGAAGTCAACCGTCTACAAAAATATGGACTCAATGTTGTGAACGAAAGCAAGAGTAAGGGTAGCCTTCTTAGGAGACTCCACTGAAGGTTAGTCGGCAATGTATTCTGAATATGTTGTGCTACACTAACATTTTTAAGGGGCCCAAGTCGTTTAGAGAGCCTCTCCAAAACCCAACAAGTCTCAAACTTTGTAAATTTCGTTATGAATTTGGTAATACTACCAAATGCTGTGACAATTTAAAGAGACAATTAAAAGCATTAATCAGAAAGGAAGACTGAGAGAATTCCTACAAAACCAAAGGCAGGGTCCTACCCCGAAGTTAGAAAGAAGTGATTAGCCACCACCACGTGACTAGCCACATAAGAGGCATATTAACATGATACTAAGGAGGCTTAAAGGGGGAATCATCAAATAAGGCAAGAAAGCAGTTTGTTTGCAACGTAGCACATGGGGAGAAGAGGATTAGAATAGCTTATATAACCCTAACTAGGGCGGTGATAATCTTTAAAGAAGAAGATTTGAAGAGGGTTTTGATGCTGCATCAAGATACATTGGTCATTACCTATACTGTAGCTAATTATAGAGTAGCCAGATACCTCATCGATAGGGGAAGCTCGTTGATATATTATCTGCAGGGACATTTTGGCATATAAGCTTGCAAGATAAAGATTTAGAGGGTAGTGCACCTACCCTTTATGGGTTCTTTGACAAATCAATTTCCTTAAATGGAAAGATCTCCCTACCAGTGACATAGAGAGAGGAGGAATTCACTTAGATAAGGATGATCCAATTCTATGTTGTAAATATTCTCAATTCATACAATGTGATATATGGATAGTAGACCTTAGTGGGTTTTTAGGTTGTTGCCTTCTTGATTCATATGGCGGTAAAGTTTCCATTCCAAATGGTTGAATCGGAGTAGTTTGAAGTGACTAGAGTGTGTCCATGCATTGCTACATGGACTTTGTCAAACAGTTCACTCCTTGAATTTTAAGGAGCCTAGGAGAAAAGGTTAAAGGAAGTATTAAGCTCTCACAGGAGCTCTAAAATGTAGACCTAAGACCTAGAGATCCTAAGATTGTTACCTATATAGGGTCTCAGTCGCCAAATGATGTCAAAGAGGATCTCATTTGTTTCCTAAGGGAACACGCCAATGCCCTCGCTTTCTCAATAGAGGACTTGACTGGGATTAGCACAGAAGTTGTCAAACACAAGCTTAATGTTAATCTAGTGAAGAAGCCAGTAAAAATAAAATTGAGGTTTTTCAACACTCAGTAAATTAATATAATGAAGGTAGAGGTAAACAAATTATTAAAAGCTGTGAGAAATATAGTTTCTAAAACGGGTGGTCAATGTGGTAATAGTTCGAAAGGCTGAAGGAAAGTAGCGTATATGTGTAGATTTCAAAAACCTGAACAAGGTTTGCTCCAAAAATTGTTACCCACTACCTTATATAGATTAGTTGGTAGGTGTAATAGTAGGGATAGAGGTGCTGACCATGATAGACACCTTCCAAGAGTCGGAATATGGAGGTTTATGTTGATAATATGTTGGTGAAGTCACAGAAGATTGGGACTTATATAGGCGACCTACACGAGACATTCTAAACCCTAAAAAGGTACAACATGAAGCTAAACCCGTTGAAGTGTGTTTTTGACATAAAGAGTAGAAGATTCCTATCTTTTATGTTGGTGTAAAGAGGAATAGAGGCCAATTCCAAGAAGATCAAAGCTATTACGGAGATGCCTCTCATTGTTAATGTGTATCAGGTCTAGAAGTTAACTAAGAGGACAGCTGCCTTATCTCATTTCATATCTTGGGTTTTTGACAAAAACTTACCTTTCTTCAATATTTTAAAAAACGCAAAAGAGTTCAAGTGGGCGAGAAGTGTTAGCAAGCCTTTGAGGAGTTAAAGGAATGTTTATTAAGCTTAGCCTTATTGAGTAAGTCGAATCCAAGGGAAAGATTATTCCTATATTTAGCAATGTTGGAAGCCGTTGTCAACCCAGCAAAGACTAGAGGTAAGGTATTCTAAGCTAGAAAAATTGATATTACCCTTGGTTGTTGTGGCTAGGTGATTATGCCTTTACTTCTTAGTCCATCCTATTGTCGTTTAGACCAAATACCCCATAAGGAGAATTCTGGACAGTGGGGGGGGGGGGGGGCTTCAAATAGGGTCTCGAAATGGGCTCTAAAATTGGGTGAGTTTGATATTGATTACTAACCCTGTACAGCTATTAAGGCACAAACGTTAGGAACCTATATAACTATTAAGGCACAAGCGTTAGCAAATTTCATGGCAAAGATGGCTGTGAATGCGGAAATTGAGCCCTAGAAATTGTATATAGATGGATCCTTTATCCAAGGATTGGGTAGAGTAGGAATTGTGTTGATGAGCTTAGAAGGTGACACTCCAAAATATGGGTTTGAGATAGAGGCGAGTTTGTCTAACAATGAAGTTGAGTATGAAACTCAATTATGGGGGTTATGGGTAGCCCGTCAGCTCAATCTGACAAAGATTTTGGCTCATATGAATTTTTAGCTCATTTATCAACAATTATTAAGTGGATATGTGGTACGGGATGATCAGATGAAAAGATACCTATTAGCAATGTGGGGAGCGGTTGTGAAATTTGAAGAATTTGAGTTAAGGCGGATCAGTAGGAACAATGATACATAGGCAGATGAGTTTGCCAAGGCAACAAAAGCTGTAAACTTATCAAACATTGACTTGTTTATGATGAGGGTGGTCCTTAAATTCACTTTAGATAAACAGGTTTTAATAGTGGAGCAGGGCGATTGGCAAAGCCCAATAATCAACTCTTTAAAGGGCCAACGCGATAGTTAAAAGTTGTGAATCAAGCTTCCTAGTTCGTGCTAATTAGAGACATACTATACCATTGAAGGTTTTCTTAGCCAATCCAAAGGTGCTTAGGACTAAGAGAGGCGAAATAAGTGATAAAGAAATACATTAAGGATTATGTAGAAGCCATTCAGGAGGACAATCTTTGGCTAGAAAGATCTTGAGAGCTGGATATTATTGGTCTACTTTGAGAGAAGATATACTGAAGTACATTAGAAAATGTAAAGTTTTCCAAAAGCATGTTAGCGCCTCTCACATCTCGGTAGAACCTAGATAAGCTATTCCCGTGCTTACGTGGCCTTTTAGGCGATAGGGAATAGATATGGTTAGACCATTTCCACAACCCTCAAGATAGATGAAATTTCTAGTAATGGCCATAGATTATTTTAATAATTGAGCAGAAGTCGAACCCTTGACGAAGATTACAGAGGCAGCGATGTCTTGTTTATTTAGCAAAACATAATATGCCAATTTGAGCTACTTCTAGAAATAGTCTCGGATAACAAATCGTAGTTCTAAGGAAGGAAAGTCACAAGTTGATGTTAGGGGTGTGGGATAAAGTAGCTATTCACATTGGTGGCCCATCCTCAAACCAACGAGCAGGCAAAAGCCATCACTTGAACCATTGTCAGATGCCTCAAGTTAAATTAGATAAGCACAAGAGGGTTTTTGGTGGAAAAGCTCCCGAAAATATTGTGGACCTACAAGACAATTCCACATTTTGCCACATGGGAGAGTCAATTCAAAATAGTTTACAATGTTGATGTAGTCCTCTCCCCCGTGATAGTAGGAGGATCTCTTCTTGTATACTTTTATTCCAGGGCAACTAATGAAGAAGAAATGGTTAGCCCTTGGATCTAGTGAAGAAGGACAAAGAATTGGCTTGCCTAATGATGTTGAAGTACTGACAAAGAATTGACATTGTCTTCAACTGGAAAGTCACCTTAAGAAGCTTTAATGTTGGGAACCAAGTGCTTAAGAGGATAGACTCCTTAAAGAATGTGCGAAAGTTAGACCCTACTTGAGATAGTCCATACATTGTCATTTCAGGGAGCCTAGCAGCTTAAAGATTTAGAGGGACAAATGCTAGTTAGACCATTTAACGTTTAGATACAAAAAAGATTTTATGTTTGATCCTATGTGATGTGATTAGTTGAAAGTCAATGAAATATTTTGTTTCTGAGCAAAATGATAGGTTCTTACAAAAATTAAAGTTAAATTTGCAAGACAACAGAGAGCACTAAAAAATGAGAGAAATAGGGAAAGGGTCCTGTTAGAATTATTGGGCTAAGTGAGGCACCCGACCAATTGAGCTACCAACCATGAAGAAGGAGTTGGGCATTGTAATATGTGGACTAAGAAGCACTCAAAAGCTTAGTGTATGCTTGTGGGTCAACACTAGAAGATCAATAACAAGTTCCCTTTATATGAGAGGCGTTGCTTTGGAGGCCTTTGAAGACGAAAATGACCTTGCCCAAGTAAATGAAGTGCTAGCACCAGGTTGAATTTCTTGGTCAAAGGAACTTAAGCTGCAAGGGATGACTCAGGTGCCTCAAATGTCTTCTTCTTCTTCTCGACCATGATTGCCGCTACATGGTCTTTGAGCAAGTGAGCCATTATCAGTTTATTTGCAGAATTACACGAAACATGAGACACATGAATTATGTTTAAGTGAGAAGGGAAATTCCAGAAGATAAAATACCTATGTCATGTTTTAACTCTTCCCTCTTGGAAGATAACCTATAGTAGAAAAGAACTCCCTTTTTCAGAAATGATAATGCTTTTGATCTGAATGTTATTAAGATGGGAGAGGGTTCGCCCAATGGTGGAAAGGATGAGTTCCTTGTAAACCTTAAAGTTGGAAAGTAGCTTATCCACCTAGGTAGTGGGGAACTCGTACTATCTACCTAGGCATTGCAGGAAAAAATATTCCTCATTCCATCATTTATGAAAAGACGGGAGAGCTTGGATAAATGAAACCCAAACTTCATGGTGAAGTAAAAAACTACTGGGTCAAGAGAATGAATGGAGAAAGAATAATAAAATAAGTCTGTCTAAGAAGTAAAACCTAACTCAATATGGACAATAAAGAAACTACAAAGAATCCTAAACAAACTTGGGGAGAATTAGGACATAGTCATCTCAAAGCATTTGAAAACTGAGGAAATAAAAAGATGGAGTAGGAAAGATAACCCGGAGTGCAACTGTTGAATACAGAGTGTGATACACCCATCAGGAGGATGGTGGGGAGGATTGTCCTCACTCGCAATAATTATCTCGTGATCAATGGGGATGGAATATTGTTCCTAAATTTCTTCTACACTTAGTCTTAATTCGTTCTTGGTAGGATAATAAAATGGAAGCCTAATATCTCCACTAGCAAAAAAGGCCATTTACCTGAAGGAAGAAAGAGTTGTTAATGATTCTGACGAGGTAAATAAAGGTATCTCACCTAAGAATTCAATTGGCCACACGAACGGGATAGCTCATGTGCCAAAAATAGTTGCAAGATTATACTTAATCGGCACTTGGCCAGGAGTGCTTATGCTTGTGAAATTCAAGTGTCTTGCCCACTTGAGTGGTTGAGTCCTTAAAATTGTCTCAAGATCACACCTAGACGGTCATATGTATAGAAGAGTTCGTGCCAGTAAAAACTTGAGATATTTCAATTATCGTAGTAGCCGAGCGCCAAAAATCAATAGTAAATGATATTTAGACAACCATGTGACCAATAAGGCTTACATTCCCCAATTGCAAGGGTTTTAATCATTAAGGTAGCTAAAGATCCTAAGAACTTGGGTATTTGAATGATCAGCTGGCTACCTTGCGATGAAGTCGTGCTTGGCTAGCAAAGAAGTTCGAATTATGTTTACATCTTTTAAAGTGTTAAGTTCTTTGCTGTAAGGTAATGCTAGGAGGCCTCGCGAGATTATGTAAAGTTAAATTAAATTAACTTATTATTACCTTTTGTTTGTATCTTTTGTAGTACAGTGTCGTGTATCGAATGAGACTCAGTTGCAAGTAAAAAGAAAAAGAAAAAAATAAAGAGAAGAAAGAAAAAAGTAATTTTATTGATCATAAAAGTCACAGGAGACTAGGAGGGGAACAAACAACATGTATAAATAGAGTACTCACAACAAAAGGAGGAATTAATCATCTTACTAGAAGGGGTCACCAACTAACCATGCATCGAGGGAGCGCTTCTCCCAAGCAACTCTACAAGACAATAGAAATGTCAATATGCTAAGGAATGGCATCCGGCCTTAGCATCTCCTTAAGGCATTTAGTAAAGCCCCAGTAAATGGCGATTCTAGCATCATTGACTTGTTTAGCTTGGTGAGCATCCAAGCTGAAGTACTCATAAAGGTGGGCTTAAAAAAAGGTTCCAAGGCTTGGCGCTCCTATTCTATCTTGAATAGTCTCTAGAGGTTGGGACTTGTGGAACGGCAGTGATAGTTGTTGACCCTCTTGAAAATCTTTCAAATGATTTGGGAGGGCCAAATGCTCTTGCTCTAATCAATATTGCTTTTCTTCTATCTCCGCCTTTAGTTGGTGACATTCATCAACTTGCTGGTAAGCTCATTATAGCTTGATTTCCAAATCCTTGAGGTGATCCCTAGATGTAATCTCTTTAAGTTTGATGTTTTAGAGAAGCACTTGTCTATGATGAAGGTGAATAGTTGGCTGAATAGTGGGTGAAGATGCTGAGGTTGAAGTGTTGGTCTTGGGTGTCCTATCCATGGAAGTCGAGTAAGGGACTCGCCTCATCTATCCTTCTCATGACCCAAAGATAGGAGTAGGTGGAGATAATTGTGTGAGGCCACTTTTGTTGGTCAACAATGAGCTTAGTCATGCAAAATTGTAGCCGAAAAGTGGAGAAAGATGGTTTTAAAATAATAGTATAAAAGCATGAACTTTGTATAGAAAAGGCACAAACACTCTTTAAAATAAAAATATACCATTCTTTGCGCCTATGGATGTGGGCTATTTTAGCTGAACAACATAAATTTTATGCCTTATTGTCCTCATACTTTGTGTGTGTTCAAAATTTTCCACTTTGCGCATTCCCAATTTTTGGACAACACCAATACATAATTGTTAATTTAATTTTGAATAGATGCAGTGATCAAGGTTTTGGAAACCAAATTAGGCTAATCAATTTAACTAGTTCAATTGAAAATCAATGTTATATCGTTCAAATTAAATTATAAAATCTTTTGCTTTAGATAACCAAATGTGAAAAACAACAGGAACCAGTAAAATAAAATGTTAAAATCAATTCATAGGAATAACTTTTTTTATTCCAAAAACTCAAATGCACTAACCTTGCTACTTGCTACAATATATATATATATATATAGAGAGAGAGAGAGAGAGAGAGAGAGTCTATCAATGCCAACCATTCATTTTCAAAAAGGGGTTTTGTTGGAGATTATATTGGTAAGATTTGCGTTTAGATGAGTAATATGTTTGAAATGAAGGTTTTGATAGGATGAATAATATAATTTATATATATATATAATATAATAATAATTGAATGATGTGATAGTATATTAAGATAATAATTATGTTTTAAAATATAAATAAAAATAATAGACTATAAATGAATATAATGATTTAAAAATAATTCGATAGTTATATATATATATAAGAGCATAAATTTAAATTTAAATTTTAATAAAATTTTTGTTAAATAATAATGTATTTAGTAATGTGATATCTGAGAAGGTGTTTTAGAATTGAATTTTATACTACACCCATGGAGAAGGTTCTCAAATACACTTCCAATAAATGCTTTGAATGTAACACATGCTTGGGTGCAAATTTTATTGGAAAAAAGTTTAGTACAAAAATTTAGAAATAGTATAAAAGTCGAAGAGAGAAAGAGATTAAAAAAAAAACATGTTAATTTAATGTTTGATATGTTTGGAAAAATTGAATTGGGTGGATGCGAATTTGTATCCAAACATCATTCACAAAACTAGATAATTGGGCATAGCGGTATGAGAACAAATATTTTGATAAAATTTAAACTAAAAAACAGATTTTAACAATTTTTTTTATAAAAATAAGCAAAATATCATTTAAGTCTTCTTTTGATATTTAAAATTTTTGACTCCGTAGCATTGATTAGATTATATAATTTCATTATTTACCTTGTATTTTGGCTTTTATTTTTAATTATTTTTATCCATATATTTATCTGATTGAGATGTTTAAAATTTAAATATTGTGTCTTAAAATTAAAAATTTCCACAATAAGTGAGATATTTATTATTCTACAAAATTAATTCTCCAATGTTTATCCCTTATTTTGGCTTCTAATTTAATGAAGTTTCACATAAATTTGCGTAATAACTCTCTTGGTCATGCTGAAGTATTACTTTTTAAATTTACTTCTAAACCTCATTATTTTGCATATTAAAAAATGAATCGAATTTAGTTTGTAAAATAAATTTAATATTATATATATATATATGTATATATTATACTATATAATTTAAAATAATTGTTTTTTCAAATGGTTCAAACAATCAATCTAATAACCCAGTTAGTTCTATGATTTGATTTCTGTCTTGTTTGAAAAGTGTGGTACGAACCCCATCAAAATTACCAACCAAACATAGCCACACAATACTTGTGCATCAAGTTGAAAAATATGCAAATAAAATATACACATTCTAATTGCAATAGCAATATATAAAAAAAAAAAGAATACTGTTTGGTTTTAAAATAAAGAAAAATCTTCAAAAAATCACAATAAAAATTACTAAAAGAATATTCAATCATAAAACAAAATCATATGAATAAAGTATGTTTTGCCTAGTTGACGTCTGGGCCAATTTTTATGGCCGTGTACCTCGAGTTTATGCCTACAAAAATCTGTTAATTAATATACTAAAGACCTACAATTTTACAATGATCACTCTTTTTAAGTATGCTTTGAGGAGTACTTGATAATGAAAAAAGTAGGTTTTGTGGCTTCCATATATCCCGGTCAAACTAAAGTTGTTGCTAGTCACGAAAAAGTTAATTTGTAAAAGAATTGTCCGCTACATTAAATTTTTGAAGTCCCAAAAGAGAAGTTGGAGATAGTTGTAGACTACTCCAGGTAGGAAAATGGAGGAAAAATGATTTTATATATGATCAGTTTTTTAGTTTTAATTTGAGTACTCGTGCATTTTTACCAATTATTTATTGGCTAAAATAGAATTGTGTTTTCAATTTTGAAGGACGCGTATTGTTGTTTGGTTTTATACTTTGTTGAAGGACACATATTGTTGTTGGGTTATTAAATGAATACACGCAGACAAAGTTCTCATTAAATGTTCATCATCAGTTAATTGATGAGAATTTTCATTTATCTCGCGCGTGTTCGCGTGCATGTCCAAGGACATAACCAATCAAACCTGTCATCTCTATCTATTATCTATCACTCCGTAGACAGCGAGAAACTCACGTGAAAAATTATCATTAGGTTTTAAACCTGGTTGATTCAAATTTTCCCTATTTTATTTATGGTTTACTTTTTTGGTATTTTATATATAAATATAAATCATTGTTCATGCTATAAATTAGATTTTAAATCTTACATACAAAGACGACATTTACTAGTAAAAAAGAAGATATGCCTGCATGCAACGCAATTTGAATACAAATTTTGACATACAAGAATGGTACTCACGTGAAAATGTAGTTTTTTGCAGTTTAAACTGCTATGTAGGAACAACGAAGGTGACAACATCCTTTAGCCTTCAGCAACGATATCAACAAGCATTAGCTCAGAGCTTCCCGAAGCAGGGCGACCTTCTTCTTTCTAATTCTCAACTTTTAGGTTGCAAATCCTAAATTTATCCTGAGATGAGATCTCTACGTTGTTTTGCTTTTGCTTTTGCTTGTGCAAAGAACTGGTGAATTAGAGAGGGATAGCAATGTCCAATAACAGGGAGGGATGAAGTACCCCTCACTGCCTCAGTTTTCTTCTAAATTAAAATAAATGCCGCTGTTAAGTATTGATAATTAGCAATGTATAATGGTTGTGGGGTTTAGAGAAACTATATTTGGTAGGCAAAAGTGAAATTCTTTCTCCTCTAGAATTACATTTTATGTTTTAGAAATGACTATTTTTACAAGTTTTTCAGTACATTAACTTCATTTTTATGTGTTTCACAAAGCAGAGGATCACGAGTTCATTGCATTTGTATATGTGGCAACAACAAGAAGGGAGAGGTTTGTCTCCTTCCCAAGTCTTATCGTACAATATTTGATGTAAATTGTATTATTATTATAAATAATCCATTTAATTTTTTAAATTTGCTTTCTCTTTGGAATTTTTAATAATTCTCATATTTTAAAAACAATCTGATACCACAGTAATTTATAAATAATTTAATAATCAAAATTATTAAAAATTATATTTTACTGTGCCAGATATAAATTTATAGAACTTTTAATTATACATATATAACATGTTCTTCTTTTACCAGTTTGTAATTCTAATTACACATAGACGGAAAATTATAATTATTGAAAAAAATACAATTGTAATTATAATTTCTTTTCAAAGAAAAATTTATAATTATCATGGAAAGAAAGCCGAAAGAAGAAGAATCACTCTGAGTTCGTGCATAATCCAACGACTTTCCTGTTGGGCCGACCCTTCTTCATTCTAGATTTGGAAAGCCCAAAATCAGTCCCAAGGGTCAAATCAACCGTATGATTCGCCGATAGGGAATGCATTCCCAATTCCAAAACCCTTGTGCAAAGACAGAATGAGGGGAGCAAGCGTGATGCTACGTCGATTACTATACGGCGGAGCCCCGTGCATAGCCGCTCGATCGTCTTCAATCACCGAGAACCTTATTCTTTCCTCCGCAGCCGCCGCTTCCTACTGTACTGTAATTCTCTCCGAACAGAGGACCCGCCCACTTTTCCTTTCCGCGATTGCCCCTGGCCCCTCAACATGTTTTCAATCGGTTTTCTTAAATTATTCCAGGAGCTTCTCCTCTTCACCCTCCTCAGGTCTCTCTCTGTAAGAAAAATTGGATCATCAAGAAGTTTTGAATTTATTATTATCATTAGTAGTAGTATTAGTAGTTGCAGTGGTTTAACCTTAGAAGATTTTTGACGTCATGTTTCTCCGAAAGTTGGATTTGGTATTGATCCTGAAAAATGTATTATAAAATGCTTGGAATTCTCTGCAAAATACAGAATTGCATTAGATCCATGTTAGGCGCAGTTTTCCGGGATAAATAAGATTCATACATTTTTTGGTTACATTTCCATGGAATATTAGTACTGTATCGGGTCTGGCTTTTAAATATTTATATCAAGTATTATTTAAAAAAAAAAAAAAAAGAAGTAGAATGACTCCAAATTTACATGTTAGTTTAAATCTTAGGTAGCCTTTTATTAGAACTATGATTGAAAAATTGTGACGAAGTTGGCAGCAACTTTCACAACAATTGCTAAATTTGAATGCTTGGAGACATTGTGGTGGAAACACACACCCATTAACAAGTAATGAACCGCGCACTAATATGTCACGTAGTACGAATTATCACTTCTATGTCTGTGAGCACTTTGCTAGGCAAAATCTTTTACTAACTTCAAGAAATAGTGAAGGCAACTGTCAACACAATCAACTCTCACACAAATCTAATAACAGGTATTCGGATGGTTGAATGCTCTAAAACCTCAACTCAATGTTTTGTGTTCAACTTAAACTACTCTGTAGCTGCAACTCACCTCTCAGCTGGTTTGTATCACTCACAAGAGTTTGATTCACCAAAATATGAATTGCACACACAAAACAGACTCAGCAAAATTCACACAACCCTCACACGGCTGTTTTTTCAAGTACTGCACTCTCTATCATCCTTAACTTGTTTTCTAATATTTATAGTTGAGAAATCTAGAATGCCTTACCCTAAAAGTCAATTCTAGATCAACTTATTGGTCCTTCAAAGTAGAATCAGTCTCTGTTAGCAAGACTAGTTGTAACAGTTTCAGTTCACCCTAAACTTATCTGTATCCTATAGTGATCTAATTTTCTTCCACGTCTCTTTCAACTTATTCAAATTCTTTCTCCCTCTAGAAATCCGTGGATGTCTTATTGTAGATGATCACCACGAATTCCACCTTCTAATTAAAAACTTCCAACACAAACTCCTAGTTGCATTAGAATTCTATCATAACTGGGATTTTGTCAACAAATGTGCAAACAACATTATTGTAACAATGATTTTCTATTTGGTGCTGAAATAAAACTATGATTCTAGTCCCAAGTAATGAGTGTGATCTTAATCCTGGATGATTGATCATCAGCTGATTTCCTTTGCTTTGATAATCACTGAGTATACTATTGCTTTTTAATTTCATAACTTTAATGTTTTAGTGAATATAAATTTGCACAGATCCATCGAAGGTTGTATTGATTGAGTCTGAAGAGCAGTTCAATGATTCACTTCGCAGGGTCCAAGGTATCCTTGCAAAAAGATGCATCTATGTTTTCCCCAATGATAAGTTAGCATGATTCGATGCTTATGTTTTAACTTGAATCTTGTGTAGATGAATCTTTGCCTGCAATATTCTACTTTACTGCTGTTTGGTGTGGTCCCTGTAAGTTTTGTTATTAAAAGATTATGGCAGCTATCTAGACGTGAGAAGTTTATGAACCCATAATTGATTGTATTGGTTTCACTTAAATTTATTTGCAGGTCGACTTTTGTCTCCTGTTATTGAGCAGCTGAGTGAGAAATATCCCCACGTCACCACATATAAGATTGACATTGATAAGGTAGACACACTCGAAAATCATTATTTGTTGTAGATTTCATGAAGTATTTCGAAACTACTCCTAAAATCTCAATTCCTATTGTTGAATTCTTTAATTGCGAAGGAAGGGCTTGGAAATGCACTGAGCAAGCTTAACATTCATGCAGTGGTAAGTCATTTTCTTCTTCTTCTTGTGTTTGTAATTTTTTTGGGTATATTTTATGATAACTCAGCTTCACTGTATAATTTGGAGATGACCCAATTTTTTTCTTGAAGCTCATACAAGAAATTGGGTAACACTGACACCTGTGGTGCAACATGTTTTTTTTTGTGATGGATGGTGATTCTTCTGGTTTTAATGTCTGCAGAAAAATATCGAGGAAGATTAGCTTTCTGAATACCAATTTTAATCCCCAATAAACTTGTTTTGAGTTCTGATTTTAACTTTATGATGTGAAACTACTCATTCAAAGCATTCCTCGTTCCCTTGAGAAGACTAGTAGAAAAATTCGAGAAAATTTTGAATTCCTGGATAGTAAACTGTGGCAAGGACAGAAGTGTAACATCCCTTGGGAATAACTTCTACCCATGAACAAGTGAAAACCAGGAAAGCCTCAACACCTTTGCGTTGTGACCTGTGCCTGATGCAATAACCACAACGTATGGTACTTTCCATTCGTAGTATGTTGGAGTATTTTGCGAAGAGCATGATGATGTCAGATATTTTTGTCTCTCTTTGGTTTCAATGACAATATTTGATTCTTGCATGCATAACTTCTTGATACTCCACAGAGCCAAACAAAGAGATGATTTCTGTACCAATTAACTTGCTGGGAAGGAAAAATGTTTACAGGGATTGAAACGAATGTGAGAGGTCTGGGATGGGTCTGTGGCATAAAACAGTGTTGTGCTACTAAGTGCAGCTTGCCATACTTATAGCCACTGGTGCTTTTTTCTATTTATATCCCAAGTCAGTCTGAAGATTAAGCACCAACCTACCCTTTAAGTGTTCATTTCCAATGACATCCATGCAGTCTACAATTGTGCCGATGATTCCAGTTGTTGACATATCTTTGTATATCTTGGTTCATTTACATATAATGTATTTGATAAATGCTCCTACGGTGCAGCCCACACTGCACTTTTTTCAAAATGGTAAAAAGGCAGGCGAAGTTGTTGGTGCTGACATCCAACGCTTGAAGGACACCATGGAAGCACTATACAAGTGAAAGCGAACAGACTTTATATTCTGCTCGAAGGAGGAGGAACTCCCGTGTCCAGAACAAACATACCCTATAGGATGGCTGTCCCAACTTCCAAGTGGTTCAGCTGCCAGTACTTGTACCATTTTTAATAATTAGGAGATCAGTTTGTTGTGATGATTATTTCGTGTTTCGGAGTGCTTTGATGATGGACTGGTGCCTGCCAATCGAGTAGAGAGTTGTATATGCCATTTATTCGGCACTGTTGGAATGACGTGTTTTGTTCGGGTGTAAAACAAAGGGGATCGGAATCATTTTTTTTTCCCTAGGCAGTGCTAATTATTTTGACCCAATTATTCATCGGCTGTGTTAGAAGAATATTTGTTAATTGTGTTAGGCCAATGGCAATGAGCGAAAACATCCCTGCATGCATGCTTTTGGTTTTCTTGATGTATTCGCTCTAATTTACTCACGCTTGTTCAGGAGAAGAAGGTAAACAATTGTGTCTGAAACAGAACCAAAGAGTGGGAACCGAATTAATCACTAGGTTTTTGAGCCTTAAGATTCGTATGGCCACCAGAAATTAGAATGAGCTCGCACAACCTCGATATTGGATTCTGCATGCTACAGGTTGGTGAAGCGGATGTGGAGATTAACGTGGATGATACATGTAGGGTTTAGGCAATGCCACTGAAGACACAAGTGTGGTGTTGAATAATGCTGATTATTTGAGATGGCCATTGTAAATTGGTAATGGATATTTCATGAATTGTGATGCAACGGAATGTGCGGGAACAATTTATGAGCTATGTTGTTCACACATAACTGCTGTTTATTCAAAAATACACATTGAATACACGAGTAAAGCATACAATATTAGAAGTTAATATGTTTTTTTAATTCTTCACACGCACACGCTTATTCATATATTAAAATTTAAAATTCAATCATTATCTTTCTTTAAAATTAAATTATCTTTTATATTCCTACACACACATTTATATATATGTGTGTGTGTGTGTGTTTATATTAAGAAAATGAGACATTATTGTCCAATTAAAACTATTTCATTAAGTCATTATATAATATTATACATAAATTTTGAAGAATTTGTTAAATAGACACATTATAATATATATATATATATATATAGAAAAGTTTATACTAGAAAAAATAAAAATTTACAGTTCATATCCATTGCGCAAATGCAATGTATGTTTTAAAATTATATAAATACTTCTAATGTGTCTCAATACTACTCAACAGTACAATAAAAGGACAAGATTTTATTGCGACAAAAATTATAAGGACTCGTTTAGGAACGTTGTGCATCGAACCCTAGAAAAGGGGAAAAGAAATGCAAGCATCTAAATAAATATATGTGTTTCATCATAATTAGCTTTCTAATTAATTTTCCAAGTGCATAATTATTGTATCTGATATTCAGATTTGAAAATTTTATAATAGAAATGGTACTATAATAAGAAGGTTTAAAAATATTAATAATTTAATTTCAAAGTCTAACATATTATTCAATTATTACTACAATTTAAATATATATAAAAATAATTTTTGTGTCGATCTAAATTTTAAAAACGAAACATAATTTTTATTCTCATTCCAATCAAACAAATTTTTCTTTCCATACTAATTAGGAAACAAACATAGCCCGTGACGTTGTGCTGTATGAATTAATTAAATTCCCAGCACTTACCTTGCGACTTAAATCTGTCTCTCCCTAAAGCTGAGTTGGAGGTTTGTTTTAGGGTGGGAGATAAGCAATGCATAGGCCTATGTGGATAGGCCCTTCCAATTGTCAAGGTAATAACAGCGTGGGATAGGTAAGGGCAGGTCACGTCGTCAGTTCTGGTCAACACTCTCGTCCTGTCGCTTTCACAAAAGTTCGCCCCACTAATAATATATATATATATATATATAGAAACCTCCACAGGGCTTCTTTTCCCGGCATTGGTACCCTTTCTAGTTAATTATCTAATGGTTGATCTTAAACTTTAAGCATGCGGCGGAAGGGATAATTAAGATGGAAATGCGTGCATGCAATCGGAGGGCAGTCAATTGGGGGTGGCATCGCAGCCTCGATCGATCCGATCAAAGTAGTGGCGATAGCCAATCAGCCGCCAAGTTGGAGAAGGGCGGATCCTCAGATTGCTGCTAAAAGGCCTGAACACGAAAGTGATGGTATTCCATCACACGCATGCATACGTAAATATGATGTCATTTATTTGGGCGGGCGCGCAGTGCAGGCATCCTGGATACCTGCTCCCAACAGCATCGGTGAAGGGACAAAAGGTAAAGGTTTGCTTTCTACGTCCTCCAGCAACCTCAATCGTTGAATTTTTGAAATACATATATGTATAATTAAATATCCATGACTATGTTAGGGAGAAGATTTTTTTGTAGAGACGATGATTAGTTGAAGTTATATTGAGATGGTTTGTATGTTTAAAAAGTAAATTTTGATGGGATGAGTAGTATAATTTATTTAAATATATATGTAAAATATATAATAATAATTAGATAATTTGATAATATATAAGGGTAATAATTAAATTTTAAATATGTTGATAATTAAAGCATAAAAAGATTTTTGTGTGAACTGTTCTGAAACTAGTACTGATTTGGCAGGAATCAATCAGTTACGACTTTGGGATATCGTGAAAAAATTGATCAGAATTTCTTCAAGTACAAAGAAAATTATATTAATTAAGAGAGATTATAATTGGGAGGTGGATTAATTGTTAGAGGCACTAGGGTCACATAATTGGTGGAAAATCGGAATCTATTAAGGCACTTGTGTTTCTTGGCTTATCCCTCCTGCAGATGAAGGTAGATTTTCCAGAAGTTGGGTCCCTGGACTAATAATTGCACATATAGGTCTGGTCCTACCCTTCACGTCCAATTACAGAACCATTCCCAATTACTTTGACCGCAAATTGTTCGATTTCTTCTTGCCTTTGTTTTTCTTCACGTGGGTTCCAAGGCGACAATGACCAAACATATCATGTGTGGTTTCTCAGAAATTGGTCACTTTTTCTCCGACTGTTATAGAGCCGTATTTGCGTCTTTTCTCTGTTTCCGACCCAAACATCTCTAACAACTACGTTGGATTTGATGTCTTCAATAACAGCCAGCTTTGCACCATGTATTATTGTTATTTATTATATATATGTATCAGGTATGGTGCTCTCGGTGGGTCCAGTAATTCATTTTCCAGTTCCTGATGCTATTTTCCTGGACTTGCTTCCGAGATATATATACAAGAACATGTAGTTGCAGTAGCTCTCACGAATCAGTAGCGTAATTAACGTTTATTACGTTGAAATTCTGCAGATATATATATATATATATATACAATAATTACTGCTTGGTGTTGCCAAAATTAGTGTGACAAAATTGATCATGCGTCGATTATATTATTTCACGACGTAAGTGTAATTGATCAGGTGAAGCCAAAACACGCATTGTTTCATTACTGCAATTATCACTGTGGAGATTCAGATTACGCCCGCGGCCTTACTTAACCCTATTTCTATCACTTTCCAAGTACAATCAATTAATGCCTTTTTTCTTTTTTTGAGATTAATAGAGTGCATAGCTTAATTAGAAAAGGAAGATACGCTATGTTTGTTTTTAAATTTTAATATATATTTTTACTCAAAAATTATCTAAAAGTGAAAGAAGTAAAAGAGATAAAGAAGTAAAATTTAAAAATTATAATAATTTAGTATATATTTTTAATCTATTAAAATTGCAAAACAAACATCAGTGGATAATAAGAGATGAGGTATTGAGATGACGTGTTGCAGCCACAAGCATAACTGGATTATATTATTGTTACTAAAAAGAACATGAACCTGAATCAGGTCAAACATTATTCCCCAGAGTTTCTCGAAGTTGTTCCACTAAGAGAGATACCGATGATGCATTAATAACAACAACAACTATTGGCACTATGACAATGATAACAACAAAGTATTAATGTTTGGAACTAATTTTACAATTATAAAAACTATTTATTTTAAACATATCACATATTAAAATATTATTTTTTATTTCTTTTTATCTCTATCTTCTATTTTCAGATTGCTCTTAAGATTTCGTATCAATTCACCCTCCCTAAATTGGATCCAAACATAGGTTTTGATCAAATACATGCAGCTTCACCCCCCAAAATTGTTGGACTCCAACCCCTTCCCTTTCTCCGTTATTTTTATTATTAATTAAAAAATGGTCCGTTATTTTTTTTTTCTTTTTTGCTTAAGAAAAGAGATTTAATTTATTTGTTTCATAGTAATACAAGTGCTGACTAATTGCTAAACCTAAAATTATAAGAAGTTAAATCAAGTAATCTTTTATTTAGTATAATATTCGCATGACATTTATAAACATCATGTAAATCTTTCTCTTTCGAGGGTTAAGAGATGAGAAGTACAAAGATTCGTTAGTAGCGGCGCTAACTTTTGTTTTCTCTGTGTTTCTGTTCAAGCATTCATGATTTTTATTTGGCCTGCTTCCCTCTTCTAAAATTATAGCCGAATCATCAGATGAAATACAATAGCATTATTGTTTTACCTTATATCAGTGTCGTATACGATTAGATAATTCACTTCAATATTATTTAATCTTTACCTAACAACAAATGTCATGAAGTTTCGGGGCGAGTGGTTCCCAAACAGTTGATGTTTGGTTGCAGATTTTTATTGAGGGATAAAGACGATATATGTTAGTTTTGGTGTTGACATGTTGGCACAAGAAAATTGAAAAATATTGTTGTAATCAAGGATTATACTATATAATCTTTATGTCAGTGATTAAATTGATCAATTTCCGTAAGTTTAGGATGTCTGCAATGGATAAGCACTAGCTGTTATTTGAAGAATATGATTATGCATGGTGATTCCTATAGGATGACAAATATGCGTAGAGCAGGAAGAATCTCGCTCTAAAACAAACGTTGATCGATGTTGCCACATCATCTGCAGAGTCTTCGCGGGAAAATCTTGCATTTGAAATGGTTTGAAGATTTTCTGCTGATCTTGCTACCAAAATTCGTGAGATTTGCTAATGAACGATATCTATAAAGTTCGGAAACTGTACAAAATTGGTTGGAGTTGGTTTAGGCCTCTAGTTGAGTACTCGAGTTGGCGATATCGTGGGACTTTTAACTCATTTTGTAGGATTCTTACTTCCCGGTATAGGTGTTTTAAGGAATCATGAAATATAAAATTTGTTGATGAAGTCAGCCAGGTACCAATGAGAGCTAATAAACGTTGGCTAGCTAACTGGATAAGAACAACGCAAGAGTCCAAAGTCCATCAAATTTGAGAATCCTGAACCATGTTGCTAAAAGCTAAACAGTTGCTATGGCGATTTTGTTGCTGATTTGAAGGGACTCAGTTGCTGATTTTGTGAAGTATCTTCAACTAGCAATGCAAGGAATTTTCACTGCACATAGGTGTGAAATTTTCACTTTGCAGTCGCACACTTGTGTAGTTCTTTTATATTGAAAAAATGAGTGTTAATCCCCAAGTGAAAAATTCATTGAGATGGATGCCTAACATGTTATAAGTATTAGTACATTGTACATAACATGAACAAATGTAAAGAATTTTAACTTATTAAGAATTCTATTATAATCAAATAATCGAATAAAACTTTCAAGATATTTAAAGTTATCAGGTCAGTCATTGTTGCAAGAAAATTCCTTAAATATTGAAAACCAAGTGGATAAGGATCAAGAAAAGCGCAAGTTTATCCTGTCTTGATGTTTTGGATAGTTGACAATAATCTCGTAATAACAAAAAGGAATTCACCTATGCGAATATTGATTAATAAAAAGTTGATGTTATCAATAGATTGCAGTTGAAAAATCCTAATATAATTGGAGAAGGTGTGAATAAAAATAGATAAGAGTTCAATTGTATTACGTTAGGTTGTTGGTGACTTTCTTGAACCAACAAAGAAGATTTCGCCTACTTTTTCAAAAGTTAGATTTGTCTCATATGAAAGCTCAATTACACAACGACTTTTTGACGATGATTTATAAATAAGAGGCTACTAATACTTGAATGGCAAACAATTGAGAGAGTTAGAGTGTAAAGAGTCTAAAATTCTTTTATGAGTAATAATGTTATATTGAGTTGATTTTGAAGAGTAAAGAGTATGAAAAAAATAAAATCCCGAGAGAAATTCATTATGATGGAAAGTTTACCTTAAATAGAATTTAAACAAATATTGTTGGAATAGTGTATTGTTAACTTGAAAATTTTAGAATTAGAATCAAGAGCAAGTGAGAGATTTTGTTAAAAATCTCTTCAATTACTTAGTGCAAGCCTTTACATGATTTGGTCTCGCAAATGCAAGAGTACTTACTTTAAACTACGTTAATAATTTCATATTTTATTTAATTTTTTTATTGCATGGTTATGTATGTGTATTTTCAATAAGTATTACGATATAAGTGTTTAAACCTATACCAAACAATAGAACATTGGGCATAAGGGGATTTAAGTTAGTCATAAAAGAAGAGAGTCTTGCATTTAGTGCTATAACTAGTCATGAATTTTGTGACTTTGGGGCAGTGCGTTAGTGTGTGAGGATTGATTATTACGATTGAATGTAATTGCGCCACTTTGAATTGGAGAAAGATAATTGATTTGAGAAAGGTCATGCAATTGTAGGGGAAGTTGTTCTAGACTGTACAGACGTAACATGTGGTTTCATTTTTTACTTTCCTTATTTATTTTTGCTGGTATGTGTTACCAACACTGTGCCAACATTATATTGTATAACGATTGCAAATCCATGAGCATGCTCTCATCCTTCAATCCTACAGTTTCAATAAGATTTTGATTTATTTAAACTTATGTAGTCATATTTACATATATAATTATATATAAGGATAATCATTAATTTGCAAGATTTAAATATGTATAAATTCGAGTATGGGTACTTAAATGAAAATGTGATTGTGAACATGTAATAATTGCATTTCAACTATTTACATGCGTATATATATTAATTGAAAATTTTGAAAAATGCATTTGTTAGAATTGTGTTGATTTTGAAGGGCTAAACAGAGCGCGTGTATGCTGGATCTCTTTAGGCTTTAGGTGCTTGGAATGTCGCAAAACGGGGCCTTTTTTATACAAAAGAGGAGGGGTTGTCCGACCAAGCGTTTCCACGTGGCTCTTCCCCGTTATGGCTCTTTGGACAAACTAGTGTCTTGTCCTGCCAGAATCAATGGACCCACCACCAATCCACCCTCCATGTGACCTCCTCCAGAAACTCCAGACTCCAAAACTCGTGAGTGTGTGTGTGTGTGTGTGTGTTCAGTAGCCCCCCTGTTAATTATTGTCTCTATTCTGGCCCCAATCCATTGCCATCCACCTCCCCCACATACCTTTTACATGTCAATATCAAATTATATGACATACCCGCATGCTTAATTCCAGTAGTTTTTCTTTATTTCTGTTATTAAACTTTGATAAGCGATCTACGCCATATTCTTAGACACAAAATAGATATCACTGATGAAACTAAAATATACGATCAAGTGAACAAGAATAACACATATATTTATCATTTACTCTTCTTTTCCCTGGTTTTCCCTCTCTCTTCTGATTTTATGTCATACATGCACAAAAAATTGATTGCACTCTTATGATTGGACGCATGCTCTCCTTCCGAGACCTCCTCTGGCCTTTATACATGAATTTAGGTACTCCATTTGTTAAATCCATAACACACAGCACACATGTAAAAAAGAAATTGCCACGATTCATTCATACAATAAAAAGGAACAAAAGAAAGAAGAGGAGATCCAGTTGTAATAATTAAGTAGATATGTTTATTTTAAGGGGTGCAACGTTCCAGTCAACCGTCGCAAAATTGGTGATAATGGAGGGGGCAATGCCAGCCCTCCACCATGTACCGCCTATATATAGTTGATACTGGAGGCTGCGTGCGTGCTAATCAAACAGAGATTCAAATGACCAGTTTTCCATAATTAGAAATATTACATTACCATGTGGTTAAAAGGAGCTCAGCCGACGACTATTTATACAGAAGAAGATGGACACACTGTATTATTATTATTATTAGGCGGTGGA
The DNA here is from genome assembly GCA_019155195.1 of Avicennia marina. NCBI lineage: Eukaryota > Viridiplantae > Streptophyta > Magnoliopsida > Lamiales > Acanthaceae > Avicennia > Avicennia marina. The sequence continues at coordinate 138,572 of CM032756.1, forward strand.
GGAGGACAACGGACATAGTACTGGCAATGGAGGTGATTATTTCTGTTCAAGAAAGAGGAGACCTATGAGGAGCCCCTTTTCGTCTGCTGCTGAAGGAGAGCATAATTCCAGGGAGGAACCCCCCGGCAGCTGTATTCCTTGATTCCCCGAAATTTTGAGAAGGGCCATATTCAAGTGGATCCTCGAAGATTGAGTTTGGGGTGAATTGGCCATCGTCCGAACCATCCACCCGGAGCCCCTCAAATTGGGAGATGGCGTAATCGTCATGAGATTCTTCGAACCTGTGTAAAATGCTCGACAAATCTTCCCTGCGGTATACCATGTGATCCACCTGCATGCGTCCATAATGCTTTTAAATTTTCCTTACATATTGAATAGTTAATCTCGAAATGGATGCTACGACAGAAATAATTAGGCAGCTAGCTACGGGACCTTGCATGAGAGGGAGCAGAAGTTGAACGGGTCCTGAAGAATTCTGTCACAGGTGAAACAAGCGTTGCCAGAACCCTTGCAAGATCTAGATTGTGCTCTCTGATTCAAGAATATTACTTTGGCACTATTTATTGTGTAGGGCTGCCATACAACAAGATCCACACCGCTTATTGATTGATTAATTAATGTGTCATCAGTACCCCTCCTCCCATTATGAATAACAATAGTAATTCGTACCTGAATGTAGGAACAGTCGATGAGTTTTTCGAGGTCGTCCAATCTAATAACGTCTTGGTAGACATATCTCCTTACCTGCCTCAACATTGTATTAATTAAAAAGAACAATTGAGGTTAATTATAAAAATTTCAGAAGCTATATATATCAACGGCAAATTTCTTCTGTGCGGGAATTATATCGGCACAATTTGAATTATTCTTGCAGTATGTTGAAAATTAATCGTGACTGAGAATGAGAATTTCAAAAGTGTTTACCCTAACAATTAATAGAGAAGAGAATAGCTAGCTGGAGATCGAAATGGGTACAAAAAAAAAAGAAGAGGCATCAACACAGAGGTGGTGAGGCATGGCGAGTAACTGGTATTCTGGAGGCCTTTCCCTCCCACCTGGTAATTAGAACTGATTAAATGATAAATGGAGATCAGCAGTTGGGAAATAAAGACAAAATAGAGTAAGGGTCAAGCTCTGGGTTTGAATTAAAGCAGCAACTGGGGGACTGGGGGAAGAAGTTGATGTCAAGAAGGCTTCTAAAAATGGCTATGAAAGCAAGTCTATAGAGTTTGTGGCCAAAACGCCCTATCACGCTCCTTTTGATCCAATTGGAGCGGGGGGCATGCTGGCAATTAAACACGGCGGTATACCGAGAGAGTACACCCCCAACCTAAGCCCGTACGAAAAATTAATTAGATTTGTTTGAGTACATGGTTGCGAGAACCGTACCGATTGAGTGGAAGAGTACCAATGAACTATTTTACACATGAGATATTGAGCTCCAGACCCTTTCCAATCTCATGCATGCCAATTAATTACTAGCACACTAGGAATTAACAAATCCAGGTAATCATAGCCCAAATCCAGATTTACCATGCAAAGTCTGACAAATTAATTATATACTAGTAATACCAGCACACTCTCTGTGTGTGAGTGTGTGTGCACGAACTTTTTTATAACTTTTATAATTTTATTTTTATTGTATAATTTTATTCATTAATTTTACTTCATGATAAAAATAAAATTATTTTATGATTATAAGTATATAGATAAAAATTTTAAAAATAAATGTATGCGTGTGTGTGAGAATTGAATTGAAAGATAAAGTAAATTTGAAAGAAAAAAAAAGTATAAAACTATATAAGATATAAGAGGAAAAAAGAAATAATATAAAATATTAAAAAAGGTCATTGCAGTAATTTAATTATGTGTTCTTAAAATTAGGCCTTTAGAATTAATGAAAATTCAAGTACTTACTACAGAGATCTATGTCAAAATGCGGTATTAGTAGCACTTCCAATATGAGCAGACGCACACATGAACAGCAATTCACAATCGCCCAATTCTCAAATTTAATTTCAAGGCAGCGACCTAGATGTATGATGTTCGAAGGGGCAATTGAGAGCAGAGCGTCCATCAAATTCTAGAGAATTATTGAGTGCCTGCAGTTGCAAACTTGACTTTTGTTTTGAACAAGCGTGAATTTACAAAGAACAAAAGTGAATTTACAAATCTCGTGTTCTGGAATTCTAGCTGAATTCATAATGGATTCCAAGAGCATATATGTATTGAAGGAATAAAAATTATATGTAACGAATTATAGGACACCTGTGTAAATGAAAAAGGAAAAATAAAAATTAAGAACCTGGAGTAGAGGATGGGAGGGATGATGAGAAGGGAGGCAGTGAGGGCACAGGCTCTTGCAGCAATTCAAGCAGAAAATGTTCTTTTCGTTCTTCCTGCGATTCTGATGGAGCCCACAAGCAGCAAAGAATGTCTCCGCCATCAGGCCCTGCAGCCATGCAGGTTTCACTACCACCACCTCCTCCGCCGGCGCCACCACCTCTTCCTCTCCTCTTATCATTCTAACATATGAAAAATTTTAAATTAATTAACAAATAATTCGAGCCTACTCCACACCTGCTTCTGCCTGTCTCTCTTGCTCACTCAAAGCACAAAGTAAGTAATGATAGGGGCTGGGTTCTGGTCTCGGCTAATTATATAGTAGGACGTGTATGCACTCTGCAATGGGTTAGCAGCCTTGTGTCTTTACTAACCCTACACTTGGCTACACGCATATATGCTGGGGATAATATCATTGTCCTCCTTAAGAGTACCAACTTATTCTCAACCTGTACTACTTTATTTTTATCGCCATTTTATTACAATATTTAAAATATATATCACACTATATCAATATATATATATATATATATATATATATCTCACATAATTAATGACTTGTATATGTGGAAGGGTTGCCAAAATTGCAGTATTTTTTCTACCCACGAAAATTATTTCACGGGGCAGCAAAAGTGGACCCTCTTTTTTTTTTTCATAATACATAAATGAATTTCCACTTCTAATACTGTTTTTATCTATTTATTTATAAGTATGCGATGATATATCTTGGGTGGCTGTATTTGACTGGACGTTGAGAAGACGAGAGGGAAGGCAGGGCGGGCGCGCAGGCAAGTTGTGCCTCCAGCTTGGTTCGATGGCGAGGGTGCAAAATCCCCCTCTGACCACTTAAATTTCCTCTCCTCCAATCACTCTCACTCATCTCTTTGCCTTTGCCATTCATGTGGAACTACCATCCCACCCTTCAGTTGTCTTCCATCTTTCCATCCCACAATTCTTTCTAATCGTTTCAGGATGAACTTATTGGAAATTTAAATTAAATTACTAACAACAGTACATTCAAAGAAAATAAAGGGGAGGGCGGCAATATATAGTAGTTCATTGCCCATTGTTCATTTATTTTATTTGCCAGGTTCATCGCCAGGCAACAACCGATTTAACTTTTGGCGGACAAATCCATAGTTTAAGTAAAACTCATTAAGACGGGGGCATGATGAGAACTGAGCAGAAGTTGGCAGCTTATGCGCCAAGTACGAAACAAAAAAATATAAGAAACGCTCAACCACAGACTTATTGACAAATTTCTACATCAAACAAATGCAAATATATATGCATATGTATACATATAGAAATGTATGAAAATTTGTCCTTCAAAACAATGTATTTAAACTTTATTGTTTTTCTAAACGCATTGAACTTATAAACCAAACGATATTTTATGATTTACTTTCCTGTGCGTTTATAATCTCGGAACGCCGAATTGTCGTTTCACTTGGAAACTCGTGCCGCTTATCGGGAAAAAAAAAGAGAAATAAAAATTCAAATCAGACATGGTTAATTTTTTGATTTTTACATATATGCCCACAACAAGAGGACACTATTTCTTTGGGCCAAAGTTCATGTAAGCCCATGTTTCTTTTCTGTCCCTGGTTATATTCCCCTTACTCAACCTTTACCACATGTCAAGCTTTAAGTGAAGCCCATGGATTGGTGCCTCTCGGTGTTATGTGGACATAGGGTTGTAGAAGTAAGTTGGGGGCCATTATACATTCAATTATCATGCCCAGAAGAACGGTTCGAGTGTTTTTTTTTCCGTGCTGGTGATGATAGTCCCAATTATTTTGAAGTAGCAACCTTGGATCATGCTGGAATTAGGCTAAGTTCAAATGTATTATCGGATAATTATAGCACTTCCTGAAATAGTTATCTAAATTTCGTTTTACCATTTTTATTATTGTTTCTAGAATTTTAAAGAAAAATGCTTCTAAGCTGTAGTTTCCCGTATCCGTCTGCCGGTCGGTCTGTGTACGGCCGCGCAATTTCGTACTTGTCCTCTTGTATTGCCTTGCACACTAGAATTTACAGCTGCGAATATGAAGCTGTCGGCGGCCGTTCAATTTCTTAATCCGTAGATTTAAACAAATTCAACCTAATTATTCACACGCGCGCGCGCTTCAATCTATATTCTGTGACAAAAATGCAGTACTCCATCTCAGTCCGAAATTCTTATGCAACATATATATCTCATTTGTTGCAATATTATTGTAAATGAATAAAGTGGATCTGCACCACAGTTCAATGTCACACGATACTTGCGACAATTAATGCAACACGATTTTGCTTTCAAAATGTACATGTCGATTCGCGGATTTAATTCATCAATGTCGTATATCAAGAAAAAAAAGAAACTATTGTTCCTTTTTTAAATAAAGTACTATAAAATTGGTAAGTAGTTAATTTAATGTCGTCGGTGGCGACTCTCGGTCGCCAAGCGACTATGTTCAGACAAGATTTGTTTACGAAGCACGACAAAAATCACTGTGGATAATATTGATTTTTCATTTATTTTTTTAGATAATTGATTATATGGCTTCTATTCTATGTAATGTGAGGACGCTTGACAGAGGAATAACACACACACACACACAAGCAGATTTCACACAATGCGTTTTAATTAAGGCATGTAACGACAAGGATAATTATTTATATCGCAATAACGAGAATGGGAGGCTTTAAAGCAAAATCAGTGTCATACTATGTTTAGTTAAGTAGATTTGTAGCGGCAATTGTCGCTCTTTTAGTACGAGCGTGATTATTGGGGTTGGGTGCACCCATCTTTATAACGACTGTCGGGTGAATGTGATTGCTCGCCTATTATAATCAAATCAGCTGCTCTATTGTGGCAACTTACAATTTAATCGCAGACGAAAAATTGAAGAAAAGGTGAAGTAGTTGATGATGATTGATTGTGTAGGGAAGGCTTTTGGTAGGAGCGGGGGTATGAAGTAGTCATTACTCCCCATCATCTGCAGTGCATTTCACCAACTGATACCATATCGTTATGTACATGTATTGATAATAATAATGATTAGGAATGAAGGTACACACTTATTAGTTGTCACCACAATGCTGGGAGTTGGAGAAAAAGCATTAAAAATTACAAGTACAGGGTCGCATCAGCGTCATATCAGATTGTGAATGTACATACAGATTATATTTGGTTCACAACATAATTTAATGGAGACGGACGGATGGATGAAAAAGATAGGATATGCGCCAGTCACTTTCTACTTTTATACGAAGAGGAATGGGGTATGATCTGGATTTGGTCCTGGAGCCATATTCTTCGCTTCGGTACTAATTGGGAATTGAACGGAATACGCGAATAAACAAATCTAAGCAAGACTATATTTCCACGATAAACTTCCATTTTCTCCCTCTCAATAATTCATATGACGTACACACACATTCTAGAATTGGTGATTGCTGTTCGTAAAACCTGACTTTTCTTAGCAAGTTGTTACTTGAATCGCAGGAGTGAAATGGACAAGAAACTGTGTGTGATTAACCAACGCCCGGGCGATGGAAATGTATTAGGTCGGGTCATAAATTTAGTGGTAATTTTAACTCCAACTATGCTTGGCTGATCCCGCGGCCACATTTACCTTATCGAATAAAAAAAAATGGATAACATTAAAGTTAGTTGTTGCTTTAAAAGACATTAACTTTTTTATGGCATGCATTTCTCATTTTGTATGGATACACAGTGTGCATGCGATATGCGCGCGCGTGTGGAACTAGTTCGGATATCATTAGAAAGGATAATGTACCAAATATTGTGCATGGTTAATTAAAGTGATGATAAATAGAATATTGGGATTAGGAGGGAATGCATGCCTGCGCATTAATTTATGAATTTCGTATATACCCAAAATCATTCTCCAAAAGAAGACTGAAATTAAAAAATATAGTCCCTCATGATTAAAGCAGCATAACCACTGGCGTTCAATTTCGCGCTCTTTTAATAATTATCTATCTATTATATTTAAGGTATAATAATAATTAATAAATAATGCGGGATTCCTTTAAGGCTTTAATAATCCTCCAATTATTGACAAAGTGGACCAACCCCACAACGCCACAAGCAATTTCATTCGATTGTTGGCACCACATTCGTCATTCCACCTCCCTCTTCTTCAAACGCCATCCGGACTACTCACTTCTTCTACTCGTATTTCTCGGCCAACCTCAAAGCGTCCCCCTTTCCCCATTCACACGCATCCCATCTCTCTTCGTTTATATATTATATAGATCTGTGCCAAGATCTCGAGGGGCAGCAGAATCGCGCAATGGGGGAGACCGCGTCCGACACCACCGAGACATCCCATCCGCCACAGCAGCTGCTGGAGAGGCTCAAAGATTACGGCCAAGAAGACGTCTTTGCCCTCTGGGACGAGCTCTCTCCCGAAGAACGCGGCCTCCTCGTCAAGGACATCGAGGTCACTTTTCTTCCCGTTCCCCCTTCTTTGAACCGATCGAGATCAGGTTCTCATAGATTTGCGCTTCTTGTTGTCGGTTATCCTGTCTTTTCACTCTAGATGAAGTAACTTTTTTCTAGCTAGTCGTCACTTGTAATTGGTACTCAATATTGAATACGTTTCTTATTGCTCTGAAGCTGACGAATTCTTCCTCGATCTTACTCTTGTTTGATGGTCGTTAGTTACAACTCATCCGTTCAATCTAGAAAAAGATATTCATTCGTTTCCACCTTACTTGTGGCAGGAGTGCTGGGTGTTTTCCTTCGAATAATTATATATACACAGGAGCATTTTTTAATATTTTCTAAATTAGCATCAAATCATTACTTTGTTGCAGAGCCTAGATCTTCCAAGAATAGATCGAATTATACATTGCTCGTTTCAGTCTCAAGGTTCCTCTGTTACCTTCACTTTGCATTCTGCGCGTGTAAATAAAATGTTTTTACATGCACAAATCACAAAATTCACTTGATTGCTTTAGGGCTTCCGGCAGCAGCTATAGAGCCAGTTCCAGAGAGCTATGTATCGACAGTAGAGAAGCGGACAATGGAAGAAAAAGAGAGGTGGTGGAAGATGGGAATTAAGGCCATCTCAGAGGGAAAGTTGGGTGTGCTACTTCTAGCAGGTGGACAGGTTGGTCAATCATTCACCATAATCCATCCATCCTTGATAAAGATCAAATTTTTTGTTTAGTCTAGAATATGCTGTAAAAGCTTTGAATATATATATATGTGTGTGTGTGTGTGTGTGTGTGTGCGTGCGTGTGCGTGTGTGTCTTTGAGGACCTTCTAAGTGTTGGAGTGGAATTTTGGTGTTTACGCGTGTGTATCTCTGGTGCAATAGGTTTTGGTGAAATGTCATCTCTTGCATTACGGGCACTGTTGGCTAATCTTACGATGGAATTATCAACTTAATAGGCTAATGGGAATTCCAACCATACTATCGTTTACATAATTAATGTCACAAGAAATGTGATAAAATTTTGCTTCAAATTGAAATGATGTCGCCTCAAAATATTTGGAACGGAGTGGTAGGTACAAGACCTAATATAGAAGAATGTCATTAAGAAGATTCAATATGGACCCACAAATAAACCTAATAGACATATGTTAGACTATGCTAGGCTACTTGCAATGCACTCCCTATAATCTGATGGGAAATGAGGCATCCTATTCTACTGCCGTGCTCTGCTATCTTTGGGACATGCAAGTGGATTATGCATCTTGTCAGACACATACTTATACACCAGATTCTGTTCCATTCTGGGATTATTTCTATACATCAACTAGCATTACATGCTGAAATCTTAGAATATAGCTGCTTAAATTGGTTATTGATTGCCCACTTTTTTATTTTTGAATCTTTTGAGTGCAGGGAACTCGACTTGGAAGCTCAGATCCAAAGGGCTGTTTCAGTAAGTTACACTAATGTTTTTGTGATTTCACTAAATGTACTAGAGTTGAACTTGATGGGGGACTTTCCACTTGTAATACCATTTTTTTCATTTTATGTTCTACATATCCTTGTGTGGCTGCTCGAAACATCTCTAATAAATTGGAAACTGGTCCTTATCTTGGTTTCAAGGGAGCATCCTAGAAATATATTCACTTTTAACTATAGAAAGATCTTGTCCTCGAAAATGTACTATATTTGATACTAAGTTTCTTGTCCTCATTTTAGACATTGGGCTGCCATCTGGAAAATCACTTTTCCAACTTCAAGCTGAGCGAATTTTGTGTCTTCAAAGATTGGTAGCTCAATCTGTAAACGATGGTGAGTTTCATCTTCTACGTATGGTTTCCTCTCGTTTCTTTGACCTTCAACCCTTTGTTTGACCTTCAACCCTTATCACTCTGGTACACACAGGTTCTGCAACTGCTACACCTATTCGTTGGTACATAATGACCAGTCCATTCACTGATGAATCTATTCGCAAATTCTTTGAAAGCCGTAAATATTTTGGCCTTGAAGCTGAACAAGTGAGATGCTTTGACCGTTAAGTTTATATTTCATGATTTTAAACACCAATGCTCACAGTGAGGGACTAAATTGATTGCAGGTCACCTTCTTCCGGCAGGGCACAATTCCTTGTGTGTCAAAAGATGGTAGATTTATCATGGAAACTCCATACAGAGTAGGTTTGCTCTTGGGTATCTTGATTGACATTGGTTATCATTTATCAGATGCATGTGTTGTCACCAAAAGATATTGTTAAGTTCAAATTGGACTTTTGTCATTGAAAGCAACACACTTTGACAAAGAAAATAATTCTGTCACTTTAATAAGTTGTTTTTGCAAGGGCATGAAAAATAATTATCATTTATGGTAATACTTGCTTGTGTTTCTATCTAAAAGGTTCTTGTAACATTTAGGTGTTCATATTTAATTTATGTTCTTTATGGTTTCTGGTTATGTTATTACTTCTGCAGTTTATCTGTATACATTTATAAATATCTAATTTCCTAAAACCAGGTAGCAAAGTCTCCTGATGGAAATGGAGGGGTTTATCCAGGTAGACTAGGTTAAGTTGAAGTGCATGTATCTTGAACCCTCAGCAATTTCAGAACTGCTTTATGTCAATGTCAAAAAATTGTTGCAGCTTTGAAAAGTTCAAGGTTATTAGAAGAGATGGCTATGAGAGGCATAAAATACTTGGATTGTTATGGAGTTGACAACGCTTTGGTGAGTTTTTCACTTTCTTATTCTCCTATATTGTCCAGGTTGAATTAATCTCAGAATATTTCATATTTATAATAAAAAGGAATGTTCTGCAATCAGGTACGCATTGCAGATCCAACTTTCTTGGGTTATTTCATTGAAAAAGGTGTGGCTGCTGCTGCCAAAGTTGTGCGGAAGGTGAGTAGGTTTTAACCAGAAGTGTTAGTGTTATGTGTTATTATTGGTGTCATGCATTATTACTTATGGTTCCCTTCTCAATTTACTGTAATTTAGGCATACCCACAGGAGAAAGTTGGTGTATTTGTTCAACGAGGGAAAGGTGGACCAATCTCGGTGGTTGAGTATAGTGAACTGGATCAATCACTGGCTAGTGCAATTAATCAAGAAACAGGCCGCCTTCGCTTTTGTTGGAGTAATGTATTGTCCTTCTTAATTTTTCTTTTCCACGTCCTTTGAGTTCATTTATCATTCTTAATTTTGAAGTAGGCCCATTTGACATGTAAAGGGCCCTTTGTAATGCATCCAAAATTTTGTTCAACTACTCAGAAAGTTTTGCAGAGCTCACTGGAGATGCATTTGATTCCTTAATGATATTGAGATAAGAAATCATGCACCTTTGCAAGAAAACTGTTAAAAGATTTTGTGAATGGCATATTATCTGCAGAATGCTATCTGACAATAATTTGGTTTTATTTAGATATGTCGTATATCTATCAACCTTTGATAAATGATTCATTTCGAACATTCGCCTTAGTCTCAATTAATTTGTGTCAGCTCGAGTACTTGTTTTGAGGATTCTGGGTTGGTGGGTTTTATATCTATTATTCTATTGCATTTTCTCTTATATTTTCCTTGAGATTTTTAATGTGTCATAAAAATTATTTGCCCATTTCTTGCTTGTCCATCTGATGGAAACTGCTGTTTTTTTCTTGGCAGTGCACTTATGTTTTAAATTTATAAAGTGGTGCACCTTTACAAAGTGGTTTACGATTTCCCCTTCCCTATGAACAAACCCTACTCCAATTAAAAGTAGTTGCTATTAATTTTTAATTCACGCCTCTTTGGGGTAAATGGATGCCCTCAGCAGAGGGAAGAAGGTATAGAAACAGAATGATGTAATTTCCAGCCCACAAATCTGGAAAAGGCTTTTGTTATGGAATATTAACTGTATTATGGCATGATCAAAATGCTAAAGTCTAAAATGTCTAATGTAATTACCTTAGTTTCTCCTTCAACAAGAAGCAATAAGATTTGTTGTAATTTACAGCAGATCATGTATTTTCATTCATGACTTTTGAAGCAAAACACGAGGATAATATTTAGCTTGAGGAGGAGAGTATACAAAGTAAACCTGCAATAGTCCACCTAAAATACCAATAGAGTCACCTGTCATTTGTTTGCCTGTTACCTGATTAGTGCCAGCGGAATGCATTTGCAGTTGACCCCTTACTGGTCGAAATAAGCATGCTCTTAAACTGAAAGAATGCAATCAGTTAACTGATTGCTCTGGTTTTGGGCTGAGTGGGTTTCTTCCCAGCATCAATATTTTTTACACGTATCTGTTTGCATTTCTTCTCAATCTCTGACATGCCTTTCTCATTTCAGGTCTGCCTACATATGTTCACTTTGGATTTTCTGAACCAAGTGGTGAATGGTCTTGAGAAAGACAGCATGTCAGTCTCTCTCTTTCTCTCTTAATGCTGTATATATACATATGCTGTCTTGAACTAATGACCTTCCCCTGTTACTTTTTTTCTGTCAACGTCATCTTTGTTTTGCACCAACTAGAGTTTTATTTGCTTATTTGCCTCTTACTTTGAAGTGCTCTAGTTTATTCAAGATCGAGATATTTGTATTGTTATTCTGTGGAAACATAAAAGTTGTATTTCTGATCCTGTTGATGCTTCAATTCTTATCTTGATTCCTGCAATTGAGTAACACAGTTTTTTTATTCGTTTTCTTGTGTACCTAGTAGGACACTTTACGAACTTTTTCTCTTTTTCTTGGTGTGGTTGCATAGGTAGAAGCCAAAGATTGGGTATGTGAGAAGGTGGTTAAAATTCTGTTTCTAGATGAATATTTGGAATCGGTGTGGCTTGATGTTAGTGGTATTACTTGTGTGGTCATTTGTGAGGTTTAACAAGCTTTTGTCCTGTGAGCGCAGCTATCATCTGGCAGAAAAGAATATTCCTTCAATTCATGGACATACAGTGGGATACAAACTAGAGCAATTTATATTTGATGCATTTCCTTATGCACCTTCAACTGCACTTTTTGAGGTATGTTCTTACTTGCATTCTAATTTGAAAGGAGAAAGTAAATTGATATGCATGTAATTTTGGTGAACCATTTGCTTTGTTTTTCTTATTGCACAGGTGACTCGTGATGAAGAGTTTGCACCCGTGAAAAATGTCAACGGATCAAATTTTGATACTCCAGATAGTGCTCGGCTGCTTGTCCTTCGTCTGCACACTCGTTGGGTGGTTGCTGCTGGAGGCTTCTTGACTCATTCGGTGCCCCTATATGCAACAGGTAGTTTTTTGTTTATTTTACTATCAAATTTAAAATAAATGACAAAGCAGCACTCACTGCTCGACTCAGTTTTTAAAGAAAAAAGCCGTGTTACTAAAGATATGGATGGTTTTGATGGTGAATCTCAGGTGTGGAGGTTTCACCTCTTTGCTCATATGCTGGAGAAAACCTCGAGGCTATGTGCCGTGGGAGAACATTTCATGCTCCCTGTGAGATTGCACATTAGCAGCCTTCTATTTTTTGTACACTGTTGTTGATGCGAGTATGAAATAAAATTTGGTTGAAATTTTTGCTGGTTTAAAGCAGCTATGTGAGATGTCAAAAGGTGACATTATTGTTGTTATTATTATATGTGTGGAGTTGAGTGGCTTTAAGATGTGGATGGCAATATGGAACATGGACGAATGAGTCCAAATTCAAATTAGCTAGCTTTGAATTGATAGAATCGTGGGTGATTCGAGTTTCATTTTGACCCTGTTGTATTTATGTACGAGGGAAATCAAGAAGATAATATGGCTATGCAAGGAGAGACAATTAATTAAAACGCTAGCTGCACGACAGCATTGTTAGACGTTATACCCCATTACGTTTATATTCAAATTTCTCCGTTCTTATATTTTTTTTGTCTTCGTTTTCTTCCCATTGTGAGTTATTTCGTAATACGTCAACGCTCGAGGACCAAGCAAGACCACTGACCCAAAAGTGAATTCACAAAGTGTTCATGTTAATATTCAAGAAATTCAATTATATGATTGTAATCAACAAGTAACAAACAATTCAATTTTTATTGCGATTCTTGTAGAAATATCCGCTGAGTGATGAATAAAATGTATGAGAAGCATGGAGTACAAATCAATCACAAAATTATGAAAAATAAGCCTCGTTTTGTTTACACGCGCACGCAAAATAGGAGTGTTTCCGATCTATCCACCGTATATTCAATACATAAAAATAAGGGGAGAACCGAAGTCTCAAAATTTTATCGCCTTAATTGAAATTGATTGAGGAGATTGTTTCCATTTTCCCCCGAGGCCTACTGCGGTCGAACCAAACAGTCCCTGAGGACTTCAAGGTAAATGTATTCAATTTTTATTTTTGGCTAATTTCTATTTTCAACTTCGCTCTCAGGACCCTCGGTTAGGGTTCATGCCTCTCTCTACTCCAGGTGCGCCCATCCTCCCTCTTCTTCTTCTCATTCTCTAGTCTCTACTCGTCCGCACAAAAATTTCTCATCTTTCCCTTTTGCTGACGTACTGCTCATTAATGGTGATTGTTTAATGTATCCCCTCATTAATCTTTATCCTAAATCACTCCTCCGCTGAGAAAAATTTCTGTGCATTTGTTTTTTCTCTTACCCAGTCATTGCCAGGTACTAAGGGCAAATGGAACACGGTTATAGCCAAGATTTTCTATCAATTTGCCCTTTTCCCCCCAGTTTTTCAACGATACACTTGGTTATGTGTCATGTCGCAAGCATAAGGACAGGGCCTTTCCTCGAAACTGTTTTGCTTTAATTAACATCATTGATGCTGGTTTTGTTCCTATTTCGTTGGATGTGTTGTAGTGGTGGTTCGGGCAAAAGCAAAAATGTGTGCGTGTGTATTTGGTAAAAATGATAAAAGAAGCTTTAGTGTAAAAATGCGTTAAAATTTAAAGCTCAAAAACTTGGTTACCCTTTTTTTTATGGTGAATACTGCACTGTTTCATTTCTGGCCCCGTGGATACTTTCTTCTGGAAATTGGGGCATCTGATCTTACTCGATATTCGTGTTTGTTTGAATTCACAGGGCCTTTATATTACATTTTTTCTGGGCTATAAATGGTATAATATATAAGTCAATTCAATTTCAAGTTAGTGTTGAAAGTTGACAATGAGTTTGATTACAAGATTGCGGCATTGTTTGTCGTATGGATCCTTTGGAAAACCTATATGCACTGCTTTCATCTCATCCTACTCTGTTAAGTCAGTGGGAGGGATCAGAAACCTTACTCAACCTGCAAGGACAGAGGATGAAGAGGAGGAAGAAGTAGAGATAGATCAGAGAAGGCTTCCAGCTGATTATGATCCTGCAAATTTTGATCCCACAGAGCATCGTAGTCCCCCAACTGAGAGGGTATGGAGGCTTGTTGATGAAATATCCGGACTCACGCTCGCTGAAGCGGCAGAGCTTTCTTCTATTATGATGAGGAAGTTGGGTATGAATGAGACACCAGTTGTTGGGGTCATTAAGCCAGGTGCTGCTGGAGTTGCTGGAATGACAACGAAGACAGCAGCAGCAACAAAGGAAGAAAAGAAGCCTGAAAAGACAGCTTTTGAATTAAAGATGGGGTCTTATGATGCTGCTTCGAAGCTCAAGGTTATTAAAGAGATCCGGAGTTTTACTGACTTGGGACTAAAGGAAGCTAAGGACTTGGTTGAAAAGTTGCCTGCTGTTCTTAAGAAGGGGGTATCTAAGGAAGAAGCCGAAAAAATTATTCAGAAGATGAAAGAAGTCGGGGCAAATGTCATTATGGACTGATCTTGTCTGCTTATCTTTTGTTCTTTTACATGTTATCAATCTAGTTAATTTCCTATTTAAAATAATCCAGTTTCTCTGTTTCATTTACAATCTAGAAATAGCAATGGTGATACAAATATGTTGGACATCCTAAAAGTTGTTCCAGCAGAGAAATTTGCTTCTGGATTTTGTAAACTTAGCTTGATTTTGGGTGTGAGAACTGAAATTTAAGAGGTGGTTTTCTTTACTTATTTCCCAGCTGTGTACCATACTTCGTGGTTTTGTCATGGTTCATATGTCACCTGCCTTGGTTCTTGATTGAGTCATTTTCAGTGAGAAAGATGCGAAATTTGCTTTCTTCAATGACACCAAATTGGATTTACAAAAGTTTCACGTAAGCAGTACCAAGTCAATAGGTTATTGTGAAATTCTATGTTAAATTGCAGCAGGTTTGATGCTTCTTTGCCATGTAAAGGAAACTGGAAAAAGAGATCCCAGGTTTTAGCTGGTGATGAGATCTGGCTAAACAAGCTCGCAGGGCTTTGCCAACGAAGTATCCTTATGTATGTACAGGGCGCTGGAAGCCTACATTCGAGGGATGCGGAAGCTGGGGGAAGCTAAATCCACCTAGGGGTAGTTTTGATCCAATGACATGGAGCGGTGAGTGACCACTTTGCATTTCATGTTGATAGGATGCCAGTGCAAGGTACATTACCTTCGCCTAAAATAGAAAATAAAAATAGCAGTGATTGACCATTTTGCTTCCGGGTTTGCCGTAGGTGGCGGTGTCTTAATAGCTAAGGGATGCTATTGCCGAGCACACCTGCATGGGTTGTTTTTGCGAAACAGCTACTTATCAGTAGATTTCATGGAGGTCGATATATGTGAATCCATGAGACAAACGACCGTTCAAGTCACAATCGAGCTGAGAACATGTTAAAATTCACATTCCTCTGTATACCATGCGAGTATACCGCGGCTAAATGAATTCTCTGTACATTTTCTTGTGATCCGTAAGAACACTCCAGGGCTTATGCACGAGAGTTTTTAACTACTGCAACATGGAAGTTACAAGTCATTTTTATAGTTGCCCACATATATATGAATTTCAAGACTGCAAGTACAACTAATTGACTAAAACCAAGATCAACAGGCAATTGATCCCAGCAATACACCACTGTAGTTGTTGCCTCTGCGGGCTCCAGATGTTCCTAGAATAACACGGTCTACTCAGCTACTAAGAGAAACACTGGTTATCATCCCTAACAACAATTGTTGCGTAAAATCACAAATCATCTTTTCCGCAGATGATGCCCTCCTTGTTAGTCTTGCAACTAAGCTTACCTCGTCTCACTTCTTCAAACTCACAAAGACCATCATTTGCTGTAGACCAGGTTTCCACTTCCTGAGTGTTCTGGACAGAATTACTAAATGCTCTGATACTTTGTGAAAACCTCCACCATCGCTGTAAGAGCAATTTTGGAGGTTTCTGGGCATTATGACCCTTCATCTATCACCTAGCTTCTTTTTTTTTAGAAGAACTAATCAGTTGTGCCTTAATAACCCCTATGAAGCTTATGGTCTGTACTGCAATTGATTATACATTAAGCAAATGGAGACTTGGGGAAGATTGTGCAAAGCAAGCCAAGGAACGTACGCTTCGCAGTTCGCATGTATCATAGTTGCATTTTTTCTGACCATTCAACGGATCGGGCAAACAAGAGAGGCGCTCAACAGGCGACAAACGAAAAGCAGCCAATTCCACAGCTACATTTAATTCATAATAATAAACTGGTAAAATTTGCACTGCAGATTTATTTATAAATTAATTAAATTATCGTATTTTAATCATTAAAAAAAATTTAATATTAAAATTAAAATTATAAAGAATATTTAAAATCCTAAAACAAAGAAATTTCAATAGAATTTGAATAAAAAAAGAGAAAATTTGAGAAAAAATACAGATAAAAAAGTTAAAAGAAAAAGAAAAAGAACAAATTAAAATTAAAATTATGTGATTTTATATTGCGCAAAATATTTAAAATAAAAAATGATGAGAGATCAAAAGAATTTAATAAATAATAAAATTTGAGAGAATATATAAATACAAATTGTAACTTAAAAAAAAATGATTGAAATTATGGAAGTGTTTAACATAAAAGTAATTGGATGAATTCTCTCTATGCAACAAAAAAATGGATCATGTTCTCCTGTAGCCTCTTGTTAACGCCATGAAACAAATCAATAATTAGCTATACTGCTAGCTTCATGAACCCGCACTCTCCCTTGTATGCTATGAATTTGCATCTCATTGGTCACCGCACCAAGGTTACCTTTTATATATATTTGCCCTCGGAACTTGATGGAAGACACAGAGATCGCAGACGACTCCATGGATGCATGTACCTCAAGACTCCAAGAACGCACTTAAATGTCTAATTAATAAAATAATGAAAAACCAATTGATTCTAACGAAATAAGTACATCTTCCCTGGTTAATTAGGATAAGTTTACACTCCGAATGTTGATAAACCACTGTTCTGCAGGTAGGAAGGAGAGGAGGTCATCAAGGACAGTTTACAAGAACTTTTCTGTTGATGATTACAATTTTATGTTTAGAGTCTCAGTCCAATTCCTCTCAAATCATACAAAATTGAGCAGCTTTTGTTTTTGTCTAAAAAAGAATTAAACCAAAAATAAATAAAATAAAACAAGTCACCCTGATGATGATGATGATTATTATTATTGTTATTACTTTTTATAATTTTAGTTTCCAGCTAGCCACTTAACTACGTGTACTTGTTCCGAAATGCATGGGCTTTGTAAATTTATTTGTTAATTCACTAAGATCACTAGTCTGTTCAACTGGGGGGGTTGGAATTCTTATTCTTCTGATCGCTGGATTTCAGACGCATGTTGGAACAAAGAACCATGATCGTGTTGGGTGGTATGGGATCTGTAATAATTTGAATGTCTCTCTACCACTCAAGGGGAATGGAGTGACTGCACTGCTTTTTCCTTGTCATTCTGGCTCGCAAAATTTACAAACCCGTGGCCTTGTGACTCTGTTACTGTTTTCTGTGGTCCACGTTATCCGTGATTCCTCGCTATGACGTGGCCACATAGGCAGTCTTGGTGAAGGATGTTGAGCTCATTCGATCGAGCACTCCATGTTGCCCGATCGCAGTGGCGGACTTGCAGGTTCTCGAGTGTTGACGACCATCGAGCCCCCGAATTGCGAACGATGTGCTAAGTTGTGTGCAGCACACATGTAATTCTTTATATATATATATATATGATTCCACATTTTCACGTCATAACTAGAGTCGTCCCTATGATGGATCTCCGTGAACTAGATGATGCCATTTTTTTGTTTTTCCAAAATGAAAATAAGTATACAACCTGACCTTGATACGAAGAAAAGTTCTTATATTAATATCACAGTATTCCTGGTCAATTTTTGATGTGTCGCAGTATTACAATTTTCTGAATCCATAATCTGGCAGTTCACAATAGCAGTGGTGCCAACGCCAGCTTTACCGCTTGATCTAATCAATTTTTCTCCGATTTCGTGATAGCAGTAACATGATCATGCTTGTTATCCATACGTAAATGAAAGACACAAACTTCAAATTTCAGTTGAATCAACTTCTTTTCAAACCTCTAGATCTAACCTGCAAAATACACACACACACACACACACATATATATTTCCCACCATTTTGGGCCCTTTTCTTGAGATTCTTAAAGAGCCATGTGTAGTACTAATAAAGTCAACAAATAATAATATTATAAATGAGGGACATAGTAGTACTAAACAAATAAGGTAATGAATATGAAACAACGTAACTTGTTAAAGCAGTACGGTTGAGCGTTGTGCGTCCATCTTCCCTGCTGACTGATTGACGCCTACCCAAGTCACATTATAATCTATATACAATGTAACAAGCATGCCACCTGTGCAGGTGCAATGCATTTTATTTGTAGCACTAATATAATTATTTCTAGAGTATGATGCAAATTGGCTGGGCTTAGGTTCCCTAATCAGGCCCCAACACGTACATGCCCTCCAGACTTCTAAATCTTTCACTGCTTTCTCCGAGGTTTCTACCACGTAAAATCAACGGCCCCTTACCCATACAGACACATAAATACCCCCCAACACCAAGACACAGGACATTCATTGCTCCTCAACTTACCTTCCCCATTCCTATTTGTCCCACCAAATGCCAAGGTCTCCCGCCACCGCCAGTCCTTGGTATCACATATAACCCCAGCTCCGAGCACAGATGACACATTTGGCTCTCCCCTGGAGGCCCCAGAGCAGTTCCTCCGCCACCGCGACCAATAATTCATCCTTAAGCGCAGAAAATGCATCAACCAGTTACTGTTGCGGATTGTCGAATTTGATGAGAGAGCTGAAGAGACTGAGCAAAACGTTGCATCCGGCGGGCAGGCAATCTTCATTCCAGTGCCGATACGATCCGTTAAGCTATTCCCTCAACTTCGATGAAACTGGCTCCGGAGACTCGGAGGATGAACATTACTATAAATTCTGCGCCTTCTCGTCTAGGTTTGTTGCCGATAGTCCAACACTTGTCGCTGCGTCTCACTGATGACGATAAAAAAACAAAATAATAATAGTTAGGATCAAACTCGTTGCAAGTCATGTGACGGTGTTTATTTTCCACCATTTCCCGCCTTAAGTAAAGCTGGAAAATCCACTTGGATCAAATGTTGCCATCATTATATCTAAGTCGACAAATTTTCTTTAGCCCTCTTCTCCGTGCTCATTCTCATTTTTTGGTACTGTAGTAATGCACGTAGGAGGACGAGGGCTAATTAAAATTAAGCGTCAATCTGGCAGTAGAGAGATGTGTTGTGGGAGTTGGATCTCTCCTTGTAGACGACATACAACGATAATGAAATGTTTTCATATTTTCAACTAGCAAACAATGTGCTGAGCGTTCGTATAACTTCCATAGGCGCATAGACGCAAGCACATTGCATGTACCTCTCAGATCAGTCTCGCTCATGCGCCATGTGCCAACTTCTCCCAGGACAACCTTCGTTGCAAAAGCAACCATTTTATAGCTACTTAATTTAATTTAGAGAGAGAAGGGGGAAATAACAGAGAGTGAATGCCGTCAAACTACTTCACTCGCTTTCCGCACACAAGAGCTGTTGTTTTGGCACTGCCCTCATCCCATTTCCTCCATTGTCTCCGCTGATAACATGGGAACAGCTATATGCATAGGAGTAAAACCTTCATATGTTTCCGATTGAATGAAGCAGGGACAATATGCAATCTTGATTTTACGGACTTTTTGCTGATCAATCCATACACAACAGATGCAGCAAAAGCTTGGACTTCATCGACTCGACGTTCCAACAATTCTCTGTCTTATCAGTTATTTGATTATGTGCAAAACAGTAATATAAAATTTTAATCAATGAAAAGTAAACAGGTCATGCACCCTATTGCACAAGTTCAACTAATATTTTTCACCATGTTTCACCTATGCAAGTTATTTGCAACCATAAACCATATGGCTTATGTGTCTTGCGCAGAAACTGGGCAAAACAGTTCCAATTTTCAGCGGGCAAGGTGAACTAATTCTGCACTGATACGGCAAAAGATTGATAATATATAAACTTCACATTGCACTTCTTGTAAATATGTTAGCCACATACAATTAATCACAAAAAACCCACTGCATCATAACAAGATTTAGATTCTCCTGTACTTGCGTCGCTCGGAACTGCACTGCAAAACTGAGCCTATGGGTGAATTGCATGGACGTTGAACAGCCGTTTGACGAGAGAACCTGCGTCCATCTAGGTCTCGTGGTTGCTAGAAGGATGATTTCATGCAGTCCCTGTCTTTTTATTTATATTATTTTCTATTAAAAATGATAAATTATGATTAAAAGAATCTAATAGTCCAAATTAATCACTACTTAAACTTTTTACCTATCCCTGCGTAACTCACCAACCATTGAATATGAATACACATATTATCTAAGTACATCACAAACTCTATGTATTTAGACATTATTTTAATTTTTATACATATACATTTTAGAGAAAATAATTTTCAATACAAAACTAATTTATTTTAATAAAAATTCTAAAAAATTAAACTTAATTTCTAACACGCCTCCTTAAGTTTGATTTTCTTATCTCAAGCTGATACCGTAACTTCTGAAAGACTTTTCTTTTTAGGGGTTTAGTAAAGATGTCAACAATTTACTCATCGATCTTTACATACTTCACATGCACTTTTTTCCTTGTAATGTATTCTCTTATAAAGTAAAAGCGTGTGTTAATGTGTTTGCTTCGATTATCGAACATGGATTCTTCATTAAAGCAATTGTTAATTTGTTGTCGACGTAAATCATTGTCTCATGTTTTACATCTGGGTGAAGTTCTTTAAGCTTAACCACAATACATGGCAAACACTTGCAGTTGTTACAACATACTCAGCTTCAAACGTTGACAAAGCTACAATTGATTATTTCTTTGACACCTAAGTGAACATTATGTCTCTAAAATAAAATACAAATCTATTTGTATTCTTTTTATCATTGAGATTGCCAAGCCAATCATTATCACTGTATCTTTTCAACTTCATATCTCTAGTTGCATGATAGAACACACCATATTCAATAGTTTTTTTGATGTATTGAAGTATCATTTTTGCAGGTTGAAGGTGGTAACTTATTGGAGTCTACATATGGCAATTAACAAAGCCAATTGCATAGAGGATATTAGGTCTTGTGTATGTCAAATACCTTAAGCTTTCAATTACACTTTTAAATAAGATGAAATTTACTCGATTACCATCAACGTATTTTGACAGCTTCATTCCAATATCTGTTGGAGTGCTAATTGACTTGCAATATTCTATTTTGAATTTCTTTAATATTTCTTTAGCATAATTCTTTTGAAAAGTAAAGGTGTTATCATTTTGTTGTTGTATCTCAATTCCAAAGTAGTAAGCCATTAACTTAATGTCACCCATCTTAAACTCCTTGATCATTACATTTTTAAAATTATCAATCATCTTGGAGTTGCTCTTTGCAAAAATTAAGTCATTGACATAAAGACAAATGATTAACATATCTTCATTTTTATTTATACTAATGTAGAAAGCATGCTCATAGGGGACATTTCTTGAATCCATTCTTCTGAAGGAATTGATCAATACGGCTATTCCATGCCCTTGGTGTTTACTTCAAGTGATAGAGTGCTTTCTTTAATCTAAAAACTTTGTCTTCATGCTCTCGAACAACATTGCTTTTAGGTTGTTCAATATATACCTCTTCTTCAAGTAATCTATTTAAAAAAGTAGACTTTACATCTATTTGGTAAATCTTCCGCCTCATTTGAGCTACCAACACAATCAAGAATCTTACAATTTCAAGTCAGGCTATTGGAGCAAACACCTCATCATAATTGATTCCAACTCTTTGCTTATATCCTTTGACTATCTTTTTATTTCTCTTTTTGTATTCCTCTTGATTTTGTAAACCTATTTTACATAAATGGACTTATGTGTTGTTGGTAAAAAGGTCAACTCGCCTATGTCATTCTTCTTTATAGTTCCAAGTTCTTCGTTCATAACCTTCCTCTACTACTTAGCTTTAGATGCTTCTTCATAATTGATTGGTTTAGAATCTGCAAAAAGATAAAATAATTTCTAATTTTAGTTAAGCTGATAGATTTCCTCCTAAGTCCTCATTCCTTGTGGTCCAATAGCATCTTCATCATCTCATGATGTAGAATATCTTGAACTTGATTCTGACTATGCAATTGATTATGCAGTTGATGGAGATGAAGTCATAGGTTTCACTTCTTCTTATGTTTGATTTTTCTCCACCTCTATTAGATAAAAATGTGGATTGCTCATTGGCTTCCAAACTCCAATCACATAAACTCTTTTCGTCAATGACAACAGTTTGACTGGCTATGACTTTCTTTCTAATAGGATCATACGCTTTATATCCTTTGGAATGTTAGTTATAACCGATAAAAATGTACATTTTACTTCTTTCATTAATCTTTTTTTTTTGTTGGTCTAAGACATTGATATAAGCAATGCTTCCAAATATCTTTAAATGAGACACTTGATTTTTATCCACTCCATACTTTTTATAGTTTCTTTTTCCACACATTTCTTGATGGACACTAGTTTGATAAGTAGATAACATAGTCTACTACCTCTGCCTAAAATTCCCTAGACAAATTCTTACTCTTTAACATGCTTTGAGTTATATTTTAAATAGTTCTATTTTGCTACCCCATTTTGTTGTGGTGAGTATGAAATGGTCAAAAGTCATCGAATTTCAATCTTATCATAGAATTTTATGAACTTTTTTGAAGTGAACTCTCCTCCACAATCAGATCTCATTGATTTGATTTTAAATTCACCTTATTTTTCTATGAAGGTTTTGAACTTCTTGAATGCTGAAAGTGCTTATGATTTCTACTTCAAAGAAAAAAACTAAAGTTTTTCTACTATAATCATCAATAAATAGTAAAAAAAAATACTTATTTTTCTCTAAAGATGTTCGCTTAATGAGTCCACAGATGTCACTGTGGATCAATTTCAGTGATTACTTGGATCTCAACATTGATTCTTTTGGAAAGCTTTCTCGATGTTGTTTTCCAATAAGACGACTTCCACATAATTTATCAAGTTGATTGATTGATAGAAGCCCACTCACCATCTTCTTCCTATATAACTCCTTCAAGCCTCCAAAATAAGATGTTCAAGCCTTAGGTGTCGTAGCCATGACTCTTCTTCGTAGTAAGCTTCCAACAATTTCGCCACATCAATGTTGATATTCATTAGAAACATTCAGTTCTTAGTTATTAACACATGAGCTAAGAGATTACCTTTGTCATCTTTCAAATAGAGACTCTGATTCTTTAAATAGATATCATATCCTTTCTCCCACAATTGCCCTAAGTTAAGAATGTTACTTTTCATACTTATAACATAATACATATTTGATATGAATTTGTGGTCTTCGTTCTTTAGTTTGACGAGAATTTTTTCTTTACCGTTGATAGGAGTCTTTAAAAGATCATCAAAGGTAATGTTTCTTGTCATAGATTCATCCATTTACAACACACAAGTGCTATGGCTGCACATATGATTACTTGCACTATTATCAAAGTATGAAGTGTGTATTGACTCTTCATTTTGTCTTTATGTATCAGTAAGACTATGTTTTCAACTTTATTTGTTTTTCCTACATAAAAGGACTTTTCCTTTTTCTTATCTCGACACTCATATGAACAGTGTCTATACCTTTGACATTTGTAGCATGTACCTCCTTTTGTCTCGCCTTTAATTGTAACCACCTCTTCCTTAACCTTTTGATAGTTGAGACTTGTTTGATTCAAAATTTTTGTTTTGATCTCAATGACTCCCAATTCTTCCTCAACCTCGACCATGTCCACAACCTTTTCCTTGGCCACAATCATGTCTACCTTGATTCTGATAAGTATCACCCTTCTTCTCTTTAATGTTCATCCTCACTTGGAGGGTTTGCTCAATTGATTCTTTATTTCTCCTTTTGATTTTCTCTTTATGGACTTGAAGCTTACCGGAAAGCTCATCAATGATCATGGTCTCAAGGTCATTAGATTCTTCAATTGCTACAACCACATGATCAAACTTTGAATCAAGTGATTGAAGTATCTTTTTCACGACTCGACTATCGGGTATTTTTTCACCATTTCTTTGATTTGCAACCATGGTGACTTGAGAAATTGATTCAAATGCTTCTTTAGAGTTTTTCATTTGCAAATCCTCAAAGTTTTCTTGAAGTGCTTAAAGTTAGACCTTCTTCACCTTGTCAATACCTTTGAAGGCATTTTCAAGAATATCCTATGCCTTTTTAGAAGTAGTTGCTTGGACAATTTTCTTAAAAATTGAATTAACAAGGTGAAGAATATGGGTCCCTTGGGTCGACCATACTTTAATTTCTAGGAATCAGTAGTAGTATGTGTGCACTTTTATTATCATACTTGGCTAAGCGTTGATTATATTGCCAAACATTTATGCCCAAGGTTGTCGACGGCATCCCCACAAAACAGCAATCTTTTCCTAAGCACAATCATTATCATTACCATGATTTTGATTATTATTAGGTCTTGCATGTGCTGTCATTTCTGTTGGAATTGTTTTTATGAATGAGTTTACGCACATCTTAAGAAAACAAGATATAGATAGCATATTGGAGATGATCCAAAATTGATGAATGAATAATTTTCATTTAGTGACAGCCTAAAGAGTAAGAATATTAAATCATGGAAGAAGAATAAAGACTTACCATAATACTGGATTATTGAAAGGCAATTTACATATTGTTTTAAGTTGTTTCCTAACTTTTATAATTCTCTAATTAGTACTTGGTGTGGCTAGAGTTTTGTTAGTATAAATAGCACATTAAGTGCATTATGTAGAGTACAATAGAAAACGTCCAGCCCATTTCTTTCTTCTCTTATAATAGTTTAAGGCTTTGTTTGGTTGTATTTTAGTTCTTATGCAATATGAAGTTTGTTCCTTTGCCCCATGAATTTCCTGCTTCTTTAGTTTCTTGCAATCTCATCTATCTTAGTTTGTTTCTTGCAACCCTTCACACATTATATCTAACATAAAATCAATATTGCGCATCCAAAATTCTAACATTGTGGTACTAGAGCCACGTTGATCTTAGATTGAGTGTAACACCATGACAAGTTTTGCTTAACCCTTCTTGCTGATTTTTTAGGGAACATTATAAATTTTGAAGCATCAAGTAAAGACATTGCTCAAGTCTCAAGAGTTATAGGACTTAGTGGAAAATAGCTATGATAAGGGAAATAGATTAAGGGAAAATATAAGAAAGGATGCAAAGGCTTTGTTTTGTATTCAAAAATCTATGCATGAATCAATTTTCTCCAAATTGCAGATGTCTCTTTGGAAAACGAGGCATGGATTACGTTAAAGTTGGCATATCATGGATCATCCACTATGGTGATAATTAAATTACAGACATTTAATTGTTAATTCCAAAATCTCCAAATGAAATATGGAGAATCAGCGTAGGAATTCTTAACAAAGGTGAAAGGAAATGTTAACCAAATGTGGTCATATGGAGAGGATGTCCTCGAGTGTACCATCGTGAATAAGGTATTACGATGGTGTTGTTGCGACAATTGAAGAGTCAAAAGATTTTACAAATATTCCTTTGATGAATTGATGAGGTCTTTACAATCCCATTAAGTAAGAATTAATAGGATTGAACAGAAGGTTGAAGAACAAGCATTTCAAGCAAAGGGAGAAGGATCAAAAAGGATGTCCAAGAAGAAAGGCATGGAAGACACAAAGAAAAGAATAACTATAATGGTAAAGGTAATGGTAGAAGTTCGGATCAAAAGTCGAACAAGAAAGTCCAATGTTTCAATTGCAAAAAATATGGACATATCAAAGCCAATGAAAAGTGTAAACTGCTTGTGACTTATGATGAAGATATGCAAGAAAAATATAAAAGATTGGTGGTTACCCAAACAGACCAAGGTAGATCTTGTTTTCTTTATAATGAAGTTTTTTATAAGCAAATGGAAGTGAGAAAATTCATCCCAATAAGCTTGGAATAAAGGAAAAAACAATCTACCATAAGAGGAAGCACGATCACAGGAACTAGAACCACGATCTCAAGATAATCACCGTCAACTGCAAACCCAATTGCGGAATTTTCAGAATGATCCGTAGCCAAGTTCGTGACTGTTTGTGATCGCCAAATGTAATGAAGCAATCTTGAGACTAATCACAAGAATTTCAATATACTTTACGACCAAACGCGCAACCACACTAGGAATCACGATTGTGAATAAAGACTTCACGACCGCAAGATGGACAACTTTAAACTACTCAATTTGATGATTTCGATGGTGATACCACTCCAACAAATCTATGAGGTTGATAAACATGCATTTGTAACCTTGATCCATCTTGTTTTGAAGAAGTAAAATAAAAGAAAGAATGGAAAGATGCAATGAAGGAAAAATTAACATCTATTGAAAAGAATGCAGTTTGTAAGTTGTGTGATCTTCCATAAGGCAAGAACATTTTTGGACATTGCATTATGGCATGTGTAAGAAAAATCAAATTTAGAAAAGATGCATGAAGTGGATGATGAGACATTAATTGAGCATATTAAAATTTAAAAAGTTGAAGATTATGTAAATAAGTCTTTCAAAAAATATTTTAGATGATAATTTGTATTATAAAATTGATGATGGTATATTATCTAAAGTTGGTGAAAGTAAAAGTTTTAAGCATTACACTGTATGGAAAAAACAAGAAAAATGCAAGTGAAGGCAAATTGATGAGAGCAACAAAATTCAAGATTTTATGAAAGATAACATCTAGTGTTTGGGAATTAAAAATTAAAATATAGCATATATGTCAATGTCGAAAGCATTGTTTGGAGAACAAAATTAATTGTATTTTTAGTATGCAATATAAAATTTGTTCCTTTGCCCTATAATTTTTCATTTTCCTTATTTTCTTGCAATCTCGTCTATCTTAATTTGTTCGTTTCAACCCCATATCTTAATTTGTTCGTTTCAACCCCACATATTGTGTTCACCATAAAATCAATATTACACATTCAAAATTCCAACATTTTTCATGTGTGCGCGTGTTTTCTTTTCTACTTTACCAACAGGTTATGATCATATGATAAGCTGCTCAGAATCATCATCTCTTCCTAGTCAAGCCTGCCAGTTCGCACAGCAATCAACCAAAGCAAATGAACCTAACTCACGTTCCTGCCCATGATTCAATCAATCTTGACATATTGAACGAGCAGCAAATAAATCACACCGTGAAAAAGAACTCAGCCAAGACACAGAGACATTTAGAAACTTCAAACCAATCCCAGGCCTCAAATTCCATGGTGACAATGTCTGCAATCAAGGTTCACACAAAGAAAATCTGACCAACGTTTAAAAGGCTTTCGTGGGGTACATTAAAAATCACACTGTTCTCCCTGCAAATCTTCCTAAGAAATGCATATATATAATCAATAGCTATTTTCTTGTAAATCCTCGATTCCCTCCTTGCTTTGACAACCGTGTTCCCCAGAATGTGAACCACCCCAGCATCCCTACAACTGCTCAAAAACTCCATCTCGTTGCCTTCTGTCTGGCCACTCTCCAGTCCCGATGAAGGGGTGGTGTTATTTACATGCGTTGGTGATTTAGCTGGAACAATTGAGTCCACTGAGGAAATCGTGAGGTCCAGATTTGATGTGGATGTGCAAGCATTATCTTTCAACAAGAAATCTCTAGACTGCTGCGTCTGCTGCCCATACAAACTGTATTCATCGGAATCCGAACACCCTTCCATCATGGACTCAAGCCGGACAAACATGAAAACATTGTCAAAGAGCTTTCTCTCAAATTCATCATCTTTCTTGTGAAGATCTTTGTAACCATATCTTGCCACACAACGGAACATGTGAAAATTTTTTGGTCCTATACGTTTCACAAGAAATCTCTCTTCTTCCGGAACCGTGTACACTGGAAGGTACTTCACACACACAAAAACTACCACGGAATGTATGGCTGGTAGATTTGTGATGAAGTGTGAGAAAATATGTGGCACTCCACTGGCTAGCTCAGTGTACACAAGTCCAATCCCCGGCACACGGACCAGCCCTAAGCTGGGACCAAGGCCTAAAATCCAAGCCATGGAAACCTTACTATGCATCTCAAACTCATAGCGTTTGACTGTTCCGTAATGCCAGACATACATGATGATGAGAAAAGCAGCAGCAATCACAAGCGGGACCCAACCACCTTGATCGACCTTGAAAAGAACTGCTGAGAAATACGTACATTCCACCACCAGAGATAAGAAAGTGAACAGTAGGACAAGGATCCAATGGCAGTGCCAAACTAGTAGCATTATAAGGGTCATGAGAAGCGTGGTCACAAGCATGACAATCACGACAGCAGTACCTATTGTCACATCATGCATTATTGACTGTTACAAAAGTCTCATGAAAAAGGAAAACGTGAAAATAAGGAGAGGAAAATGGTTCTCTATTGGAATTGATTAGTACTTGATTAGTACTGAGGGGGTGGATTATCATTGGTAAAGTGTCATTCATGTGAAAAACATGAAAACTCACCGTAAGCATTGCCAATTTGACTTTGATTTCTGAATCCAGCAGTTACAGCAATACAAAGAATCATAAGGATCCAATTCATGTCAGGAATATATATCTGCCCTAGAAACTTCTTTGATGTATGTACAACTTTGACTCTTGGAAAACAGCCAAGAGCAACCGCCTGCTTGAGTATTGAAAAAGTAGCTGATATTGTGGCTTGACTAGCAACAATAGCAGCTAAAGTTGCAATAATAAAAACCGGCCAGTAAACTTTTTCTGCAAAAACAAAATTGAATAAATGACTTAGAGATTAAAAAATGATGTCCGTCTTTATGGTCAATGAGATGAAAAATAACATTTGTTCAGGATCTCTCAGATCATGACATGCATGCCTAAAATATTCTCTCCCATGCTTCTTTTTATTTAATATGGTGCTTTCAAAAATCTGAAACTTTAATAAATATTCAATTCCAAAAACTCTAAGCAGCACGAAATAAGTTCCAAGACGGTGGTTATCAGACATTCAGGGTTGAGGCATACCTGGAATTGACCGGTAAAATGCATCTACTACATGATCTCTATTTTCCATGAGGTATGCTGCTTGCCCAGAGTAGGCTAGAAGAAGACAAGGAAACACAACAACGGTAAAAGCAAGCTGTACAGCCGAAACTGGAAAATGAGCAAGATCAGCAAAAAGTGCTTCTGTCCCTGCAATAGCAAGCAGCAGTCAGAAATAAATACTTATGACTTCAAAAATATACTAAAAAGTCCCTAGTGGTATTCACACAGAGAGAGAGAGAGAGAGAGAGAGAGAGAGAGCAAGGGATGTTATACAAACCTGTGATACTGAGCATTATCCCTCCAAGGGAAGTCCACCCTTTTTTCTTTCCTCTTTTAAAATAGCGATATATGTACAAAGGTGAAAAGGCTCTCACAACTGAGCTGTCATATTTATATATATTGAAGATACCAATGCCTCCAATCATGAGAAACCATAGCAGTACAATTGGAGCAAAAGCCCAACCAACTTTATCTGTGCCATAATGTTGCATGCTGAACAGACCAACTAATATGAATACAGCAACAAGTACAACCACATCTGCATTAAAAGTACATGTGCTCAATCTCGTTATGTGAACCATAAGCAGGATTACGCAAATAAAACATGAAGACACAGAAACAACCAAAAAGTTAATACCATGTAAACAAAATCAATAATAATTAATGATCAAATGCAAATAGTAGTTTTGAGAGCCCATCATACCAGTGCTCATTTTGGGTTGGTTCACTTTTATCCCACCGGAAGCAGAAAGAACTGTTACATATATTTTCTGTTAGCATAGGCTTGTCTGTAAAATAAGAAAAGGAAGATTATATACCAACAGATTAATGCACACACCATTGTGGATATCATATAATTTACACAGTTTTCTTGCTTGATGTCATTTTTATGGTTTGGATGTGAAAGAAGGAACATCTCTAACAAGAGCATTTTCTTTAACTTGAAACCACTATCTCTAACTTGAATCAGTTCTGAGATTACTACCAGACCAGGCTAGTGTGAAATCCAGCTGCATGAAGAACAGATGCCAACAGGCATGCTATCTCAACTTGTGTATGTTCAAGCTCAAAATATATTGGGATTTCGAGTAAGTTAAAATCAGCTTTGAGTACTTGAAAACAAAAGAGTCCGCAGAAAATTCATATGTTTTCCAGGTTCAGAATAACACTGTCAAATTCAATCTGAACCAGCAGCACCCCTTTCCAGTATATAATCCAGGACTTAAAAAATAATTTGCTGAGATAAAATCTTAGCATTGACAATAAGCATAGGGGCACTGACACAAAATTAAACTTTTACTAGGAAGTACAAGATTAGAATTATAACGATTACTTTAAGCTTATGATGAGCTTTGTCATCCTGTTGTATTGTTAGTGTTGAGTTGCATCTTCTCAAATAATCAATAATTAAACTCTATCTCTCTATCTCTCTCTCTCCAGCCATCCGCAACATAGCATCCTTAGAAAAGAACATTCTTGTGTGCACACTTTATTGAAAAAAGTAACAAAGAATAAAAGAAGAGTTTAATAAAGATAAATTCAGTTATAACTAATCAAAATTATTAGTACGTAAATGTAGAGGATAAAATTATGAGTAATTGGTGTTGAATAACATGACTACAACACCAGATGGGAAAACCACAGAGAAAGTTATACCAGATATAGCAGGAGTGAGAATACCATCACCAATCACCATGCAGGTCCCCACAAGTACTAGAATAAGAAGAGCATTTTTTCTGAATGCGTGTTCCTCCAGCCATTTCTTGGTTTTTGCAGCAAATGAATGCTCATGGAATGTGCTACGGCTATAAGTTGTCAGCTCCTCATCAGTCCGGTGTTGATTGGGGATTGTTTTTACTTCAGCATGTCTACAGAGTAACGAATAAAGAGCAAAAGTTCCTCCTGAACAGAAGAGAAGAAAAAACTATTAGTTTGTTGTAGATCTACCATTATCATTAATAACTTTGAGAGAAAGTAGCTAAGGCTATTTTGTGCAAGATTCAGGAGCAAGCGGCTAATTACCAACATCTGAGGCATAATGGCTTCACAAACAATAAAACCAATACAGAAAAAGTATAATTTTCCATCGATACCCGAAAGCAAAAGTTCACTTTTAATTAATATGTAGCATGGAAAATCCAGCCATATATGAAAATCAGATAAGGGGGGCCCAACAAACCTAGTGTCTTAAATACTTTTTGATCTGTGTTTTCAAGATAATCCTAAGGAAATTAGAAGAAACTCAACATACCATTGGGGCGAATATCATCCCTAGAACAAATACACTGTCATAACTGCTAGTTATAAGTTCAAGAGACAAAAGTTTATACACACATGCACGCACTCACGCGCACATAATATTTAGTCATTTCAGAACTTTTCAAGCAGAAATGCAGGTTGACTACACAAATGAAGAAACCACATTCATGTATAAGGCCCCCAATAAAATTTCATAAATAGATTTAGGTTGAAAGAACCTTACCTTGGCCATTGTCATTTGCTCTACACACAATAAACACATACTTAAGGAGAGGTATCAGCGTCAGGGAGTATATAATCAGTGAAAGGGCGCCAATAACATCCTCTGGATCATCTATTCCATGAGGAAAAGTATTGTAGAACACATACAGGGGAGATGTTCCCAAGTCTCCATATACCACTCCCAGACTTTGGAATGCAAGCCTTAACAGCAAAATTGCTGAGAATTTCTGTTTAAGCACAAACAAATCTATTAGGCGTTAAGAACATCATTATCAAAAGCAGATTAATCTACTAACTTCATCTTATTCCATAATTAAAGCCACCAGGAGTTGGAAAGGCCATACAGAATTCAAGTAATTGCACATCGCGTCATGCAGGCGTTTCTAAATAATACTACCCCAGATAAATCAGAACAAACCACAAACCTAGTTCAGCCAAGTTATCCCACACTGACAGCAATCTGTTATACCTGATTCAGATTGCTACCCATAAAAAATCAATCAAATCGAAGATGATAAAAAGGGAAAAGAAGGTGAAAGGAAAGATTGAGGAGATGTCAAGATGCTGTCAAAATTATCTTGCGAAGTGAAAAGGGCTGAAAGTGATTGGTAATATGCATATCTGATAAGCTCGGCTCTTTACATCCATGTATGTACTTTCAGGGTTAGGCACATAAAGAGCTGAAAGAACTTTAGCTTTTACCTTCTCTTTGTACATGTTCTTAAGTCTTCCAGCCTCTTCGTCCATAGGCTGATCAAGCTTCTGCTCCAAAACCCACATACTTCCCTTAGTTTCGCTGCCTTCATCAGATTCGAAACCAGATGCCATATTTGTTCAGTTGTGAACCGCAAATTCAACCGATTCAAACCCCGAAATCCATAAATATCAAGAAAACGAAGAAACCAAGCTTCCAAATATCAAGGTTCGATTCTAGAAAGCGAAAGCTCAATCCGTCCCCACGTAACCAAAGGGTAATCTCCGAGCAAGAGAAGAGAACCCCAGTAAACAAATTTTCGAAAAGGAAGACAAGAGTTGAAGAAGACGGTAAGACAGAATAAAAAATAGAAAAAGTAGAAGATTTTATTCCAACTCAAAAATGAATAACTGACAAGAATCCTACAGTGGAGTCAACCCAATTTCAGCCACATAACAGCGCACCGAGAATCAGATCAAAACCGGAAGAACTTGGCCAAAAACGTTTAATGCCACCGCAAACACCTCTCTGACTAACCTCGCCTTTTCCTTCTTGTGGATTCCGAGTGTTGAAGCGAGCTCAGCTAAAGAATTGGAATTTTTTACTTCAACAGGCAAATCCCAATTCCTGATCCAGGGTATAGGAGATATCGGCAGAGAAGGAAGTACACAATTTTCGCAAGTAAAGTGCAGACTTTCAGGTTTCGAGAAACGAAGGAAATTCCGCCTTCTTTCCTCAAACCAGGGACGTGTATTGGGCGATTGTGTGTCACCTAGCCCGCCTTCGTGGTCCGCTCTCGCAGGGGTCTAAAAATAGAGAGCGTCTTTCTATCTCCAGAGTATTATATTTTATTCCCGTTACTGACGCGACTGAGGAGTAGCGCGTCCTGCGTCTTTCCCATTACCGCTTTCTTTCCGACACTGTTTTAGCGTCGCGGGATTTTACCCAAATTATAATAATGATAATAAATTAATTCGCCATTAGCACTTATTTTGAGCTCATGATTTAATAATCTTGAGTTTTGAGTTGGATTTGGAAAATCCCAAAAAAACAAAACTAAAATCCACAATGGTCCCACTGTGACTGTGGATCCGCGTAATTTTATGGACTAATACATTCGACGAAGTAGTGGTGATTTCATAAATGTGAGAATTGATGTTTATATAGCATGAATGTGTATATTTATAATTTTTTAGGTTGTATATTTGTTTGATTGATGAAAAATGTAATCCGAGTTGCGTGTTTTATTTTGTCAGCGCTTCGCGATTAGACTGCCAACAATAATGCAGAATGAAGGGCCACTTTGACATTATTTTAATACTCAATTATATGGAATCAACAAAATTTTTCCACCTACCATCCCATCACTATATTATTGTTATTATTAATATATAATTAAAAGACAGTGGGATCCGGGGGAGGGTGCGTCATGTGGGACAGACAGAAAAACCACACCAATAATTGCTTTTTTGTCTTTTTCGACACTGCTCCCCTCTTTTGTATATAATTTTTCCATGAGAAATTGGAAAAAATAATTCGCTGTTTATTGCGTGTAGAATATTATTATTGTTGTTGTTGTTGTATTAATGCCAAGTGTATGTTTTTCTCTAGTATGTGAAATGCACTAAGGCAAAACGTAAAGGTTATGTTGGTTCTAATTTCATCACTACACACCTCTGCCAAAAACTTTTACAAATTAAATATCATATTTTATGAGTTTTTACCTATATAATTATCTAATCATTATTACGTATTAAATAAATTAATACTTATCTTTATAATTTTTTTTTATTAACATTCATTTAATTTAGTATCTTATAAACTTAAGTATTATTACATTATCCATTCGTTCATTATTACTACGTATTAGATACTCACTTGTACAATTGCACACTTCTCATTTTCTTTCCTCCCGAATCCTAATTAGAAAACATAGCCAAGGCCACAGCGGTGTGGTGTACTTTGTGTAGAGGGCAATTTGGTAATGACCAAAAGAGCGCAATTGGCTTAGGTGTTAAAAAAATTGATTTGGGGGCGGGGAAAAGCTTACCCGGTATATTAATCCAACCAGACATCGACAATTATTCTTTTTGTTATTTCACACGATGTGGTCCGTGTTAATTAATAGTTCATGCCATACACATTTTCGTTTTGCCCTCACAATCAATCTGAAAATTCAACATCATGTTTGGTACCCCCTTCCCCTTTTAAATAAAAATGTATTTTAAATTATCTGCTGAGACGAAGCTTAAAATCAAAAACCAAATAAAACAAATTGAAATACCATCAACAAGATTATTTCATCTTCAGCTCCAAGTCCAACACCATGGCCGCCACCTCCCTCCTCGGTCTTCATTGCTGCGTTCGTCATTCTTCTTTCCCCTCCACCAATCATAATTCCATTCGTTGTTCATTGAACCATATCATTACCAAGCCGGATGGATCATAATTATGATATATGCAATTTGCACCTGCCGTAATTCTGACCCACTCTGTATATACATGCACACATTAATTAATACACACGTAAATATATACTATTGGACAAAATTTTTATCAAAATTATTCAAAAATTTACTCTTATATATATATATATATAATTAATAAATAACTTTTAAATTATTACTCTTATTTACAATTAAATTAATACATATATTCAAATTTATACTCTAAAATTTAATCATTTTCTCTATGTAAAATTACATTATCTAATTACTATTATATATTTTATATATATATATATACAAATAAATTATATTATTTATTTCATCAAACACTTCTTTCTAAACACACTAATCAATTTAATACAATTTCTTTCAAACATTATCTCTAACAAAACCTCCTCACCCAAACCTCCTCTCCCAAACATAGCTACAGTATATGTCGATCTACGTATCAAGATAGAAATTAAAAAGGAAAGGAAAAAAAAAAAAAAGCCATAGTTGTTGCTTATTCTAAAGGGATTTGTATAGAAATTTGTGCGTCCGATTTTCATCTTTAAAATAATCGACCTTTTAGTTTTTTTTTTATTCTTTTGAATCTACTTTTTACTTCTTCATTCATGATGTAACTAATCATATTATGAAAAATATGATGGGGGCTCTGTTGGCCCCTTCTTGTTTATTTTGCTGTGCATAGTTAATAAAAACTAATTTAGAATTTCCAAAAATATACTGAGAAAGACAAATTTG
This sequence comes from Avicennia marina, assembly GCA_019155195.1. Classification (NCBI taxonomy): domain Eukaryota; kingdom Viridiplantae; phylum Streptophyta; class Magnoliopsida; order Lamiales; family Acanthaceae; genus Avicennia; species Avicennia marina. Next base: position 174,223 of record CM032756.1, read on the forward strand.
ACAAAGAAAAATCTTGTAGCTGGTTCACATAATAGGTATTTAAGACTTTTTGTTCGAATGCCAGCTTTCATGCTGTTGGCAGCCATGTATAAATACACATACATATATTAGTTAAATTATTAAATTAAAAGTACAAAAAATTAAACTAATAAAAAAATGACCAAAATAATTTGAAAAAGAAATAGGGAGCATAAATAAAAAAATAAAATAAAAAGAAAAGGAAGGAAAAATAATGAAGAAAGAAAATGAGAGAAAATAATGAAAAAGATTAAAATAAGGACCGTTAAATATTTTTATTAATTTAATAATACAATGTAGAAATGTGCGTGTGTGTACAGAACCAACCATAAACTTTGTTCGCATTAAATTTTAAGTAATTTTATTTTCAAATATGTTCCACACCGTCCTCTATTTTAGAGTTGTCTTTAGTGCTTGGAGTTCTGACTTTGGCCGCGTTCCAGATAAGAAGTGGAACACAAAATTCGGACGTTTTTGCAATTTTGCCCCGTTGAAGCAGGGAGAGCCAGGTAATGACATGGACTGCATAATTATTTTAAACGAGAAGGGTACTACTGTGAGAGAGAGAGAGACACACACACACACACACGTGTGTGTGTTTTTTTTTTTTTTTTTTTTTTTCTCTATCGGAATCTTAATTATTTACAAGCCACCGTCCTTCCAGAATGGCAGAATCTTTATTTGGAGTATCGATTAATTCGTACAATAAAATAATTGATAGCATTAGGTCTTGACTAAGGCATAGCGAAACGTGGATACAAATAATGCAAGCACGCACGCACCAAGAAATTGGTTCAGTCACAATTAAAAAATAAAAGCCGGATATGAATTGAAGTCTGGGATTAGAATGAGTGCGGGAACCGATAATATAATAATAATTTGGCATCTATTCTCGATTAACTGGTGATTACGATTATCTAATTTGAGTTGGTGAGGTTGATGCGTGTGTCTTCGAGGTTAAGAATCCAGATTTAACTATTATTCATTGCTGTTCACGCCATATCAACGTAATTTTTTGTAATTTAATAATTTTTTCTGATTCCATTTGCGATGGACCCGCTGAGGTACATCATCATGGTATAAAACTAGACCTTTCTTCATTGCGGAATTGCGAATAATGTTGAACTAATAATATTCATACTACATATTCTATGATTTTTTCATTTTATCAAACTAATGAATGATTACGATTTTTTCTAAATATTTTAAATCCGGTTTTAATATATTTTGATTAGGTAAAGCGGTGGAGAATAAGATTTGGCAAATTGTAGTTCAGTTTGTCAACATTTTAAAACAAAATATAAAGTTGTTAGCGTGGGTGGGTATTTAATGTCTGGGAACAAAATTAATATTGAGGGAATGGAAGGGTCTAAATCAGATGGCTTTGCAAAATTCCAAGTAGGAAAAATGTATAAACTATATTATTTTGTTTTGTTTTTATAACGAAGATGGTGCTATGCCACAAAAAATATATTCGAGTTATCTATTAGGGACGGTGAATATGGAGTGATGGTCCTAAACAAGAAGCAGAAAAACGTGAAGCATTTGAATTTGGTGCGCATAAAAAGGAATATCCGAACCATATTCTTCTTCGGATGGACCTTCACCTTCCCCTGGAATTAACATGACTCACTGCTCATCACATCTCATATCATTCCATGTGACGCACCTTCAGCGTCTAATTACATATATATTATAATAAATAAAAACTTAATGTCAAATTTATTATAAAATAATTAAAATCAAAAATAATTCAATGAGTTTTAATCCCATCTTTAAAAGTAAGGATATTGGAGTCCATTACAGAATTGAAAAATAAATGCGTGAAGTCGAGCGTATTTTATTAAGAAATAATTAATTTTATTTGTCTTATTAAGGCATTAGTTCATATTAATATCCAAAATAAGTCACATACTCGAATAAAATAAATAATAAATTACTATGTCAATACGAACATGGATAACCTTGGGCAGGGAAGGCCCATGTTGGTTTGGACCGGTTCTGTACTTGGGTTAACTAATAGGATCTCTGCAAGGAAAATAGGTAATGACGTCACCATGCACCTTCACTACGCGGTGTGGTTTGACCTTTATTGTAAAAATGCAACGGGGATACAGTGTTTTAACCTAACTTTACTCCACTGATGTCACATCTTATCTGGATTTTCTTTAGCCTTTTTGTCAATGGCTTATTTACGACAGAATACAAAATAGCGGTGTCAGTTGGGTTCGGCCCCTGCGAAGGATTCACCACCAAACGGTGGAATAATAGCAACTACGGGACGACATACTGGAATATCACTGGTCAGCTACTACTTTCTGTGTTAGAAAATGGAGTATTCATTTAAGATAATATTAGGGGTGGATTCGATACTACAACCGGAGCATTGTTTAGTTTCTGTAATTCGCCATTTAAATTTAATTCATCAACTAATTACTGAAATAGCTTTGAACTAGTTAATTGTTAAGTAACAGCTTTCACAAATTTTGGCAAACAGCATTTTATTTAATCAAATACGACCCTAATCAAATTTTGGCCTGGTAAAAGAACACTACCCCTCTCACATGTTGGCAAATTTTCTTGCATGCATATTTCAAATTTGATCTCCTGGCACTTCACCGTACCATGAGGAATTTCACTGACTAACCAACCGTGTTTCCTCTTCCTCCTGCTTAACAACCTGAAGCAACATCAAAAACAACCCCAAAGTTCATCATGTACACAGGAGCAATAGCAAGCATCCAGCACGTCCTTCTCCAGGGTGCTTAAACCAAATGTGATCTCTTGACCATCGTTATTCAGACACGGAAAAAATTAAATTGTAATACCGTTAATAAAATCCAAAACCTATCATGTTTAAACAGTCTGATAATCTGGTTATGGAGCAAGCTCAAGAATACTAGGTAGCCGAGGTCCTGTTTTCAGTTGGGCCCTAAAGTTTTGGTCTGATTTAATATGTCATTCCCCAAGTCTGTTGGAGTAACTCGCTGTTTTCCTATAGAAGGTTCCAATTGTTTTTCTTTTTCTTTTTCTTTTTTTTTAAAATTTCATTCTTTTTAATTGATTTATTTTGGCCATCCAGAGCATCTCATCCTCAACATCTCTCCACTGCAATTGAAATTGGAAACGTCATCCATATAGTTCAGTCACACTACCTATCAAAAGGTGGGCTCGTGACAATATCCTTCATTTCAGTTCTAGATCATGACGCTTACTCAAGCACACTCAAACATAACCATTTCACAAAAGAAGAGGATCTCTCTATATCTTCCTTTGCTTGCACTTTAAGTCATGCTCTATCAATTATATCCTAATTTATCATTCAGAAACATCGAGTCATCATTTAAGTTATCACTATCCGGTTATTCTAGGACTGTGAAAAAAAAAATTAATCTTATGATGGACACCCCGGGCAGAAGTAAGTCCACGTTTTTTCAAAGAAAAAGGGATCCACAGAACAAAGTCATGCAAAGTGAAGAAACTGCACATAAATGCCACAGCCGTTTAGCATTAGAAGGTAAACATTATGTATTTTTTTAACTTTCATTGGTATAACAGTCAATAACCCATGCTATGTAATATTGGATCCTAAAATAACTTTTGTAATGGTGGCTATTTTGGATGCAAATTATCCATCTTTTTGATCCCATCAAAATCCACACTTCCAAACACATTACCTATCAAGATATCACTCTTATCTCCTTTTCTTTAATACTTTTATACTATCTCTAAATTTTCGGGCGACTTTCATCTCGCAAAAATCTACATGCAAACATTGAGGTCAGTCATATTCTTTCCTACTTTTAGTTCTCCTTTACCTGTTTTATCATTCTGTAGTATACTAGAGCTAGCCTTTGGTTTGCAATCCAAATGTTCAGGATTCAAGATCATTTGTCTGGGTATGCTCACCAAAATGCTAAAAACAAAAAAATACTAACAGTGTAAACTAGTTCCCTTAGTTTCAAGCCAAAAACATACAGAAAAACCTAAACCTGACATAGTTTAGGACAACCTCAATTTTGTATAGCAACAAACAACAGAAGTCCAATTTCCAATTTTGGAACCTAAAACCACACACTCAAATATTACACTTTTTAAATTTTAACTATTTCTCTATTTTACTTTTACACAATTCTTAAAACAAAATACCTAAAAACAAATACCAAAATTTGAAAAAAAAAATAGCATGTGTTTTTTTTATCCCATCAAAATCCACACTTCTAAACACATTACCTATCAAAATATTACTCTTATTTCTTTTTCTCTCAAACTTTTATATTATTTTAAAATTTTTGCACTGGCTTTCATCTCATGCAAAATTTACATCCAAACATTGAGGGTAGTCATGTTCTTTCCTCCCTTTAGTTCTCCTTTACTTGTTTTATCATACTGAAGTAGATGGTAGAGCTAGCCTTTGGTTTGTAAACAAAGTGTTTCTAGGTTCAAGACTCATTTGTCAGGTGACACAAACACTATTATATAAAACAGTCAAAACTCTCAATGAATTCACCAGAACAATTAGCAGCACTAAAAGATAAATCAGGAGGCAAGAAGTATTCAGCATCGAAGGATATATACCAGAAAAAAGAGAATCACAGAAAAACGCAATCTAGGACAACCTCAATTTTGTTATAGCAACAAACAACAGAAGTCCAATTTTCAAAACAAACACACACCCAATTTCAAAGTTTCTAACTTTACATTTTCCCTTCTAAGAAATTTACCAGTTCCTCCACTCCGTCCATGCATCAGACATCTAAGTTTTCCATCTGAATGCTGCTCTTAAGAGGCACGTATTCCCCGAGGTATCCACCAAGATGATCATGCAATGCACTCTTATCAATACCTTGATGGTGATAACTCTTGCAAACATAGTAAAACACACTCTGGACCAACAGCCCAACTAAATTCACAATAACCAATACACCAACAAGAAACCCACCTACAATAATCCTTGTCAATACCCCATAATCATATCCTCCATGTACCACAATCGACCCAAAAAGCCAGTTAATCACCCCGCAGATAGTCAAGTACCCAAAAACGAGAACAAACCCCGTGCCGGTCTTCCCCTTCAGTAATTCGTAGCTCTTCTTCATAGCGGCGAAACCATAAACAGGCTCAAGAACAGACACGACGCTGGCAAGATGCCACAACGCGCTTATATAGACGTGTACGCCCAGAAACAACAAGAAGACCACCATCACGGAGAGTATGAACAAGGCGACATTCTGCGTGTCCACGGCAACGATGAGAAGCACGAGAAACACCAAGAACACAATGTTGTAAACGGCCATCAATAGAGAAACCCATAAAAAGGTGATGAAGAGGCGCTTAAAAACGCTGGGGATGGCGGCGATGGTGGATGAGAATGAAACGGGCTTGGAGGTGTAAAGCGACGCGACGGTGAAGACTGCGGCGGCGGTGGACAGAAGAGAGAACGCGAAGAGGAAGATGAGGTAAAAGAACTGGAAAACAAGGAGCTTGTCGAGTGCGTCGGCGGGGTTGGATTGGAGCTGTAAGATGATGGGGTGTGTGAAAAGCGAGTGAGCTAAAATTGCAAAAGAAAGCGGGAAGATCAGGGTGAGGGTTATGAGATAAAAGGTCTTGGGCGATTGTTTGGGGATGGAAATCGACTCCTTGAGGATGTCGGGGATGCTAAGGAACTGAAGCTCTTCGGAAGCCAGATCCATGGACAAGAATTGCCGGGGGTGGAAATTGGGATATATCTTCGCCAATTAAATTAGGGCTAAAGGGAAATAAGAAAACGTGGTAGAGCAGCGACGGGAACAGATCCGGATTCCGGGGAATAGTTGGGGGAGAGACACTGGAGGCGGCCGTGGAGATGGGGACGACGAGATGTACCGCCCCTTGCGACGCCCACGCGCACAAGTATATCAGATTGATCCGTAATTGCTTCTTGGTGTGAGCTCGCTATGTCACGCGTCTTATAGTCCCGCGAGGTGCGATCTTTTAGCCGCGTCGCTGGGCCGTGGCGCGACTCCACAAAAAACTTTAGTATTTGTGCTTTCTCAAGGTAATTGTAAATTTGAAATAGTGGGATAATTGTAAAACTTTACCACTTGCCCACTCACAGGATAATAAATGGGATACGAGACCACTCAATCATTGTAGATCAGGCAACATAATCTTCCTTAATCGAAGTTATAAATTAAGATTTTAAAAGTTGGAAATAAGTACACGAATGATTATGAAATGTCATGAATTTTTTGTGAACTGTTTTAAATGTGATTTTTTCTTTCTGTTTTTAAAAACTTGTTTTTATGCAAATTCTGATTTGTATTATTTGTTATAAAATGTGTTTTATTCAATTGTGTCATTTTATTTGGCTTGCATCTATTAAAAAAAAAACGGTAGGAAATACTGTTTACTAAACGATTCGCCACTCATCACTTTTAGTTGATGTTTTTATGTAAGAAGCAAATGCGATGGTCAAACATGAAGATAGTAGAGTTAGCACATAAAGATTTAGTTTAATTGTTTGAGTTTCATTATCATTATTATTATTCAACAAGACAATTCTAATATATCTCATCATAACGAATAATGCTATTTTCCCCAGTAGCTACACTACCTCGCTCGTGAATCCATACAAGGTGTGGGCTTGTTGTAGCCCTTCTGTATTTATGTGCATTCTTTCTAATGCTTTCTTCGATATAATATCCCCCGAGCTTCCCCTATCCATTAAGCACTTGGCCATATCATAATTTGCTATATTCACAGTTATAACAAAGGCATTGTGGTGGAGCGCTAATACCTCCTCCAGGTCCTTTGGACTAAAGGACATATATGGTCCATCTTGTTGGGTATGTGCTTTTCTGCTTCTTTCCACAACAACCATTGCCCTAAGACTTCCTTTCCTCGCTCTAAATCCTTTCATATGATGTCAATGATAATGTAGGGACTAATTTTGCCCACTCACTGAATCATAAATGGGATACAAGACCACTCAATCATTGAAGATGAGGCAACATAATCTTCCTTAATCGAAGTTATAAATTAAGATTTTAAAAGGTGGAAATAAGTACACGAATGACTATGAAATGTTATGAATTTTTTGTGAACTGTTTTAAACATGATTTCTACTTTCTGTTTCTAAAAACTTGTTTTTATGCAAATCCTAATTTGTATTATTTGTTATAAAATGTGTTTTATTCAATTGTGTTATTTTATTTGGCTCGCATCTATTAAAAAAGAAAACGGTAGGAAATATTGTTTACTCGATGATTCACTACTCATCACTTTTAGTTGATGTTTTTGTGTAAGAAGCAAATGCGATGGTCAAACATGAGGATATTAGAGTTAGCACGTAAAGATTTAGTTTAATTGTTTGAGTTCCATTATTATTATTATTATTCAACAAGAAAATTCTAATATAATAATTGGGTTATCTGTATTTCAATTGTGTATGGAATTTCAGATGTTATTGTGATTGTTACGTCACATTGTTTTTCTTTGGTTTATTGCAAATAATATTATGGAAATTAGTTGCTATGATATTTGTTAGTTTTGATGTTTGGTGAGTTAATTTGTAAGTATTGCAATTTCATGATCTCGAGATTTGAGATGTAAAAAATAATATATATTATTCTTACATTTATACTTTCTCATGGTAATTGTAAATTTGTACGTAGGTAACAAGCTGACCAAATCTTGTGTTTGATTTTTATTTTTTCTTATTTGAAATATCAAGTGTTAAGTAACATCAATTAACCCTTGTTTTGATAGTCTGACAATACAAATGTGCGTTGCTTTTCTTTTCCTTGTGTTTTGATATAACTTATTTTTTGCTTTTGCAGTCTCGAGACGAAACGAATATTCATAATTTCAAAGAGAAAAAATAAAGAGGACACACGCGCACACACATATATAGTATATCAAATATTCCAGCAAATTGTTTGATATTGTTTCCCGATAAATAATTTGGCTTGAAAAATGTTGTCGATCACGACGAAGTACTAAATCTAAATTATGATGAAATTTAGAAATTGTTAATATCAGATAATACTATATATTCTTCGAAACTTATTCCCAAATTAATACTTATTTTTTCATGTGATAAATAAAGAGGGACAGAAAAATGGGAAAAAGGAAATTGTTTAACCGCCCGCTAGCTTGGTGTGGTTTAGTCCATGGGATACCTTGACCATACGTCGTCGTTGGGAGTCTAACTGTATTGTTCTTGTTGCTGCTATTATTTAATTAAGTAGATGATATGTCGGGGTGTGATGTTGTAATTGTCAACGGAAAGAAATGAGCCCAGCAATAATACTCCTTCAATTTCCTATCCGAATCCGGCGATGAGGGAGAATGACCACCACGTACAGCGCTGCAGTGGGCGTCATACTTGTGATCCCTGCATGTCTTCCATCAAAACTAAGTTAATTACCCAGCTCCCTAATTAATTAATGTCGACCAAGTCAGTGCATACAATCGAACTGGGTGGGTGGTCTCCCATGTCAAGAACAAGCCAATATAAGTATATGCAGGTATTGAACAGAAGAAACGTGTCAACCTGCAGCAAATACGGACTAAGTCTTCACTCACCCTTGTGCTGTTGTACGTAAGCCTCCATTTCATCTCCCCCACAAATTCACACCATCGCCGCAGTCCGCACGCGTGTGTGCGTGTGCGTTACTTATAGGTTATGGAAAACGACCAATTACATTTTTCCGGCCAACTGCTTGGACCGCGTGATATTTCCCTGTAAATTCAAAGCAAGTTAACCAGCGGCGCAGGTTGACGACCGGCTACCCAAACACAACTGCACTGGCAACCTCACAGCAACTTCACCACAATCCCACCGCGCGCGCTGCTCATTATTTTCTCACCATCCCACTACTTTTCAATGCACGAAACCTTCCACATTGCCATCAAATATTGTTACAATTAATTGGAGATTCAATTTCACTGCTAGCCAGATTCAATGTTGTAAGACTGACGAATTTTCTGGCCGTTGCCATCGCCTTTTCCAATCAATTTACAGGATTGAAATCTTCACCCTAAACCATTATCGAGTTCACACACACACAATACCGCAATTTAATTATCATTTGAGTGCATTACTCGACCCTTGAATTTTCACGAATATTGCCGATGTCAAAATGAGATCATATATATATATATATATATCCATCGATTGAGGTGTGAAATTTTGTTTATCAATTAAGGTTCCAAATTTGCATACACATCTATACTGAAATTCAACATTACGTGTCTCGAGTTGGGTAATAATCCTATAAATAGAAAGAACGTCTAGGGAAAAAAATGGGAAAATGTTTTAGCATTTATATCGCTTGTTTCGCTGTGGAATGCATCCACGCAAATGGAAGCCCGACGTTATGAAACTGCAATGTGAAGATGAAAATGGGACTAGTTTTTCCTTCTGCCGTCGCCCGCGCCATCGAAACTACGCGGCAATGGTATTTAGTTGAAAAATAAAAACAACTGTAATGGAATTTCGAAATTTATGTAATTAGATGATAAGGCGTAAGTATACAGGCGTCTATCGTCTATAAATACGGAGGAAAATTATAAGCTCGTTTGTCCATCAGCTGATTAGCTATAGCAGCATTTTCATAGAGTGTCGCAGCCCTATTGTCAAAACCATCGCTCCCGTCATATTTTGATAGAATGGCAGAGAAACTAGGTCCGGGCAAGCCAATGAATTCCAGCTATAACTCAGCAAATCCTAAACGTCAGTCTCCCACACTTTTTGGGCGTGATCAGGTTACTGATGACAATGCACACACCAGTCCAAACAATGTTCGTGACGCTGCAGATCATGTCATGAGCAAAAATGGGGTGCAAGGCGGCGGCGCAAAACCCGAGCCGAAGCCGGCTAAAGGCGCCGGAACTCGCCTTTTCGGGAATTAATACTAGCTAGGTTAATGTGATGGTGTGTGATGCATGTGAACGTCGGAAACGTGTGTGCGTCGGGGGGGGGGGGGGGGGGTTTAGATTTGGATTCGCGCAGGTTGTAGCGTCTGTTCATCTATACGTATGTCTGTCTGTTATTATTTATGTTGTTGGAGTTTGAATAAAGTATGTGTATGTCTCTTACGAACCCGTGTTTGAAAAGTTCATTTCATTCTGATTATAATTAATTACGTGATTTTGATCCCATAAGCAACTGGCATGTTAATTTGTGGGTAATGCATGAGTTGATGATGTGGTGAAGACGATGGCGGGTACGGGCCGTGAGGACGATTTGTAATCTGCACAATCGGCGGGTCCTTGTCACAGGTCCAAGTTGTTGATTTTTTTGGGCGAAGAAAATGAGCCCAGGGTTCGGGAAAAAGGAAAATAATGATTGGATCAGACAAACAAATAGGTTTTCTTAATTTCGTTAAACAAAACCCTAAATATAAAAATAACCATGATGTGATGGATGTTGACGGTGCGTATATATAAATACACATGCATGGCCCAAAGCCGAAAGGCAAAATCCAAAGCAGGGATTCTGCACGTGGACACGTGGTCCACTCAACGACTTCCATTTGGTGTTGCCGCTTCTTCCCCTTCAGAATACCGTCTTCAGACCGTCTTCTCCAAACGAAGTGAATTTTAATATTGGTCAAAATGTCAACACATGGGTGTGGTTGTAACTTGTCCGAGATTTTTTTTTTTCTTATTTATTTAGAGGGAATTACTTTACTATGCCACTAAATTATCTAATTAACGTCTTCGCTTATTGCCAAAATTGAACATTTTGACATTCGGAGCATGTGAATAAGAGCACGGCGTCGGATATTAATTTTGGGCTGGTTAACGCTTAATTCAGTTGACAGTTGCGCCTATATCTACATGCATATTATTATTATTATGACTAAAGTTCTTAAACTCGGACCGGACCGGCCAGTTTGACCGGTTTAACTAGGAACCAGCCATCTGTTCGGTTCATATGCAACTTAACCGCTTAATATAACCGATCAATTATTAGTCAAACACTTTCTTTCTCTCAACTCTCGTCTCTCATCCCAGTTTCTTTTCTTCGCAGTTCACACGCACAGAGGAAGCTTTGCACCAGAAGTCCAGAACACCACAGAATCGAAGGATTGGGGCTTTCTTTCGCTCTTTCTTGCATCGATCATTGTCGGGAGTCGTCGGAATCACCATTTGCTTTTGCTAGCGTCAATTTGCCTAGGTAATTTCAGCCCTAACTCTATAATGTATGGATTAGATTTACTCGTTGAGACTACAAATTCTCTCTCTCTGTTGGTTGAATAATGGGTTAAGGGTCCACGACTCGCTTCCGCCGCCGCTGCCATCGCCTGGGTGTCATTCAATCGAATCAAAAACCCTCAAAAAAGTCGGCGTCCACCGACAGCAAACAAAAGAAAATTTTCTAAATTGAAGTTACTGAATGTTTATTTGGTAGCTGAACAAAGCACACCAGGGCTATTTTTCTAAATTGAAGTTTCTGTTTAAAGGATTGAAAATTTCTGATTGCTTATTCCTGTTTTGGGGCAATGCTTTTAAATATGTTCCTTGATTTTCCTCCAACTTGCCATCGATTTCTTTAAGTATGCAATGAAGGTACTTGAATTCTGTGTTGGATAAGAGATAAAAATGTCTTGGGTAAATCATTCAGAGCCATGACTTTCTTACTTGTTTTCTCGATGAACCGGTGTTTCAGCCGAATGTCATATTCTTTTTTGTTTGAGGAAAGGTGTATGTCTTCCCCAAGTAAACTGACGTCCTTCGTTTCAATCTGCAAACACGTGAGGTTAGCTTTGGGATGTGTTTGTTAGGTTAGCTTTGTGTTATTCACATATACCAATTCTATGTTTAATTTTTAAATGTTTTAATTGATAATTTTAATTTATACATTTTCTATGTTTAATTTTTAAATGTATTAATTGATAGTTTTAATTTATACATTTTTTAATTGTCAAATAATAACTTAATATACACATTTTATTTTATAGTCTGATGGAAGGTACAAGCTCTCATTCTACACCAAATGAGTCCCAATCCATTGGTGATGGAAAATGACAATCATATGGGTAATCCTAGACAAAAGAGAGACATAGCATGAATGTACATCTCTGAAGCAACAAATGTTGAAGGAAGGAAATTTTTTACTTGTGATTTTTGCTTGTCTATATTCAAAGGTGGAGGTATTAATTGTATGAAGCAACATTTAGCTGGAAAAAAAGGAAATGTTGCGAGTTGTAAGAAAGTTCCACCAGAGGTTCGACATATGGTTAAAGAATCTTTGAAAGAAAATATTGAAAGGGCAAAAGATAGGCGGCGAGATAATATAGAAATTGATAAATTTACAGTTGGTGCAAATTTGCATGATGATGGAGATGAAGACATTTATGATATTTCACCTCCACCAACTCAACATATATCACTTCAAGGAAAACCTCACAAGGTTGGGCAAAAGACATCATCAAACAAAAGAAAAGCAACACTTGGACTAGAGAGTTTCTTCAAAAGTGGTACTTGTGATCCTTTTCAACCAACTATAAAAGCTACCTTGCAAAGTAAAGAAAAATGGCATGATACTGATATGTCTATTGCATTATGGTTTTATGATGCATGTATACCTTTAAATGCTTGCAATTCTCCGTATTTTCAAATTGCCATGAGTAAAGTTGCTTCAATGGGTTATAGATACACTGGACCTAGTTATCATGCTTTGCGAGTTGGTCTTTTAAATGATGCTAAACAACAAGTTGAGCTTATTGTTGATTCTTTTAGAAGTAAGTGGAAAGAAACGGGATGTACAATAATGGGTGATGGATGGAGAGATTCTAGACAAAGGCCATTAGTTAATTTCTTAGTTTATTGTGTCACTGGAATCTTATTTATAAAGTCAGTTGATCTATCTGAAATTGAGGCAAATGCTGAAAATTTGTGCAATTTATTTGCGGAAATTGTGGAGATAGTTGGCCCAAGTAATGTGGTTCATGTTATCACGGATAATGCAAGCAATTATAAGGCAGCTGGTGAATTACTTTCTAAAAGGTATCACACTATTTGTTGGTCACCTTGTGCAACACATTGTATTAATTTGATTATGAAAGACATTTGTGAATTGCCTCATATCGAAGATTTATCTATTCTTGCTTCTAGAGTGACACGTTTTATTTACAATCACAAATGGCCTCTCAATTGGTTGAGAAAAAGAGAAGGATGGAAAGAAATTATTCAACCTGGAGATACTCGTTTTGCAACTACTTTTATTGCACTAAAAAGTTTATATGATCATAAAGAGGACTTGCAAGCAATGGTAGTTTCTCCTTATTTCAAGAAATGTTTGAAAATTGATGTTGCTAGACAAGTTAAGCAAATTTTTTTAAGTGAAACATTTTGAAACAATTCAATTATTGTTGTGGGAATTGGAGCTCCACTTTTACGCTTGTTGCGTATTTATGATTCTGATGAGAAATCGGCACTGGGTTATATGTATGAAGGCATGTATAGAGCAAGGAAGTGTATTAAAGAATTGTTTAGGAACAAAAGAAGACTCTATCAACAATACATTGACATTATTGATGCAAGATGGGATAAAATGTTGAGAAAAAATTTGCATGCTGCTGCATATTTTTTAAACCCAGCTTTTCAGTACGAGAAAGAATCTTTTTGTACAAATTCAGAAGTTGTGACTGGATTGTTGGACTATATTGATACAAGAGTGGACAGTGGAAAGATTGAAACTTATAATGAAATATCTTTATATCGAGATAGATTGAAGAGTTTTGCTAGACCAACTGCATTGAGCATTTGCAAATCAACTCACCCTGGTAAGCTTTAAAATATAGAATTATATCTTTTTGCACTATAAATGCATTACTTTTAATATTCTTATTTAATTTTTTAATAATTTTATCTTGCTAGATGATTGGTGGAAATTGTTTGGAATTGATGCTCCATGTTTACAGAAGTTGGCTATTAAAATATTAAGTCAGACAGCTTCTTCTTCTGGATGTGAGTGTAATTGGAGTGTCTTTGAACGTATTCACACTAAGAGGAGAAATAGACTAGAGCATCAAAGGTTAAGTGATTTGGTTTATGTGCATTATAACTTGCGTTTGCAAAATAGGTAAATACAAGTTTGTTATTCAGTATGCTTTATTCTAGTATGCCTAATTAACAAAGTTGCTAATTTAGTGTTTCCTTCTTTTTCCTCTTTCTATTTGTTTTAAGGTTAAATATGATAAAGGACATTATGACCCTATGGATTATGAGTGCATAGATAAAACAGAATTTTAGATTGTAGAAGAAAATCCACCAGGTGAACTCGAGTACGATGATTTAGAAAACATATTTGAAGAAGAATTACCAAAAACTGGAGAAGAGTCTAGCTCACAGTCATCTACAGGTTTAGTTAAAACTATTTGTCTTTCCTTTTTTCTTTAGATAATTTTCATTTATAGTGATTTAATGTTGATTTTTTTATATATATATTAAGAGAAGAAACAGATATCTTTATGATTGAAGATATTGATGTTGAAAATTTTGGTCCTCAATCTACACTTGATGATGATGGTGATGGCAATGGTGATGACGTTGAAGAAGATGACTGGAATTAAATTCAAATTTAAGATTGATTGTATTTATATTTTTGTAATTTGAATGGCATTGTTGCTTTAATTTTCTAAATTTTGGTAATTTGAATGACATTGTTACTTTAATTTTCTATGGATATTTATTAATATATCATATGTTTGTCAAATTAGATTGGATGATTCATTTAATGCAGAATGTACTCGTATTATTATTTTTTATTTTTGAATCATTTACTTTCCGTATGAAAAATTTATATAAAAATATATTATTGTATATGTTAACAGGTATCTACACATACAGAGAAAAAGATATATACGTGTTTATATATATATATATAATTATATTTATAGTCCGGGTCAACCGATTTTTTAAATCGATTGAACCGATTGGACCAGTGACCCAGTGAATCGGTAAGATATCCGGTTCGATCACCGGTCCGGGTTTGAAAACATTGATTATGACAACACCATGCAACACTAATGTGGTACGTATGGTATTGGGAAGAAGGCATCGAACGGTGCGAAAAGTGATTTAATTAATGTCGTGTCTCCCTAACTTTATTTTTGCGCGCGAAAATTGATTATGATATTAATCTTCCTTCTACTTGCATGAGTATGCCCGTTTAAGAAAAAATAAATTGAAACAAATTAAAATAAGGTGATGAATGTTAATGCCCGTCTTTCATTATTTATGGTAACTAGAAATAAGAACTTGCTTTATATGTATGACATTTATGTAAAAATAAATATTATGCTTAGTAATTACATAATTTATTATTTGTTAATAATTATATATAATATTAACATATCTTATTGATTTCGTTTTATATATTAACTTAAATCTTTACATGTACTTATATATATATATATATATGCATATTAAAAAACATGTGATTCTTTTGATATATACCATATTAGTTTTTTTTTTCCTTCTAAAATTGAATTAATTTCTTATATTCAAATCTATTATTTATGTCCCTTCAATTTTTTTTTATTTTTTTAGCATATTTCTTTTAAATATTGGGTTATTTATTTTTACCTTCGTATTTATAATATCACAAATAATATTAATATTTTATCGTTAAAAATAGACTAAGTATTTAAATAAATATATAAGATATTTATAAATTTAATTTTTAACAATTGGACTTGCTCACGGTACTATATTAACAATAAGAAAAATTTTAAATTGTTTAATCTGTTCAAGTAAAATAATGAACAACAAAAATGCCTATTAAATTTCAATTTATATGAATACATTTTCATTAATAAAAAAAGAGGTATATATTTTTATCTGCTGTCGCAAGGCTATTTGGCTAAGTTAAAAAGTGATAAAGGTTATTTAAATTTTGATTTATACAAACAAATGAAGGAAATTTCAAATTTAATTTATTTTTTATGTAGGAGAGTGAGATTTTTTAGAATTTAATAATATTTTCATTTGGAAAGAATGATATTTACTTAAAAAATAACTTTATATATGTTTATATTTTAAAAATCTTTGCATTACACTCTCATATAAAATTTTCATTATATTTTTTGAATTATTTTTATTACTTTTTATATTTTAAATTCATAGTTCATATATTTAAATAACCTCATATACTATTTTTGAATTAAAATTATTTTCTTTGTTATTTGGCATATACATTTAAGTCAAAATTTTTACATCTAAGTTATGACATAATAATAATAAAAAAAGTAATGCATAACTAGGAATTGAAATACATAGAGAATACTGCATATTAAATTAAAATTAATTAGTTTATAATTTGTTTATCTTATTTCTATGAGAAATTCAAGATAGAGCTCTTAATTTAATATTATTCTTGTTGCATTATACTTCTATTTTCTAATTTAATTTTTCAATAGTTTTTATATTCAAATTTATCAAATTTAAACTAAATATTTTTAGATTATTTTATTGATAAATTGATCCAAATAGAAAGTTTTTGATACTAGCATACTTGCATATGAATTTGTATTCTATAGATATATTGTTTATATTACACTTCAATTGTTTAATATTGATAGTAAGTGTACTTATTTATAATAACATAATTTTCAAAACTTTTTCAAACACTTTCTTTCTTTCTTTCGTTTTTTTTTTCACTCACACACTTTTGAATAACAATATGTGCGGTAACTACAGGCACCAATTCCACAAGGGTACAAATGGGATAGGCGAGAGTGGGGGAACCTACCCCAACCCTAGGCCCAACTTGACTTTAGTTAGGAAAGTGTGCATGCGCATGTGCGCGGGCATAATTCTTATCTATATTTGTACTTTTGAAAAAATAAATTGTGTAATCTAAAATTATGTAATTATTTTAATTTTAAATAAATTTATTTTTAATATTTTCATGTTTCTTCTCTTTTAATTTAGTTTTATTTGTATTTTATCTCAAATTTTTTATATTTACAATTTTTTTAATATTTCTTTGTTATTATACTTTCAATTTTAATTGATGTTATTTTTGTTATTTAAAAAACAATAACTTTATAATTAGTAAGTTATTTTGCATATACAAAAAGTGTGAAATTATTAATTAGAATAGATTGCAAGCTAGTATGTATAGTTATGTATAATATTTAGTGACTAATTTTGTACATTATTTTATATGTGTTTAATTTGAAAATTAGTAAATCTAAACTATTTTTTATTATCATAATATAAAAATTATTTGTCCCTATATTTTAATATTTTTTATATTAATCATGAAAGGTGCTTCTCATATTTATTGTTATTGTGTACTTAATCGGTATCACTTAATTTTGATAAAAAAAAAACAAATAGGAATAGACTTTTTTATCTTTTTGAAATTTAATTTTTTAAATAAAATTAAATATTTTTCTTCTCATAATAGGACATCCATAGGGGATTGAGGTGAGGGGGACAATGGCGGGAGATAGGACAAGGGCGGGGGAAAATATTTGATCACAGGATGAGGGATGAGAGAATAATCCCCCACTCCATTGGTATCCCTACATGTATTCTTTCTAGTTTGAACCTAAGTCCTAGTAAATGAGATAATGGACTCAAAGTCATTGAGTGTTTATTTAGGATATTTTTTTTAACTTTTTGTCTAATTATTTCTTTAGAAAGTAATATAGCAATGGGATCATTTGACTTAAAATGTCATTCTATTTAGATATTTAAATTATTTGTATGTAGCATAATTATTTATTCATTTGTATATTCTAATGCATTAGTTTATTTTATATTTTTCCCAAATCATATTTACAAAATTTTCATGCAATTATAATATCATTTATTGCCAATAGGGGTGGAATTGAGGTAAGTCGAGCTCGAGCTCCAGCTCAGCCTACTGAACTCTGTGTGTGTAGGGGTGGAATCGAGTCGAGTCGAGCTCAACCTCAGCCTACTAAACTCTGTGTGTAGAAAGTGCACTGTGAGACTTAGGCCGTGTTTGGCAAAACTGGAAAAAAAAATTAAAATTAGAAATCGAGCTCGAGCATTTCATGGGAATGTTCAAGCTCAACTTGGGAAATATTTCGAGTCGAGATGAGCTTGTCATTGACCGAGCTCAAATCAAGTTTTGGCCGAGTCGAGTTGAGCAACTCGGTTTATTTACACTCCTAATTGCCAATCTACATTTTTAATTAGAGCATATTTGTAATTTATTAAAGTGAATTACTTAAATATTAAATTTGGTTATTCATGACTACTTTTTTTGCATGTTTATGCATTGTCATATTTATAACTTTTTTCATAAATATTTATTTTTAACTTATTATTTTATTTGTAAACCTATAAAATCATTTTCATTTTTTAAATTTGTTTTCATAATATTATGCTCAAATGAATATATTTGTAAATTTTCAAACAAATGGTCTACTTTATTCTTACATTTATGCTTTCTCATGGTAATTGTAAGTTTGTACATAGGTAACAAGCTGAGCAAATTTTTTGTTTTACAAAAAGTAACACGTCCAAAAACAATACATTAATTTACAAAGGTATAAAATAATTAGTGGTTTTCACGTTTCACCCTTGTTTTTCATAAATTCTTGGGCACATATTTATAGGAAAAATCTCGAATGGTTCTTTGACCAATTTGCTCCTATTTCATACCCCTCATGGGTATTAGAGGCCAATTATAGGCTTGGATTTATAGCCCTTTAGTTCTACATCCATAATTGTTATTCTTAATTTTTCTTGATTGATACATTTTATCTCATTGGTTGTAGGTATCTACACCACATCTTTCTCTAAATTTGGTTATTTCCTTCTTTCGCTTATTCCTTTGTTTCTCTTATAAATAGCTATCTCCTTCGTCCATACGCTTACCTCTTTTACTTTTCATAAATGGCTCATTCACTTTCTTCTAGACAAGACTATCGTACTGTCGAAGACAAGACTACCGTAGTGTCATTGATGAACTATTATCTTCACTCTTTGCTCATTCTAAAAAAGTATACAAGGCTGTGGAGATCTTACGCAAGCTAGAGTTTTTGAGATCTTTGGAACTTGATCATTGATATACTATTGATCCATTCCTTATTGAACAGATGGAATAGATGAGGCATGATTTTGTGGGAATGAGTCAATAATTGAATGACTACTTGTACAAATGTGTTGACTTGGAGCATTCTCGTGATAAGATCTTTCAAGAGTACTATCACCTACCAGATGAGTTTAAGCTTTCTCAAGGGGCCCTATGTTATTCCACAAATAATTATCTCTTAAGTTCTGATGGGCAATCTTTCCTGGCATCATACTGGGAGGACAAGTTGGTTGGATAATGGGTTTATCAAGAATTTACAGACCTCTTAATACTCTAGGCCTTTAGGGGGTATAGTTTAGGCTCCTCCTAGTGTCTTGATTAAATGTTAAGCAAGGACGTGCTACATCTTGAATCTGACATCAAATGTCTAGATTGGAAAGGTTTTGGTCAAGCTTGTCTAAGGAGCTGCTTATAGAAAGGGAGGAAGTTAGCCGTTGTACTAAGCTACACTCCAATTCCTTTGCTAAGCCCATCCCTTGTGATCCTCATTCTGACACCAAGTCTAACTAATGAAGATGGAGTTACCGTCCCCAAGGTTCTTTTTTTTGTATTTGGATTAGTAAATGTGTAGTTTTGCTTTGCACGGGTTTGAGAATATTACCAACCTTGCTTTTGTCCCTTCCTCATAGGTCAAGGGATATTGTCAACCTTCTTTTTTTATTATGTTGGGAGCACTCTTTTGTAATTTCCTTAAGACAAAATTAAGGGGCTCCTTTTTTCTTTATTTCTCTCCTTTTCCTCATTTAATTTGTCATTATATATATTCTTGTTTTTTTGCTTGTACACGTATATGGCATCCTTAAGTTATCTAATCACATTAAGTCTCTTCTCTCGTATGATTTTCATTCTTTATTAATTTTCTTGTCGTTTTATCTTCTCTACTTTATCACTGTTGTACATGAGTATAGCTCCTAGTGACACCTATTTGCTTATATAAACCCTATTGACTTCTTGATTCTCATTTTTTGGCTTCTTGTGATCTTCTTTTGTGCATTCTCTGTTCTTCTTTTCCTCAACCATTCTTCTTTCCAAGTAATTTTTTTCCTTTTTTCCTTCTTTCAATTTTATGGCTAAGAAGGCACCCTATTACACCACTATGTTTCTTTTGCACTAAGAAAGTAGTTGTAGATACTCTTAAAATGTATAAGATTCCCCTTTCAGTCCAAGCCGCCATCCGTGCTTCTTCCCATCATCTTGATTCTCCTCTTGATGGTTACATTTTTATTCCTTAGCTTTGTTGTGGTCTAACCTTTCCCATTCCCTCTACTTACATCAAAATATCAACTTATTTTAAGATACTTTTGACTCAATTGACTTTAAACTCTTTTCACCTCCTGGCCACCTTTCTCATTCTTTGCAATGAGGCTAAGGTTATACACTCTGTTGAGCTATTTTTTCACCTGTGTATAATAAAGTATTCAAAACTAAGGTTTTTAACTTCAGCCCCTACCCTAGCACTACTCATTTAGTAAATCCCTTTCCAATAGCAGCAAGGTTTGGAAAAGGAATTTTTTTTTCTTCAAGGGTCCTTAATTTTAAGAGCATCTTGCTGCTTAGGTAGACTCCTTCCCTAACTACTCTCACTGAAAGGCTATTTACCTTATCCAATCTAGAGTTCAAACTAGAAATTTTGAGTTTATGTAAGCTTGACCTTTGTATAATTTCCAAGCGTGTGGTTTTTGACTTCTTTGGCTTGAACCCCTAGGAGGAAAGTTTATATGCTAGTCTAGGTAATCCTTTTTTGTAAACTATTCTCATTACACATGCTATTAATTATTTGTTTCTTTACTTGTAGAGGTGATGATGAGGGAACTCTTGAAATTCGAGTTAGCCTACCAAGATGAGCTATTGCCTAAGAGGAGACACCTTGGACAAGAGGCTAACTTTTCTCACTCTCTTGCTACTGCCTTGCCTTCGGTCATAACCTCTCAAGCTACGCTAACACCTTGAGTTGCAGCCTCTCCTCAAGCTATTGTTCGCACCCAGGTTATTGCTATTCCTCTAGCTACTAGTTCTTCTTAGCCCCAACCTATTTGGTCGATTCAAGCTCCCATCTCTCCTCCTCATGATGCCTCCAACGGAGGTTAGTCCAATGGAGGTTAGCTCTTTTCTGTCCCTCTACGGCAAAGGAATCCTCCTTTACTCTTTGAGTTATTTTGCCCCTAACTACTTGTGACGGCTCGTCTATTGGTGAACCTTGTGTACTAAATAGTATTTGTCTAGCAAGGGGTTAGTTATTACGAACTCTAGCCAGGAAAATGACTTTTTCCTTGATGGATCAACCTTTCGTGATTAAGTTATCTCCTCCAGCACTTTAGGTCATCAGGCCTTTTACCTAATTTGTCTTGAACTAGAGCCTAGTAACCTTTCTTTTTACTTAATCTTTTTCTTTTTGCCTTTATTTCTTTTGATTGACTTCTTTTTTTGTTTTTCCTTGGTGAAGTTTCATCTACATTGGTGAGCTACTTTAACGCTTCAATGCTTCGACTCTAGGTACTTAAACCACTTTGAGGAGATTATTGAGAAGATTTTTGCATTAGAGTTTGAGTTGTTGCTTACTCGTTCTCAGCTAAAAATGATAGAGGTTGACTACAAGGGGCTTTAGGAAAGAGAGATATCAGCTCAGGACTACTTATTCTTAGAGGAGGAGAACGAATGACTGCAGTTCTAAGAGATAAACTTACTAGACACCTTTTCTATCGAGGTTGCGACAACTTGGTCTACATTCCTTTTTAAATATCCCACCATTATTGAAGGTTAGTAGTACTCGGAGAAGTATTGGGATCATCAACTTAAAGGTTGGATGCAATGTAAGGAGTTTGACCAAAAATTGGTGTGTTAAGCAACTTAGTACTACCTATGGGGTTTTGAGTCCTGCCTGGACTAGATTTTTGGGAAGGGACTACTCCTTAAGGACATCAATTTAAGTTTCTTGGACAAACTGACTAGGGCAGATCAAATCCCAGAGGACGAGTTTTTTGACCTTGATGATGACCATTCCTTTCGTAAAGATGTTAGTCTATTAGGGAATCAAGAAAGTGGGGAGGGTTCTCCTTTAAATAGAGGCTCTAGAGTGAGTGGAGAGATAACTAGGCCTAAAGATGGGAGGAGGAGGGAGGTCCTATTATTGATCAATCGGAGGCCAAAGCTTTGTAACCTGTACTCTTTTTTTTTTCTTTTAATAAAAAGTTTAACTTATGAGCACTTTGTTGCTTGAAACTTTCTCCTATTTCTGTATGACTTGTGCTCCTTTAGAATAGGTGCCTTTAAGCTACTTGTTTGGCTAGCATATTACTTCTATCTGATTCACTTACTTTTGCTTCTACTTATGTTACTTCGACTAGTACCTCTCTCGTTTAAGTTTCTATAATCAACTAGTATAGCACCTTCGTTCTTTTAAAGTTTTGATGTTTAATTAAGGTGACACCAACCTTGAGTCCTTAACAATCTGAGCACGCATAGTTGTTGAGCTCGACTCTAGCAGGGCTCTTCAGGTTTGAGTTGCCCACTGTCTAGGATGAGGCTCCTTTTAGGCTATTCTAAGAACATACGTTTTAAGCCGAACTCCTATGACTCAACCCTCTTTTAGCGTTGAGTGGGGCTCTCACTCAGGCTTTCTAGGGGCACGTTGATTAAGCACAGTTGTATGCTTTTCTTTAGTCTAGGGTGGGGCCTTCCTTTTGGGTCCTCTTGGAGCTTATAATTTTAACTAAACTTTTATGTTTCGAGATTCTTTCAGCTTGGGGTGGGACCTTTCTTTGGGCCCTTTAGAGGTGCGCTAATCAGGCACGACTCCTATAACTTGAGCTTTCTTGTTCTCAAGATAGGGACTTCTTAGAGCTTGTAGTTTGAGCCAGACTCATGTGATCAAAGCTCTTTTTTGCTTGGGATGGGGCCCTCTTTTGAACCCTCTAGAGGCAAACTAATTAAGTACAGCTCTTGTGACTTGGGCTCTTTTTAGCTTAAGGTGGTTCCACTGTAGGTGGGAAAGCGTAAATTAGGCTAATTTAATTATACAAAAAAAAGATATTTTAGATTCCAGGGACTGGGTGGGGATTTTCCTTTCATGTTTGCCAATCTATAGCTTTTTCCTGATAATACTTCTTTAATCTTTTAAAGTCCTTCCCGCTTGGCTTCTGACTTCCCTATTGGGCATATGTCATTGGTCTTCCTTAAGACCAACTCTCTTTCTTTAAATGCTCGCTTTCTTATTTTGTATTGAATAGCGTCGCAATCTATTGTTTGTGCTTTAGATTGAGCAAGTGTGCTATTGCCCTTTTTCCTTTTGTCATTTCTAGCTCCTCAACCACTATGTTTTTTCATTTTCTTGAAGAT
This sequence comes from Avicennia marina, assembly GCA_019155195.1. NCBI lineage: Eukaryota > Viridiplantae > Streptophyta > Magnoliopsida > Lamiales > Acanthaceae > Avicennia > Avicennia marina. The sequence goes on from CM032756.1 coordinate 197,648, forward strand.
GGTATTCTCTCACTCTGCGTGACTCCGTCTTTATCTCCATTGAGATTTAGGCTTTCACCCCATATACCAAGTTGTATGGGCTTTCTTAAGTAATGGTAGTTGACATTGTTCTAGAAGCCTGTAGGATCCCTAGCAAATCATCCACACAGTTCCCTTTAGCTTTTGCTAGCTTTGATATGAGGACTTGAACAATTATTTTATTAAATGTCTATGCCTTCCTATTTGTCTTAAGTGGGCCATTAAACTGAACTTGATATATTTTTATTTCGTGGCACTAGGCCTGTAGCTTAGTTTTTAAAAATTGCCTTCCGTTGTTTAATATCAAATCCCAAAGTAGCCCTTACTTGCATAAAATATTTTCCATGGATATTTATTATCTCCTCCCAAATATTCTTTATTTATTATCTCCTCCCAAATATTCTTGCCAACGGCTCCATCTCCACCTACTTGGTAAAGTGGTTTACTATTACTTTTAAAAATTTCTTCGGCCAAGGGGCAATCGGAAAAGGCCTTACTGTGTCCATGCCTTACCTTACAAAGGGTATTGCTGTTGTCATCATACTAGCCTCATGTGTAGGGGTGGATATATACCCACTATGCTTATTGCACTTTTCACAAGCACATATTGACTTCACCACATCAACTCTCAGAGTGGGCGAATAATATCTTACATTTACCACCTTTCTTGCCAACCTTGCTTCTTTGACATAGGCTTTCATGGATTTCTCTGAGCACATATTTACCTCACTCACTTCCTAAGCATTTTAACAATGGTAAAGCATGAGCTCATTTGTGTAAGTTTTCTCTCATAATTAGGAATCGTACTACTCTATATTTAGTTTCTCTGTCCATTAGCTTGCATTCCAATTACTTGAAAATTGGAGTTCTCTTGTCATCTTTAGCTATCAGCATGCATATCTATGTCTTAACCTTCTGCAGAATTATCTTTTGAGGGACATCTGTTGAGGTAGCTAACTTAACCAAACTATCAGCCTTGTGATTTTCCTTCCTTTTTATTTGCTGAAATTCAAATTCTGAAAACTTTGCTGCTAGCATTCTAACATTCTCCAAGTGGTTCCTCATTTTTGGCTTGTTTCTTTCAAACTCCCCTAAGTATTACCTTACTATGTGTTGTGAGTTAGAGTACACATTGACCTTTGATATGCCTAATATTTTTGCTATCTTCATACCTCATATCAAGGCTTTATATTCAGCTTCATTGTTTGAAGCATCAAAACCTAACCTCAGGGTATATTCCAACTCTTTTTTCATTGGACAAGTTAATACCATCGCCATTTCATTGCCATGCTGGGAGACTAACCTGTCCATGTATATCTACCACCTCGATGATTCTTGCTCTTTATTGAATTCTGCCACGAAGTTTGCCAAGGCTTGTTTCTTTATTGCCACCCGTGATTCAAAGGTGATATTAAATTTGCCTAGCTTAACTGCCCACTTTATTATCCTTCCTAGGCATCCTCTTTGCCAACACTTGCTCTGGTGGATGCTAAGTAATAGTAGTGATGGGATATGCTAAGAAGTAGTGCTTTAACCTTCTTGTTGTTGTGACTGTTGTCAACACAATTTATCTATACTTGAGTACTTGACCTCAGGTTGTTGTAATATTTTACTTATGCAATATATAGGCAACTGGGCTTCCCCCTTCGTTTTGATTATTATGGAGTTGACCGTCAGTAGTGATATTGGTAGGTACACATATAATCGCTCCCCTTCCTCTTGATTAGCTAATAGTGGTGATTGCACTAGATATTGTTTCAACTATTGAACAGCTTCTTCACATTCTCCTTATCATTAAAATGTGGTTGCTTTCTTTAACAATTTTAGGAAAGATAGGTTCCTATTTGCCATTTTAGAAATGAATCTACTAGGGGGATATTCTTTTGAGTCTAGCAGGGGAAGCCACAAACACATCTGCATTTTGCCTCAGGAAACTGACTAATCAGTTCTTATGTGTTCAAAGATTTTTGCCACTGTCTTAATGACAATTCCTTTGATCAAACATATTTCTATGTTAAGGAGTTTCTTTGCTGGCTCTACCTACCATGGTTCTATCCTAGCAAGGACTTTCTCCTTCCCCTAAGGCCTTTCCTTTCTTTTTTATTGCATCTACATAGCATCTGCTGGGCATATCTTAGTTTTCCTTCACTACCACGACTTTGTACCTTACTAGGAATTTAATCGCAATGTGGAAAGGCATAGCTACTGCTTGGAATTCCATGAGAGCTAGCGTTCCTAGTATGGCATTGTAGGTAGAGGCTGTAGGCACCACAAAGGACTAAATTATCTTAGTCTGTGCCATTTTTTTATATCTCATCATAACGAATAATGCTATTTTCCCCAATAGCTATACTGCCTCGCCCGTGAATCCATACAAGGTGTGGGCTTGTCGTAGCCCTTCTGTCCCTATGTGCATTCTTTCTAATGCTTTCTTTGATATAATATCCCTCGAGCTTTCCCTATCCATCAAGCACTTGTCCATATCGTAATTTGCTATATTCACATATATAACAAAGGCATCATGGTGGAGCGCTAATACCTCCTCCAGGTCCTTTGGACTGAAGGACATATATGGTCCTTCTTGTTGGGTATGTGCTTTTCTGCTTCTTTCCACAGCAACCATTGCCCTAAGACTTCCTTTCCTCGCTCTAAATCCTTTCATATGATGTCAATGATAATGGAGGGACTAATTTTGCCCGTTCACTGGATCATAAGTGGGATACGAGACCACTATTAGGCAACATAATCTTCCTTAATCGAAGTTATAAATTAAGATTTTAAAAGGTGGAAATAAGTACACACGAATGATTATGAAATGTTATGAATTTTTTGTGAACTGTTTTAAACGTGATTTCTACTTTCTGTTTTTAAAAACTTGTTTTTATGCAAATTCTGATTTGTATTATTTGTTATAAAATGTGTTTTATTCAATTGTCTCATTTTATTTAGCTTGCATCTGTTAAAAAAAAAACGGTAGAAAATACTGTTTACTAGACGATTCTCCACTCGTCACTTTTAGTTGATGTTTTTCTGTAAGAAGCAAATGCGATGGTCAAACATGAAGATAGTAGAGTTAGCACGTAAAGATTTAGTTTAATTGTTTGAGTTTCATTATCATTATTATTATTCAACAAGACAATTTCAATATAATAATTAAGTTATCTGTATTTAGATTGTGTATGAGATTTCAGATGTTATTGTGATTGTTACGTCAGATTGTTTTTCTTTGATTTATTGCAAATAATATTATGGAAATTAGTTGCTATAATATATGTTAGTTTTGATGTTTGTTGAGTTAATTTGTAAGTATTGCAGTATCATGATCTCGAGATTTGAAATGTAAAAAATAATATATATTATCCTTACATTTATACCTTCTCATGGTAATTGTAAATTTGTACGTAGGTAACAAGCTGACCAAATCTTGTGTTTGATATTTATTTTTTCTTATTTGAAATATCAAGTGTTAAGGAACATCAATTAACCCTTGTTTTGATAGTCTGACAATACAAATGTGCGTTGCTTTTCTTTTCCTTGTGTTTTGATATAACTTATTTTTTGCTTTTGCAGTCTCGAGACGAAACGAATATTCATAATTTCAAAGAGAAAAAATAAAGAGGACACACGCGCACACGCATATATAGTATATCAAATATTCCAGCAAATTGTTTGATATTGTTTCCCGATAAATAATTTGGCTTGAAAAATGTTGTCGATCACGACGAAGTACTAAATCTAAATTATGATGAAATTTAGAAATTGTTAATATCAGATAATACTATATATTCTTCGAAACTTATTCCCAAATTAATACTTATTTTTTCATGTGATAAATAAAGAGGGACAGAAAAATGGGAAAAAGGAAATTGTTTAACCGCCCGCTAGCTTGGTGTGGTTTAGTCCATGGGATACCTTGACCATACGTCGTCGTTGGGAGTCTAACTGTATTGTTCTTGTTGCTGCTATTATTTAATTAAGTAGATGATATGTCGGGGTGTGATGTTGTAATTGTCAACGGAAAGAAATGAGCCCAGCAATAATACTCCTTCAATTTCCTATCCGAATCCGGCGATGAGGGAGAATGACCACCACGTACAGCGCTGCAGTGGGCGTCATACTTGTGATCCCTGCATGTCTTCCATCAAAACTAAGTTAATTACCCAGCTCCCTAATTAATTAATGTCGACCAAGTCAGTGCATACAATCGAACTGGGTGGGTGGTCTCCCATGTCAAGAACAAGCCAATATAAGTATATGCAGGTATTGAACAGAAGAAACGTGTCAACCTGCAGCAAATACGGACTAAGTCTTCACTCACCCTTGTGCTGTTGTACGTAAGCCTCCATTTCATCTCCCCCACAAATTCACACCATCGCCGCAGTCCGCACGCGTGTGTGCGTGTGCGTTACTTATAGGTTATGGAAAACGACCAATTACATTTTTCCGGCCAACTGCTTGGACCGCGTGATATTTCCCTGTAAATTCAAAGCAAGTTAACCAGCGGCGCAGGTTGACGACCGGCTACCCAAACACAACTGCACTGGCAACCTCACAGCAACTTCACCACAATCCCACCGCGCGCGCTGCTCATTATTTTCTCACCATCCCACTACTTTTCAATGCACGAAACCTTCCACATTGCCATCAAATATTGTTACAATTAATTGGAGATTCAATTTCACTGCTAGCCAGATTCAATGTTGTAAGACTGACGAATTTTCTGGCCGTTGCCATCGCCTTTTCCAATCAATTTACAGGATTGAAATCTTCACCCTAAACCATTATCGAGTTCACACACACACAATACCGCAATTTAATTATCATTTGAGTGCATTACTCGACCCTTGAATTTTCACGAATATTGCCGATGTCAAAATGAGATCATATATATATATATATATATTCCATCGATTGAGGTGTGAAATTTTGTTTATCAATTAAGGTTCCAAATTTGCATACACATCTATACTGAAATTCAACATTACGTGTCTCGAGTTGGGTAATAATCCTATAAATAGAAAGAACGTCTAGGGAAAAAAATGGGAAAATGTTTTAGCATTTATATCGCTTGTTTCGCTGTGGAATGCATCCACGCAAATGGAAGCCCGACGTTATGAAACTGCAATGTGAAGATGAAAATGGGACTAGTTTTTCCTTCTGCCGTCGCCCGCGCCATCGAAACTACGCGGCAATGGTATTTAGTTGAAAAATAAAAACAACTGTAATGGAATTTCGAAATTTATGTAATTAGATGATAAGGCGTAAGTATACAGGCGTCTATCGTCTATAAATACGGAGGAAAATTATAAGCTCGTTTGTCCATCAGCTGATTAGCTATAGCAGCATTTTCATAGAGTGTCGCAGCCCTATTGTCAAAACCATCGCTCCCGTCATATTTTGATAGAATGGCAGAGAAACTAGGTCCGGGCAAGCCAATGAATTCCAGCTATAACTCAGCAAATCCTAAACGTCCGTCTCCCACACTTTTTGGGCGTGATCAGGTTACTGATGACAATGCACACACCAGTCCAAACAATGTTCGTGACGCTGCAGATCATGTCATGAGCAAAAATGGGGTGCAAGGCGGCGGCGCAAAACCCGAGCCGAAGCCGGCTAAAGGCGCCGGAACTCGCCTTTTCGGGAATTAATACTAGCTAGGTTAATGTGATGGTGTGTGATGCATGTGAACGTCGGAAACGTGTGTGCGTCGGGGGGGGGGGGGGGGGGTTATATTTGGATTCACGCAGGTTGTAGCGTCTGTTCATCTATACGTATGTCTGTCTGTTATTATTTATGTTGTTGGAGTTTGAATAAAGTATGTGTATGTCTCTCATGAACCCGTGTTTGAAAAGTCCATTTTCATTTTGGTCGTAATCACCTGCGTTTGATCTATCTCATAATTAATCCAGGCTGTATGTAAGTGCGCGCACACACACACAAGACGGTGATGATGAGGAGGAGGCGGAGCAGAATGAAGAAGGTAAGTAATTGAAGTGCAAGGGAAAGAATTAGAATGGGCATGATGGGCGGGTCCATGTCGCCCTTTGTCTGCCGTCAAACTAGTTGATGCTTTTGAGCGATCGAATTCAAGCAAAGCTTTGTAAATGAATTAAAAGAAAGAAAGTCATGGGTGAATCAGAGAAATTAATTAGTATGCCAAAACCCTAAATATAAAGACGATATATGGGCTACGAATCATGGGAAAATGGATGTTGACTATGTGTGTGTCCACATGTACACATACGCCCAAAGCAGAGATCCTGTATGCGGACACGTTGTCCACTTCAACGACTTCCATTTCGGTTTTTCGCTTCCTCTAAATAAACAACAGGACTGCAATTTTCTGACCGTGTTCTCCAGACGGTGTGAACTTTATAATTTATGTCAAAATGTCCCCAATACGTGTGTGGACGTATCTTGTTTGATTAGTTATTTTTATGCGGCCGATGATTTTTACTCGCTCCAATCGCCGTTATACTATCTAATTAGTTAATGACTCTGCTAATTGCGAAAATTGAACATTTTAATGCACTAAATCTGTATGACTTTTGAAGCATATTTATTTGAGTAACGGGAGAGGGGTTAGTTTTTGGAACGGGTGCACCGCGTTGGATATTAATTTTGGGCTTGTTTTGACAAGTAATTCAGTTGACAACTATGGCGGCTAAATAAATTATTTTCATTTATTAAACCAGAAACGCTACCACATGCATGCACATGAAACATTTTTATTAGTATTATATGAAATACACCACATAGATACACACACAAAGGTGTGAAAAGCGGTTTATTTGCCGTCTTCGGAGGGGCATTGTTTGTTTTCAAATTTCAACGTGTATTTTTAAATATTTATATTTTAAAATTTGTATAGAAGTAAAAAAAATAAATAAATATATATATATATATATATAAAGAGATAAAATTTAAAAAAATGTGATAATTAAGTATGATTTGAAAGATTAAAATTTGAAAACTGAATACTAGATAAATAACTCCCTAAAGCTGGACTTGGACATGCTTGTTGTTCGATAGAGCAATCACATGTAGATATCATCAATTAGCAAACACGGTTAGTAGCTAGTTGATTACGCAGGAGGGCTCGCAATTGCACTCATTAGTTTCACACGTTATAATTATCTTTAACTAGGCCTAAGAAAGTAATCGCCCTCCCCAATATATCAAGCTACTTGACTTACATCCTTCTATTATTTAGCAATTGCACGCGTACGGCGATGATCACACAAATTGATATAGCAAGTATTCCAATATCCAATTTGGCCTGCCAAAAGGATATTTAATAAACTGCATCTGGTGGGGTTTAGGCAGATAAAATCAGTCTCCAAACTGTGCACTTTGATAAAGCATTAACAGACATTGCGCCCCTGTTCTTGCAAATCCCTCACCAAAATCCGCTTTTCACGATGACTCGTAAGTTTGGGTTTGGGCACAAAGATTAATTCGCATAATTATTATTTTTGCTGTTCGGCCGCTTACAGACGAGCGCTTGTCTGGCATTAGACATATTGGGTTGCCTATTTTAAGATTTTTCTCCCAATCTTATCCAAATTCACCCAAGATACTAGCAACTAGCTGGGTCCGGGACCATATTGGCCAGGTTCATTAAAGGGTTCTCTTTCGCGGCTGGGATGATTCTTCCTCGGGTCGTGCGTAGACAGTAATTAAAAATAAGGGATGGCAAGTTTTCTCCTCCAATTCCCAAACAGATGTAGTGCCTTCTCTGTTTCTGCTTCTACTTCCCCTAACGGTAGTCATACCTTCGATTTCTCTCTTCATAGTTAATCTCTGTTTTGATACATCTAACATGTTGATACTTTTAATTCTGCGTGAAAACTTGGTTTAGCCGATGGGTCTGGGCCTTTTTTTGAAGTTTGACTTGTTTAATTCTCTCATTTTAAGGCACTTGTCTGGGAATTTAGCCCTAATAGTTTTCTTGGTTCAAAATTCTAGTACCATGTTGTTAGCCACTTCGCTGGGTGTTTATCCCCATTTTTATACTTGCTTCAACTTCTTTTTGACAATCTTTCATTCCACAAGATTAGTGAATTTCTTGGTGAAAGTATGTCGCACCATCTTTTTTTTTATACGCTTACTTCCATGGATTTTGATTACAATAATCTATTTGTTCGTTAATCCCTCATTTGAGTAACTGGGTTCAGCAGCTGTGGAATTATTAAACATTTCGTGAAACTGTTTCTTGCGGCCTCTTTATCAGTTGCTTGCACTTCTCCTACTGACTTCTGCGCTTCTAGATTGTATATGATCATCCCTCTGTCTTATACCACTTTGACAAATCAAACATGATTTTTTTTTTTTGGAAAATATTTGGTAAAATAGTGTCACACATAGTGTTTATTCTCAACTCCATTCATGTAACATGGCCTTAGGCTTCACTAAGGCGCACGGCATGGGCACTACCCAGGCGTAGGCCATGCGCCATGTGCGCATTTGTAATTCTTTCTTTTCTGTCGTTTATCTATTTAAGGAAACAGAAGACAGAAAATTGCCGTGTGTTTATTTTGGATCCTTCACACAGTACATAGATCTTCTAATATGCATGGTAATTCTGTAATTCAGGTTCTCCTCCTAGTGTGCCTCATTCTGGGGGCCCAGTGATTCTTGAACTTCCTCTTGATAAAATTCGGAGACCCCTCATGCGTACAAGAGCAAATGATCCGCAAAAAGTGAAGGAACTCATGGCGAGTATTAGTGAAATTGGACTTCAAGTACCTGTAAGCTTAAGTTTTTCCCTTTTTATTTACTGTGTATGCCAAGGTGACATTAAGGATTCTGGACTTTATAATAATGGGGAAACAGGCATATCTTATGTTTATGCCTGGACATCTGCTTCACGTGATCATAATTTGTTTGTGAAGTTGGTGACGACAGAGAAACATTTTTATACGCACACAATTACTCACATCATATCTTCTTAGAGCGTACTGCATACTGATTGTTCCTCATTCATTATTTGTCAACCCAATACTCTAGAATTGTTTATCTTACGTCATTGATTATCCAAAGAAGGTTGCATTTGTTTTTGAGATCTGCCAGTTACAGCCAAAAGCCCTAAATCCTTTCTTTAGCTTTCTTTCTTTGTCTAAAATTATGTTGCCAAAACCCCTTAAATTTGCAGGAGCCGAAGATTGATGTTGGTAGAAAATTTTTGAAGGATGTTCTTTCAAAGAGTTGACATGTGATTTTAAGAAAACTAAACACGTCTTGAAACAAGCTACCCGAATTTCAATGCTAACCGTACCCAACCTATTACCATTTGTCAGGAAATACGTGTTGAAGATGCTGCAAGGATTTCTGCATTTTTTTTCTGAAGGATATCATGAAATCTCATTTTCGCTTACCTATCTGTATTTTCTATGCAGATTGATGTGCTGGAGGTTGAGGGCAAGTATTATGGTACATGTTCATCCTAGATATTGTAACATTATGTACATGCTGCCTTCCCATCTGGATATTTCTTTTGTCCGTAGCATATTGACTTGTCCTTTTGTTCTCTTTAGGTTTTTCTGGGTGCCATCGCTATGAAGCTCACCAGCGGCTAGGGCTACCAACTATACGTTGCAAAGTTCGCCGTGGTACAAAGGAAACTTTAAGGTACCAATCATAAATTTCTCACGATTTTGATCTTGTTTCATTGCAAGGATCGATCTAGTGCGTACCAAAAGACCACCAGACAAGATATTAAAATCATGCACCCCTTTGTTTAATCCCTTCTGTGCTTCAGTACCTATGCAGGTTGTCTCATGCCCACCCTTAACTTATTATACTCTTGAAGGGTATTATGTAAGATACTCTGCTTTGCTGTAGGCACCATCTCCGTTGATTTATGCCAGTTTAGCGGACATTGACTGGGGGAAGCAGCTCCATCAATCACTAGACTTCTTTTAAGGATGCTGGTACGGTGCATTTCGGACTGGATTGTAAATAGTAAATAGATAAGAAGCCATATTCTGGTTTGGCTGAAAAAAGGACCGTGATGCTGCATGATTGTAAATTGTGAACTTGGTCGTAAGCCTGTTCAATGCCCATGGAAATGGATTTCGGGGAAACGGATTATTGTTCTACTGCTGCAGCACCTTCTTTTGGAGCATGCATTTCTATCACGCATAACAGTTATTTAAATTACTGTCAGTGATTGGAATTACGTTGACTATGTTGGAAAGAGCTATATTAAGTGAAAACATGTGTTCAACAGCACTGCCCAGGAGATTGGAAACTTTGCATTATAACCAAGGCTTGAATCACAAGCTTCAATATTTACGTAACTAACACCGCCTGCAATCAATTCTGCAGGTGCAGACAAATCAACGTCGTATAGCTAGCTAGCTCTAAACGTGGAGCAGGGGCGACATCAAGATCTATCCATCAAGTGCCCGAGACTCTGAAAGGACCACATTTAGGCCTGCATGATTTAAAGCCAATACGAATACCTAAACATTTCTTCACATGCTTATGGAGCAGAGGATCTCTGCACCTGTCAAATTCTATTGTCGTCCGACCTGTTTTCCCGTACATTGCTTGTTTTCCATAAGAAATACGAACTCGATTTTCCGTGGAATTCCTTAAGGGAAAATAAGTTGTAGGAATATCTCGCAATAAATCACCGAACAAAATATGTTGAAATAAAGACAAGGAAGATGACCAACCCAGAATGAAGGAGTCAGGATGTCATGATGGAAGTAACGTTTTCTTGGGTCAGTCCTGATCCGATCGATAGCGTTGGAAATAGCTCTTGGAATTGATTTGATAGAGGGTTTATTAAGGCAAAGAGTCGACTTAATAATTTTTTTAAAAAAATATTTTTTTCTTCACTGTCCCGACGCAGAGGAATGATTATATGAGTATATATCAAGCAAATGACTTATACAAAGGATACTCCATGTTATTCCTCAAAATAAAATTGTAGTTCAGCGTACTCTCCAGCTTTCTCCACACTGAAACCTTCACTTCATAAATCGGATACGAGCATATTGATAATAATTCCTAGAGTTGATCCGCTAATGTAACATTCTCAGAGATCATGTTCAAAAAGCTAATCACAATTTCCAAGTATAAACGCGAGAAAGCTTATTATCAAACTTAATCAACATGGAACAGAAATATTTCGCCAAAAGAAAATGGCAATGATGGCAGCGGCATATAACACTGGGACACGCCAACACAAGAAGTTGAACGGAAAGGGAAAATAGAACACTGCAACTAATTTCCATGGCCTTAGCTTCAGAAGAATGATCCCTTCAGAAATAGGTATTCACTGAAACTGCAAGGCTTTCTCTCAGTGCTTAGCGTCTTCTTCCTCACAGAACTTGGAGTACTGGTCAGGGTCCATTAAGCGGTTCAATTCATCGGCAGCATCTTTGACATCAACCTTTATTATCCATCCATTTTCAAAAGGACTTGAGTTTACCTAACATGGAAAATTGAACGAAGTTAGTGCAAAAGATGATTCAGAAGCTTGCCAATCAAATACACAGTGGCAATATAACATGCGTGGAAAGCATTCGACAATATACATGCAAGACGTAACAGTTTAAGGTATTTGATGCACAGAATTCTATACCAGCACTGGCATGTTCAATTCCAATGCATAAAAATAACATCAGGAACATCAGGCCCACGGAGGCAAGTTAGACTTCATTTCTATCAAGATGTTAAGCTTGTTTGCAAGTAAATGTAGAGAAGGCCCACTTCTAAACAGTGCCATTGGCAAGCTGTGCACCATTAAATGATTGAATTTACAATGGCATCTTGATGAAGTAAACATGGATATTATTGTATAGGAAATCTTGTCAATGACATTTTCTATTGGACAATGGTGGCAATTAAGACTATCCGCCTGGTGAAGAACTTCCAGAAATGATTTGAGGGTGAGAAAGCACCAAGAGAACACGAATATTCAAGCAACTAGCAAACAAAAAACTGAACTGGGTGGGAATGAGAATATCCAAAAAAATCTCTCTGTCCAAAACGTTTTGAGTTGGACATATCCATATTGTGACGGATAAAATTTTTGAGAATTAGGACTACAGCATTGAACCCAAATGCCAATGATATCATTTCCTTCCCTAAAAACATACTAAAAACATTAACAAGTAACTAATTGGAAACGGTCCAGAAATATGAGGCGTTTTATCCATTCTGGAGAATAGAGGCATCATCTAGGTGGGAACGAACGCAAACCAAGATAGCTTTGTAGAACTCAAAAAAGCAGTCATACAAGGTTATCCAAGTAATGGAAAAAGGAAATAATGTTCTTTTCAAAGTTCATTTGTTCTTCCAAATTCCAATTGTAGCCTTGGACAGAGTACACATAGAAACAAATAATGCACCTACTGAAAAGTAAGATGCATGACGTCAACAACATGCCAATCAGACGACTGAGAAAATCACAATTTGGGCTGAGAAGACTCACCAGACCAGGAGAATCATTGAGTTTTGTGTTAACCTCAACCACTTTCCCTGAAACAGGAGAGTTAATGTCACTGGTTGCCTTGACACTTTCTACAGCACCAAAACTTGCACCTTGCTTTACTTCAGCCCCCTCATCAGGTAATTCAACATATACAACATCACCCAGGTGATCTTGAGCGTGATCGGTTATGCCTATAGTAGCTGAATTACCTTCAACTTTCACCCATTCATGAGAGTCAGCATACTTTAGATCCTTGGTGACTGCATTGGTTGAAAGGAGACCCATGGACATCTTGGAATATAAATTAAAGCGGGAAGATAATAACATCAGTTTGGAAAGAAATTATTTCATAATGAAGTGAACTACAAAGTGTTGACCAAATCGCTAGACAAGTAGAAAGCTTCATGAAATTGCAACGAGACCTCTATGGATCCAGACCAGCAATGATTCCAAAAGAGCCTACTTCAACAAAGAGAATATTCTTTCCCCACATTTCAATGCTTTATTTCCTATTCAATGCTTCCTTTCCAATAATTCTTTTTATAATACCATATTATAAAAACACACCAGCAAGAAACACGCCCAACATTGGGCTAAAATACTTAGGAGGAGACGCTACTCATGCTCTCCCCGCCGTCGCAACAGAGTTAGGCCAGTCTCGCGCCGTCGCAACAGAGTTAGGCCAGTCTCGCGAGTTGCAACACACGGTCATGTTCAGAAAACAGAGAGAAGAATCGCGATCTTTTTCAAGATCGACACAAATTTCACTCACTTTTTTCCAGTATGCATATAATGCATAAATAAGACGAGAAACATACAAACCACGATCTCCTTCTGATCCAAGGCATAATAAACACATCTGATAAATCAGATCTTTCTTACGAACGACAGCGGATTACCATTTTTCGTTACAAAAAAAGAAAATATACGCATGAATGGAATTCATACAACCGAAAACACAAATCGAGACAATAACATGGGAGTCGGTCGTGTAAGATCAAACGCACCAGTGGCAAAACCTCTGCGAGGAACAGAGATCCTAAGGTACGAAACAGCCTTTGTTGCCCACAACCTCGACGCCATGTTCAACAAATCAGGCGCTTCGCTCCCCTCAATGCAGGTGCCGCTCGGTCGCTATGTAAACATTCCCTTGGTTTGATTTGGTTGAATACTGTGCTTTGGGTTTCTGTATAGAAACCGGCAACTGAGAGAATAAGGTGGGTAGGTAGGGTAAAGCAGCGTTTTAAAAATCGGCCCACTCGGACGATTGAACCGGTCAATCTGCGATCAATAAACAAAACGGTCTAAATATAACTTAAAAAATAGAATGTAATAAAATTCAATAAAATCAGATAAAATAGAGATTGAACTAGTGAACCAACCATAGTTCATAAAAATCAAACTATCAAAAATGATAAATAAATAGATCATTAAATCTTAATTTTCTTCTTTTTAATTTAATTATCCTAATGTATCTTTAATTTCTTTTCCTTTGTAAAGAAAATTTTATTAATTAAATAAATTATATTTCAAAATGTTCAATAATTATTGATTAAACACATATTGAGAATATAAGATATTAATAAAATTCTATTATATTTTGATTAAATATTTTAATAAGATATAGTTTTACATTTATTTGTTGAATTGATATTTATAATATTTATATATTTGTGGTATTTTTATTATATTAGTGTAATAAATTAACTATTAATAGCAATTAAAAATGTCTAATATTAGATTTTAAGTATTTTTTTTCTTAAGAGTCACTATTTTATATATTTTTAATGTATTAATTAATATTTATAATATAAATATTACATCATTAATTTGATAATTAACAGTTGAACCAGCAACTCTTGAACGATATCCCATGACCTTCAGTATAAATTGGCACCCTTGACTCTTGCCCCTCAATTAAACAAAACCGTACAAGAATATAGATTCTAGATAAAAATATCATTTTTATAAGCGTACATAATTCATTATTCAAAATTCTATCTATTTTTCCATTTTTGAGATAGTAAATAATATTTTCGATTTTTACTATAATCACTTTATAGCTAAATGAGTTCCAACTTTTGGTGCATCTTGAAATCCATTGAATCTTAAATGTGGGGAGTCAATATAAATGTCAAGCAAATAAGGAGGGTCGTCCACGAAATTTTTCTGAAAATTAAAGGGACCAACTATGGTTACGGTAAGTATGGTGGGCAATTAAGTTGACCACCTGCTCAATTTCGCAGGAAAAATAATGTACATTTGGGAGAGGGTTATCATTGAATAATATATTTAGGACGAGAGTTTTAATGAAATGAATAATATAATTAATTTAAATATATATATATATAATATATAATAATAATAATTGAACGATGTGATAATTTATATAGATAATGATAGATGACAATAAATATAAGTATATGTGTGAGATATAGATATATTGATTTAATTGAAAATAAATATAATGCTTAAAAAATAATTAGTTAGTTATGTATATAAAATTTGAATTTATATTTAAATAAAAATATTATTAAATAATATGTTTGATTGTGTGAAATTTAAGAAAGAGATTAAAACTTGAGTTCAAACAAATCCACGGGCTTCTCTTTTTCACAAAGTAAGAAACGGTGGTGTGGCCGGTGTGTCTGCAAAGTAAAAGCAATGGGCGTTGGGTAGGGGCAACGATCCCCTGTTGCTGATTCGTTATAAGAAGCTCCAGTACTCTACATGATCTTGCCACGTGCCCCGCATCAATCACAAATCACATGTCGAAAACAACCACGTGCTCAAACCACCAAGAATAGTTAATGACGACGGATAATAAATACTCTAATCAACGTGCTTCCAGTTACTGTCGTCAAGTGCCCAAGCAGATCTTAACCAGAACAAGAAGAGGTTTGCATGCTCCGTTCTCCATTGCACTCAACAATTGCTCCATTTCGTCAAACTGATCCAAACGAATGGATTGAATTCCATCTTATGAGATCTAGCATGATCTTCTGCTACGATAGAAACTCTATATATGTCCATGTTCAGCTGTGGTGCACTTTCGTTCATCAAGCAAATGGCATTACCCCAAATCCATTTTTGCAGCACCTAGTATTGAATTTCTTCAATATAATGGATTTGTAGAGTTAAAATTGCAAGACCCAAATTAAAATTAAAATTAGACACAGTGTCAATGTGTCTCCACTCGACAATAGTACATGGGTTCCATTTCAATAGTTCTCTCATGTAAGTAGGCAACTTTTTTACTGAGTCTTCACACATGCTGTACACATTCTCAATGGCTTGTTTCAAGCTATATCATATATTTGCATAATTAATCTCATAACCGTATCGATCTTTGACAAGTTGCACAATATTTTTATCTTAATAGTAGGGTTTTGACGAACCAACCCTTCGAGAATTACAGCTACCATATTTTTATCTAAATTTGTGTGATCCATCCTCAGGTCCCCTGAGAGACAAGTGTGGGCTCCGCCGTATCTAGTTATCTTCCACAACCCTATTTTCTACCTTAAAGAAGCCCTAAGGTACCAGCCACAAGGTTCATTAACTGTAGTATGTTTACATTTAACCTTTCACGTATTGGGCGTACTCTTCACCACATGATACTCTCGTTTTGCATGTGTCACGAAGTAATCCTTCACAACTGCTTGGACATGACCCCTGTTCTTAAACACCATGTCCAAATGAAGTTCTCCTTTGTGCTCATCATAGTACGTGCTCCATCTACCACTAGAATTGTCAATACTGTCAGCTGTTATTTTTAGCTTTGCCTGTGAGAAGAAGGGCACAGACGGATACAATGGCACCATCGGTGGTTCTGTCGCATGTCCAAGTATTGGACAAAGGCACAGTTGATGGCTCTGTCACATATTCAGGGATAGTTGAAGAGTGCATTGGCATGGTGCTCGCTCGCCTTAGAACATATCGATGGTATGCATTGGCTGATGGATCGGCATCTGATGCTGTTAATACCTGTTGCATCGAATTGATATCGACTGCATCCTCATCTTCTTCATCCTCATCATCTCCCTCATCTCCATAATCTCTATCATTGATATCAGATGTTGATCGGTATACATATTGCTCATGGGCATCACAAAGCATCTTGCCATCATCATCCATACAAGACCTACTTCCATATTCCAATCCAAAATGTGATACCTGTGTGTTAAGATCAAGTAACATGTCACATTCCTGATTTAATATATGAGTCAACGCTTTAGTAACCAAGAGCACACTACTGTTCTGTTGAGTCCAAAGAATGATCGGTGGGAGGTTTGACCTGTTTCTCCTTCCACATGGGGCATACTATACTGATTGTTACAGTCTCTCCGTTTTATTTCGATGTATAGATCTAAACACATGACTTAATTGATCAGATTAAACAAGAACTGTAAATTTATGTCATTCTTAATCCTTAGTAGGATCATATCATGTCCCCCAAATGCATCTCTTAATACAAATTTTGTTTTCAAATGAATGACATAATGATTTCGATCCACTCTAGTCAAATCATATACCATCATTTCCAATTCAACAAAATTTGTACTGCGACATATGTTTTGCAAATAACGAGGCCCAATATTATAACTTATACCGTTCGAATTTTGCACAATAGAATCCCCCAACATATCATAATCTGAATATTACTCTCAAATATCATATTTTCAAAACAAACAGTTTACATGCATAATGCAACTAAATATAACCGTTACATCCATAATATGATATATACAAATATAATAAATATAAGCGTTACATCCATAATATGATATAAATGATTTATTTTTCAAACTTCTAAAATAATTATATACTTAAGTAAAAATATTTTTCATCTAATGTTTTCCAAATTTTATATATTAAATATTTAAGAATTTAATGTATTTTAAGTAAATATTTTTTCACTCATCTAATATTCTTATTTGATAAATTGATTAAATTGATAAAAGATTTATAAGTGGGTTTCATTTGTTAAATTAGAAAATTAATTAGAATAACTACATTAAAAAACCTTCATTTTTTTCATTCATCTAATATTCTTTAATTTTATGTATTAAATATTTAAGTACGCAATTTTTATTCATCTAATATTAATTGAAAATTTTTAAATTTGTTTGATTGTCCCTATTTACACTACAGTTAATATGATAGGAAAAATTAGTAACTAATGACAAATTACAGCTTCAACCACAACACAAAAATTTTGTTTAGAACCTAAATATAACAAAATATGAACCTCATTTCAGAAATCAATTTTGATAATAAGCCGTGTTTGTTTTCACAAATTTTAACTGGAGTTTCCTACAATATACAAACACATCTGTTAGCTATTAAGGTTGAAAAATTAAAACACCCAAACTAAAAAACAGACTGTAAAAATTAAGGTTAAAAAATCAAAGCACTCAAACTAAAAAAACGTGCTGCAAATCAAAAAATATAAACTGAACAATGAATTGGAAAAAATAAAGGGCGGACAATATTAGAAAATCGATCAAGATGTACTATTTGTCAATAGAAGAATCATAAACCTGCACTTCGGATCTGAAAATCGATTGGGAAATCGATCTGAAAAAAAATAAGTTTTGGATTTGATCTAACACCAAAACTTCCGATCTGTGTGTCCATGTGTCGGGAAGAAGGATGTGAGTGGGTCAGGAAGAAGCTCCTCCATGCATGTGTTCGGGAAGAAGCTTGCGCGTAGAAATCCGTCGCTGGGATGTTCGGGCGTTCGACCAATTTCAGTAGAAATTCGTCGGGTGAGTGTAGAAATCCGTCGGGCGAATTTGTGCAAGGCTCTGTCGGGTGAGTTCGTCGGCCGAGGTTGTCCAGAAATCTGGTCGGGAAGAAGTTGCGCAAGGAAGATGATAAACAACGTTCAGACGTGTTTGTGTAAATCAAAGCTATCTAGTTAGGCCTTGTGGGTCAAAACGGCGAGATAAGCCTTATAAGTTGGGCCAATCAAACTCTATCTCGTTGTTCCAAACAGTGAGATATACCTCATAATTTGGGCCTCGTAAACTGGGCTAATCAGACTCGATCTTGCCGTTTGAGATATACCTCGTAAATTGCACTAATCAGAATCTAACTCGACATTTGAAACGGCAAGATACACCGTATTTCGGGTTAATTAATACATAAAAATACGAAATATTTTTTTAAAAGAAAAGAAAAGTGTATCTCGTTATTTGAAACGGCAAAATGATCTCATTTGACGTCATGTTACCGTTCGAAACGGCGATATTGATTACTTTTATTATTTCTCTATAAATGGGTTAATTTGTTAAATTGAAAAATAATTAGAATAAAAAAATAAAAAATCCTAACAAAATATAAAATTATTATTTTTTAGTTGGTTTAATAATGACATAATATTACTTAACTATATAGTTTTTATAAAATAATAAAGAGGAAAGGTAACACGAAAGGACGAGGAATGTGGGGAGGAACCAGACGAGTTTCGTTAATGTGCAGGAGAAAATGGTCCTCAAGAGGGTTCAGAACCCTCATCTAACACTCACTGTCTCGACTGACTTCAAACTAAATAGTAGTTAAAAATGAAAATAGTAGTGATAAACAAGAAAGAAAGAAAAAATAAATGTATTTTTGTTATTCATACTCAGTACCAAAGGATTTATTAAATGATATAAATACATTGATGATATTTTAGAAAATCTGATCAACATTATTGTTTTTAAATACAACAATAATATATTGGATAGATATAATAATAGAATGGATAGAAATATGGGTATATTTAATATAACTTCAAAAAATTATTATTATAACGATTAGAGACTTAATAATGTAGTTATAAAAGATATTTTAAAAATTATTAAAACACCGATAAAGACTTTAATAATAATGTAATAGTATAAATACATAAAAACCTAATTCACTCTGAATACTTTTGACATTCCTGGGACCAAATAGTCTACCCCTTCATTTACTAATACTGAGAGGGTGTTTGGTTAAGCTTATTTTTAAGATTTTATAAAATTATATAAGTTATAAGAATTAATATATCTTAATTTTAAAATAAGATAAAAAAATGTTTAATAATATTATTTTATATGATTTTATTAAAATATATAATTATAGTTTATTATAAATTTTTTGATATAATAATAATAATAATCATAACTTAAATACTATTAATACAATATAATTTAAGTATATTTATATTATTTTTAATATATAAAATGAAATAACTTATAATATGTCTAAAATAAAATGAAAAAATTAATTTATTTTTGAAAAATTCATAAGTTTTAAATATTTTATTTTTAAAATTTATAAGTTCTTTTATTAAAAAAATTATCGAGTACTCGTTAAGAATTTATAAACTCTTAAATATCTTATAAAAATTTTTTAAAAGCTTATAAGCTCACCAAACATCCTATGAATACAAGACTAATCCAAAATTAGCAAAACTTACCAAAAATTAATTAAGGTACTTAGATTGTCCACTCTTAATAACATTCAAAAATTCTAATTGATTAGAAATCAAAGAGTAGAACTTTTAGGTGTTTAGATAGTATATATAAAAAAAATCCACACTTTTTTCACCAGTCCGAAAAAGAAATTGAAGTTGTGTTAAATCAGGCGATGAAGATTAAATTAAAAATTATATTTTAGAATTAGAAATTAGTTTGTAAAATTATAATAATTTATGGGATTAATTTTTAGAACCGAGTCGGGCTTTGACTTTTGGCTTTGGAGCCACATTTTGCTTTTGCCTTCACAGTTTTCAGTATTAAGGCACAATTGCCAATGCAGTGCACAACAATATTACTTGGAATTGTTTTTTCGCTTGATAATAATTTATTAAAATTAAACACAAATAAATATACGAAGGAGCGGAGGCGGTCTGGTCCATTCATCCGTCGAACCGAAATCTCCACAATCCCACTTAACAGAAAAGGCCGCCCAGTGTTACCTTCTCCAATCCCACTACCTCCGCTGCGTATATATATACAGATATCCCTGTAAATTTATTTCTAGATGATATATCCTATGTATCCTTCTCTTTTTTCCCCCTTACTCCGCCGACCCTCTGCGTTTGGTATTCCGAGAAGCCGATTTTGTCCTTCTGAGAGGGCGAGAACTCGCGCTGAGAAGATTTAAACGACATGGTCTGTCTGATTCACAAATCGCTGTAAAAAATATAGCGATTTTAATTAGAAAACCGATCGTCTTTATATTATTATCTGTTTACTAACCCTAGCGCGTTGGTAAAGTTTCTCTCTACATTATTCCCACTTTTCAGTGTAGATATTCCGGCAAATCTTATTTTGATGATTAACGGTGTTAAGTAGAATGTTTTGATTGTACCTCTTTTAAGTTTTGGCCACTTTGTGCTTCGAAACCCTGTGGTTTTTGTTCGTTGATTTGGCTTTGACGGGCTGATTTCTCTTCCAATACACGCCTGTTATGATGGATGCTGCTGCTCTATTCTTTGATTTTTTTAGTTAGATAGGCTCGAAGATATTCGTATCATATCGAAAATTGATGTTTTATTCCAGCATAATTTGGTTTAAAATGTGGTGCGGGCACGTCACTTTATGTATTGTTTGTCAATTACAGACGAGATTGTACATTGAATGATGGTTTATGGTTCATAATATGGTCTTAGAGTTTTTTGTTAGAAGCGGATAAACAAAAAGAAAGCAAACATTTGTTGCTTCTTTGCAGGCTCTCATTCTTTGAATATTTGTCTCTAAAGCATCACGTTCCTCCTATCGTTTAAGATTTTACTTTTGATCATTGAGAAGTTTCATTCATATACTATAGCTTTGTTTGTTTTGCAATTATATACCCCAAAAAACCTACATTTAATAATTACTTTTATTTTTTATCTCTCTCTTTTATTTTTACACAATTCTCAGTCAAAAATACCTCAACACACACACCAAAATTTAAAACCAAACAAAGCCTATATCTTCATAGCCTCCAAAAAAATAAAAGGAAAAACAAATAAGAGCCTTTGTACCTTTTCTTTTCTCCTTCTTTGTTTTGTTTTTATAGGTTTGTTGAATTTCTATGATGTGTATAATTTTTTTTTCCATTCTTTTGGATGTCATAATTATGAAGCTTGCTGAGGATTAGCTTGCAGGTGACCCAATGGAGTTTGGTGAGGAGGGTAGTGGGGCTGCTGGAAGTATTCCTGAATTTGGTGCAATATTCATGTCAAGTATTGTGACAAAGAAAGAGTGCTTTAAACGCAAAATTTTTGGCCTACCATCATCCAAGGCTGAATTTGTGAAACACGTTAAAGCTGGAATGGTCTTGTTCCTTTTTGAATTTGAGAAGAGACAACTTTATGGAGTTTATCAGGCATCCTCAGATGGTGCGATGGATATCGTTCCCCATGCTTTTAGTTACTCAGGGAAGCGATTCCCTGCACAGGTAGGTCAAGCTTCATTATTTATTTTGTTTTCTTTGTATTATAATAGTAGGAATTCTTTCATATAGGTTGGAAATTCATCCTGTTTCTAAATCCATGAATTTTGTTCATCTGTGGAACATCCTGATGCATGCCATTGTCTTCCTTTAGTTGGACTCTTATGTTTTCTTGTCCAGGTTTGTTTTATGCCGATATGGTATTGTGATCCGCTTTCTGAGAAAGAGTTTCGAGATGCTATTATAGAGAATTATTTTTCTACAAAGAAATTCAACTTTGGTCTGTCCGAAGATCAGGTTTGACGAGATATGCACCTTGTTACATTGGCATTTTCAGGGAGGTCAATACAGCTGAATTATTTTGTTTCGATTTTTTAATTAATATTTAGGTTCACAGGCTACTGTATATGTTCAGTTCCAGAAAGTTGAGAAATAAGATACCTCCTTTCCTTCTGCCAGAAGCAGTTGGTGGAGTAGATTTTGAGGACATAGGACAGGTACATGATGACGGATTTCTGTTAAGTGAGAGAGGAGATCTTGAAGCAACTGGATATGATGAATTTAAACCTGCTGTATCTGGTGATTACCTAGTCAACTCGTTGGATAGAGCCAAAGAAAATGAATTCTCGATAGATGATGGGGGCAATGCTGGAGGGAAATCATATCCTTTAGCTCAAGGAGATTTTCTGGCTAAAAGTAGAAGAATAGATAATGATGACAAGTTGATTACAAATAATTTCACGGAAAATGAAATATACAACCGTGGAACTTTACAGACTTTTCTCATTGATTCTCTGAAGGATTCCTTGCATGGGATGAGAAGATTAGATGATGCTCACCAATTGTTAAGAGTGGAGAGGGTACTTGATGAAAATAAAGTGGATGAAATTCTTAATCCTGTTGTCTCCTCTGGGTACCTAACGGGCCCATTGGATGTACAAACCACTGATGACTATCAGTTTATGCGGAGGTACAAATTCGCAGGTGAATGTAACTTGGAAAATGGTTCTGGGCTGGAATTTGCAAATGAGTGCTACGGAAAGCCTTTGGACAAAAGCAGGCATCAACCTGGAAGGTTATTGTCTAATAATTATGTACAAAGAGAACAAACTGCTTGTGAACCCATTGTCTATGGTGATGGAACCTTCAATTTACCTAGGCAAGCAAGGGAGGTGATAGCTAATCCCCAGTGCTTTGTGAATGGGAAATTGGAAAATAGGTATCATTTGGACCATCGTGATAGCCCTGTCGGTTCCTTTGAACCCTCCACCAGCCTTTTGCATAATACAAGAAAAACAACTACCGTTGGGAATTTTCCAGTTAACTGCAGAATCCCAGGCGAACCCAGATTTATCACTTCTGCTGCAGAAGACTTCTCATCTGAAAATTCTGCCTACCCGTTGCACCATGGTCAACTGCTTATTCATGACAGGAGGTATCCTAGTCTGGAAGGAAGAGTAACTGAAAATGTGGATGGCATCCTCTGCTCAGCTGCCTCAACTAGGAACGCAAGATATTTTAGAGGTGTTGATGGACGAGTAATTGATGATGGAAGGTTTAGGAAGAGTCAGACAATGGACAATGAAGAGGATATTCACACACTCATTAGCCCGGTTTTCTCAATGGAGTACCCCTCTTTCTCCAAGCAAAAGCAAAAGTTATCCCCGTTTCGTGACAAGTTACCCGACAAAGGGACCTCTCGCCTGAGCATAGATCATAATTTTGACTGGTCTCGCCCAATGTTTGATGATGCAACCATTACAAGAGCTGTCCCTTATGTAACTGAACATCCCAATTTTCCTTATGGATCCTCTGCATCTACGGCAACCACCAATCAGAATACTAATATAATGCAAGAAAATCATTATTGCGATGGTTCTGTAGAGAACTTAGACTCGTCTAGGACTTTGTCTTCACCATGTTTCCCTGATTCGAGAGTATACACAAGATCCCAGGATGCCGCACCCAAATGTGAAGATAATGCTTTGCAGGCTAACAAATCAAGCCAACAAAGTTCCTTGCTTCACGAAACCTCTGGTTCTTTTCTGAACTCCAGTTCGTCCATGCAAGCCTTTCTGAATACTTCTAATCCTGTTAATTATAGAGGTTCTTCGTTATCAAAGTTTCCTTTAACTCCCCTGCCTTCCTCTGTTCGCAGAAATATTGAAAGAGGAAAGGAGTACCTCGCTTATCCCTCCAAGTCAACTGAAAATCATTTTGCATTAGATGGGAATCTGACTTCAGATTTACGTGCAAGTGGCCATGTTCCTAGGCAACAGATGGACATGTTGGTTGGCAAGAATTTAATTTTCTCTGGAGCAAAGGGTTTCAGTATAGGTGCTTATCATCCTGAAAGAGATTTGGCAAGTCATGAGCACCATGAAAATTGTGAAGGTCCATTTTTTGAGTTAAAATATAAGAGGAGAAGTGTCTTCACTCGTTTGACTTCTAGACAAGGATCGCAGGTTGGTGAAGGGGGAAATGGCTGTGATTTAGATTATCATAGCGAGTATATGGATGCGTCAGCTGATGAAGTCATGGAGATGTTGCAGCTGGGAAATAATTTCTCTCTCAAGAAACCGAGGAAATTCAGAGTAGTGGGAAAATCCAAACAGGAAGAAAGTGCTATTGATGGAAAGCAGATCCAAGTTCACACTGAGAAAAGTCACTCAGGAACG
Organism: Avicennia marina; assembly: GCA_019155195.1. Lineage (NCBI taxonomy): Eukaryota > Viridiplantae > Streptophyta > Magnoliopsida > Lamiales > Acanthaceae > Avicennia > Avicennia marina. Next base: position 222,206 of record CM032756.1, read on the forward strand.
GAGAAGAAAAGGCCAAATGATGCACAATTAGCTATTGAAGAAAGCAATAATGAAGTACCCAAAGAAACAAGAACTGTGGATTTTAAGCGCCGTAATGATACAAAGAAAAACATGGTTGGGACCAATAATGGTTCAACTGCAGATAATGAAAATGCTGGTGTTAATGAAGAGATCAAAAGCTCCACTACGAAGACTCTGAAACGCAAAAGGCTGGTGAGGCCTGTTTTTGGGAAAGTTGAGTCTGCCTCTGACTCTATATGCAGTAATCAAAATTTACGGCTTCCAGTCCTTGACAAGGATGATGAACAAAGTTGTGATAAAGCCGCTAGCGTTTGTGAAGGTGAGATGCCCAATGATAAAACTGGGTTAAGCAATGTGCTAGTTTCATACAATCATCAATCCTTGGGAATGAATACTGAAGAGCACTCAAATCCTGAGGAGCAAAAGGATAAAGGAGCTGACGAGTTGCCTTCCACAAGCCATGAGCTTGAAGGGCATAAGACGCGAACAGTGGGTCTTCAAGTTGATGGTTCAAAAGTTCTCAAAGAAGCGCCTCAGCGGTGACAATTTGGCTTTCAAACTTCCGTTTGAATGCATTTTGTCCAAAGTATTTCCATGCAACCATCAGGTGCTTCAAGCTGGAGTAATCGCCTTTACAAGTATTCGAACTTGGTGCAGGTTGTGGTAACAACTTTACAAAGGAGAAGGAGAAAATTAGGTTGATAAGCGAAAAGAAATTTACAACTGACAAGCCAGGTACGGAGCATTATCAGGGACGAAGAGGTATGCTTGTCATGGTTTTTGTGAAAGCCAGTTGCTTCGGCACTGCTGATCGTGTTTTGGTGATGTTCCCCTTTTAGAACATCTTATTTTGCCTGTGGAATATTGGGCCAGTCCTATAACAAATCCCGTTGTCACTTGCTTACAATCAAAGATGTATTATGGCCTTTGTCCTTGGAACCCACAAATATTACCCATTCACCTCTTGGCTTGCTATATATTATACGTTTTGGAAACCTACAAGTACCACCCATTTACCTCTTGATATTGCTATTTATTATGCTTTTCGGCTATGTTTGGTTTTGGTTTTTAATGTGTATTTTTAGATGTATTTTTTTGAAAATTGTATAAAGGTTGAAAATAGAAATTTTAAAAATATAGGGTATGTTTGTTTTTCAATTTTTGCCACAAAAAAATAAACATTTAATTATTATATTTCTAATTTTTTTTCTTTTATTTTTAGACATCTCTTAAGACAAAAACATTTAAAAACTTTTATCAAAATTTAAAAACAAACAACCATGAATAGTGAAGTGTATTTTTATAAAAAAGTTGAAACCAAACATACTAGGCTGGGAAGCTGAGTATTTGCATTATAAATAAATTTATATTTAAAATTAAAAGTCTGTATATATATATATATTTATATATCTTAAATGTTCATATATTTTAAAGGTGATCATTTCTCCTAATGTGGAAGACAATTTTTGATCGAGATTAAGTGATGGTCTCGCATTGTTCGTGGTTTGTTATTATTGAATTTCAACCTTGCATAAAAGTTTAGCTTAATGATGAGATAATGAATAGATGTATCATTTAATGTTTAAGTAGTTTAGTTGATTCAATGTGCAAACATTAATTGTGTCAAGTCAATCACAAGAGATACAGACACACACACAAGTATACACACATTTCATAAATAATGGAGGTTTGTTATTTGAATTTGGTACCTTTTGTTTAGCACAAATTTGATGTCATTTGAATGTCCACCTTATTTAAAAATTTAAACTGGTAATGTGATGTATCATTTAACATTCAATTGATATAATTGCTTCAATACTTAATAACTTGATGGAAGACTTGCATGGGGTGTCATGACTAATCAATTCAAACTGCTTATTTTAATTGCTGCTAGCCTGCTATCATATGCCAACATGGTTGTTTTGATGTTATCAGGGTCGTTTCCTGTTTAGAAGTTTATGATGCATGTCTGTCCCAACATAAAATATGAAATTAGCACACGACTCAACTAATACCATAATTCTAATCCTGGTACATAGAAAACAAGATATATATAAAATGGGAAATAAAAGATACTTAAAGACACATAAAATAGTAGGAGATAAATTATGTAGAATATCAACTCAAATATTCTTTCCTAGCACACGTGAAAGAGTTCAATGTGAAGTTTGAAATGGACAAAGACGCATAGAAAGACAGCAGTTTACTGAGGCGTGCCAAGTGAAAAAAATCCAACTGAAACCTTTTGCTCTCAAATTCTTCCGCAACTTTGAAGGAACTGCACTTTGATGTTGTTCAATGCTGTCACCACACCTTTCGTATTGATTCTCATGTCAGGCAATTCTTCACTGCATTTCAGTGCCAGTTTCAGTATGGATGATAAACACTCTATTTTTGCATCAAGATTTCCTTCTTCGCGTGTGAGCAAGCTAGTATCTGCAACCAACGGGTACATCTCTTGGCAGCGAATCCTTTATCCAATGCTTTAGGCAGAATTCTCCAGTAAACTTATCATCACTAGGCTTCGTCCCTGGAAATGTTTCCATCAACAGTATCCCATAACCGTAAATATCACTGCTTGTGGATACCAGACCTTGAAGTCCGTACCCCGTGTCAACAAATTCCCGTCCTTTGGAGGAAGTCAATATAACTGGAAGTACTAAAAAATAGTGAATTTGAAAATTTGTCTTCTTGGTCCGTGCAATATGCTCCCTTGTTCCTAACATCTTTGAGATTCCGAAATCAATCAGATGGCCGACCAGTTCTTTATCAAGCAGGACGTTGCTTGGTTTCAGGTCACAATGTATCACTGGAACAATATAGTCGTTGTGAAGGTAATCCAGGGCACATGCCACATCTATAACTATGTTCAGCCTTTGTAAAATATCCAGGAAATAGTCGCGAGAGTGGAGCCATTTTTCAAGACTTCCAGTGGGCATGTGCTCCAATATTAAAGCTCTGGAATCAGAACTGGTGCAAGAGCTGATGACTTTGGTTAGGTTTAGGTGGCGGAGACTGCGTAGTACTTCACATCCTCTGTCAAAGCTCCTGAATGCACCCTCCAATTGCGTGTTGAATACCTTTAACGCCACTTGTGATCTGTCGTTCAATGCCCCCTGACCAAGCAAATTGCTTTCACTGAACCCATTACTTGCTCGTTGAAGCTCATCATATGAAATTAATTCATGCATCACCGCAGGTAACTCGGGAGTTTGGTTCGGGCTGTTACTTTTCCTTCAACATTTTAAGAGCACCCACATGCCCAACAAATGTATTACTGACGCAACCCCGATAGCAGTGAACAGTGCAATGTGGAACTCCCTTTTCCTCGACTTTTAGGTGGGCTGGATCTGCATGGTGAAACATGAAACCCAGAAGCTCCACAGAGTGCTTCCTTAGACATAAACGATTGATGGATGAAGTTCAGAAAAGGGCCACCATTTGGGATTTCTCCACTTGGGTCGTTGAACGAGGCATTGAATTATGTGAGGGCCTCTAATGACTTGGGAATCTCTCCAGTTAGGTTGTTCTGAGATATATCTGAACTTCGTAAACTCAGGATTCTACCAAATGAGTCGGGAATAAGCCCTTCTAATCTATTATTTGCCAAAGAAAGATCTATCACGCTTTATAGGTCACCAATGTTGGTAGGAATGTTCCCAGTTAAGCTGTTCATTGAGAGGACAAGGATAGTAACAGCCTTCAAATTCCCAATCTGTGGAGGCAAATGACCGATGAACATGTTTGCTGAGGCGGTGAATTGTAACAGATCATTCAGACTTCAAATACTGGCAGGTAAATTCATATATATTGCCCTAGCATGCCGGCAAGGGTCCAGAATTTTGGTTGAAATTCAAACACAATGCACCAAGGTTTTTCAAACTGCAACTTCCCTCTGGAAACGTTCCGGTTAAGTTGTGACCAAGTAAATACAATTCGTGGAGCTTCTGTAGCCCTCTGACAGTGGTTGGAATACTCCCAGTCAACTCATTGTCAAATAGACTTCACTTTGCAAGACTGCTCAGGTTACCTATTTCTTCAGGAATTTCTCCCGTGATTCTGCATCTGTAACCGGAAAATATTACAGGAGATTTGGAGAAATTGCCAATGGAAGTGGGGGGCCTTTCCAACCAAGGGGTTCCACCCAATCACCAGTTGACTCAAACTAAGACACTGGGTCAAAGAAGTAAGGAAAGTAAGTTGTGAAGATGATGGATTAGTGAATTGGTTGAGTCCCAACTGCAAGAGTTCAAGATCTTTCAAGAATCCGGTATAGGACCGGTGAAGCTATTGTTAGAAAGGTTCAAAATGGTGAGTTTTGAAGCATTAGAAATGCAAGCAGGAATGGATCCTCCAAAGTTATTTATGCCAAAGTATAAAGCTTCAAGATTTGGTGTCGGCTGGCCCACATTTGAAGGAAGATTTTCTGTAAATTATTTTCTACCAGTGTTAAGATTCGCAATGCGGAAATGTTGAAGATGCTCTCTGGTAGGACACCGCCTAAGCCACACGAATTCAATCCAAGTATCTCTAGTTTCTGCAGCTTACCAATTTCCCTTGGTAGTTGACCTGACGAAAGTCAAATTTGCATTTTGTTGGGTTTTGGCAAAGGAAATTATTAACACATAAGGCAATAAAATTGCCTCAAGAAAAATATTCTTTGCTGAATCCCAGGAACATGGAGCAAAGAACTGCAAATGTAAAAAGTCTAAAAGTTGATGATGTTTGCTCTTGAGAAACGACACAGCTAAAATTCTTGGGGTTGTTGATTTTTGCTTGCTCGTACCTTCCAAGTTGGATTCCCCGATATGCAACGTCGCGAGCCTGGTCAAGTTTCCATTTTCTCTTGGTGCGCCTCCAGTGAAGCCATTAACAGACAACGACAGTATTTGTAACTTGTTGCATTTTTGCAGATTTAGCCGATTTCTGGAAAGATGAAGGCCTTCCACGTTGAGGTACACAAGAAAAGAGAGATTCCCTAGTTATGGGGGAATGTCGCCTTGAAGATTCATATCAGAAATATTCAAAAGCGTCCCTCTGTGGTGCCTCTTGCTTCTGCTGAAGTGGAGTGGAGCTGGACCAGTTGATGGTCACGACATTTTCAGGATCATAAGAAATGGAGGATTTCCAAGACGAGGAGAGATGACTCGTCCGTCTTAGTGCTGGGAATTGCGATGCTACCCATGACCGGACATCGAAACAAGAAGACCGCAGCAATGGCACGAGAGATGATATCTTCAAGTTATGGTCGTAGGAAGGAAGAAAAGCTAGCAGAGTGCAGTCGGCAAACAAGGAGCTTTCTCTGATTTCATATTCATTTTTATTTTATTCCTTGACTTTTGGGCAGTATTTTCAACTTAATTAATGGCGTTCGCAAGGCGGATCACGCACTCCATCTAAACTGGTTGCAGATTGAATATGGAATACAAATCCGTGCTGCTAGCCACTAGATCTATATATCTATGTTTATACTACATAAAGAAAATATGAATGTATTTTTAATTGAAAAAATGGCATGTATATCTTTAATTAAATATTTAAATTTATTATAGTAAAAAAGGCAAACATAAAATTTTATTTAAAATATTTGTGTCTAAACTATTTTAATAATAATCTTTAAATTATATAAAACATAAATCATTTAATCGGAGAAAATGATAAAATTTTTAATTAAATAGAAGTCTCCTAGCAGTAGAAGATGGATATCCCAACATATCTGCCGCCCCTTCAGCTCGACGTCTTGCTTCAGCTTCAGCTTCTGCTTTTGCCGCAGCAGCTTTATCCCGCAGTTCTTCCTCCCTTTCTCGAGCTTCCGCAGCAGCCCAACGCCTGATTTCAATATCTAATGTCTCAGCAATCCTATGTCTTTCTTCTTGTTCCCTCTGGGCTTGAACGTCACGTTGATTCTTTTCAGCCAATGCTTTGGCCGCTCGTTCTTGAGTGCGTTGGTGACGTTCAAGTCTGGCTTTTCTTCTTTCTTCAGTTCCCCCTCAACCTCCTGGTACTCTCCGGATGGGGCAGCTCCGAAAATAGAAGATAGATCGTCAACAAAATTGGTGGCAGAAGAAGCTTGCTTCATGGTAGATGAGGATCCACTAGATGATGGTGTCTTATTCGCAGCTTCAAAAACAAATTAACAGAATATCTGGAATCCCTTTTTAGCATGGGCAGAGCAAGAACAAATTCGACTGATCCTTTCTTCGTTCAACCATTCCGGAACAAGGGAGAAACTAAGGATTGCAACTGCCCATGTATGAATTACAGGGTATTTCTATGAAATGTTACTTGCTTTAAAATATATATTAAAATTAAAATGATATAAAATTATATTAAATTACATTATTTTCATCCATACATTTTAATTATTTATTTCCATAGCTTAGTTATTTATTTGAAAATTGAATTCATATTGTGTTTCTCATTTTGCAAATAATATTATTGTCTTACCATAAAAAAGTTTAATAAGTTAAATAAAAACTAATAAAATTTTAAATTTTAACTTCGAAAATTACAAGAATAAAATTTTTTTAATAGTATCTTTTTATTAAATTATCAAATTTATTAAACTGTGGCAATTCATTTTATATTATTATTTGATTTCATAGTTAATTATATTTAATAATAATTATAGAGGACAAATAGCAAGAAAATAAAATTACAATGATGTGCAAAAAAATTTCATAAGAAATCAATATTTTTATTAAAAATAATATGTTATAATTATATTATTGAAAACATAACAACAAATTGATTGGAAGACACCGATATAATGATTATATCACTTAATAAACAAAAAATAAAATAATTTGTTGAAAATTATAAATATATATATATATATATATATATATATCCCTTGAATTAAACCATGTAAGAAAGACAAAGGATGTATAAATAAAGTTATAATAACAAAATAAAACTTTGAAGAAATAAGTAAATTTGCATTATAAATTATTTGAAATGTGTGAATAGTTGACCATTAGTATTGTCAAGTATGTAATAAGCTAATTTTAAACAATAAGCTAATTTCAAACAATAAACTAAATTTTTTATATAAAGAATACTATTTTTATAATAATATATTATTAAATATCTAAAATGCATAATATTTGACTATCAATTTTATTAAATAAGTGGCGACTTGTTTGAATATTATTATATTAATTTTAAAGTTATTTTTTTTATAAAATATCATATAAAAAATAGTATATAGAATATGGTACAATAATGTGCTAAAAGTTTAAATAAATAAATTATAGATTAAAAAACAATATTCACAACATATACATTATGAAAATTTAAATTATAAAGAAAAATATGTTTAGAAAATATTAATTTGAACTTTATTGGCGTGATATGTTGGGTTAAGAAAATAAGGGCACAAAATGAAATCAAATTAAGGAATGCATTGGCAAATGCGTAAGAAGGTAGTAAAATGATAAGTTAAAATTCAATCTAATTAATTTTGATATAAATAAATATGTATATAATCAATGCAAAATTTTAGAGAATTAATATAAATAATTAATTATAAAACTTGAAAGTATTTCGATAAATATATTTAAGCAATTAATATATTTTTGGTTATAGTGTATCAATTTGAATATAAAATACATTGGTAAATAAAATTGAGAGAGAGAGAGAGAGAGAGTGAGTTTAATGCTATATTCGGATAATTGAAAGATTGTTTTCCTATCAAGAGTTAAAAGAATAATTTTGATCTTTATATTAAATTATTTATTTATGAACCTTGAATAATTTCCTTATTATAAATTTTTTTTATATATAAATTATTAATTTTTATTATTACATAAATTACATGTTATTATGCACTTCTTTTCTAGTGGAGCTACCATTCCCCCCAAATATACCTCTGCACGCTGGATTGCTCTTGTCTTAGCACCACAGTTCTTCTCAAAACCCTCACTGAAGTTCGGTTTCAAATGTATGTCATAAACAAATACAGTCATTTTAATTACTGCCCACTCTACAACACCACAATTGAATCAGGACTTCACTTGAATACACTATTTTTACAATGCCCGGAAGAAAATGCCAGTTTCGGACTGCCTGACCACATAAAGTGTATATACACACCACGGGGTTTTATTGCCTTGTTGGGACCACAAAATTCAAACCACGAGTCGCATAATGGGCCCGAAGTCACCTGCACTTCGGTCTAATCCAGTGCATTAGGACCAAAGCATCCCCTCCTCACAGGGTTCCACCCCCACTGCACCAGGAACTTCCTTCCCTCGACCCCATTCAAGTTGTACCCATTCCCCTCCGAGTCCTTGTCCACTGCTCCCACATCACCTCCGCCAGCACCACTTCCATACACTCCCAAGCACAGATCAGCGATCTCAGTGGGCGCCGTGGGATCATCCCCAGCGTACCATGCGTTGATCAAAGGGTTGCTCGACACTTCTGCCAGCTCATGCGCAATCACGCTTGTCATTCCATCAATCCCAGCATGCCCATTTGGTGAGCCCATTATATCGTCGGTGCGCGACTGTGGCCTCGCGCCTGAGTACTTTGGCCACGCGAAGGGGTAAGCACATATGCCGGGGCACTGGCTCCCGCTGTGGCCTGACAACATCGGGAAATATGAAGTAATGGAACCCACAAACCGTCCCGCAAAATTCTCTCTTGCACGTCAGAAGATGTTAGCACCAATACAATCCACTCTGATAATTGAGAGGCAATGCTCTTGGATGTGAAGACGTGACCGCGTTTTTAATGACGGACTGCATCGAGAGTCTGGAGAGATACCTGGAGTGAGAATACTTGACGTCGTAAAACTCACCCGTGAGGACGACGGTGCTGGTAATATTTGAACCCGTCTGATCTGTGTAGAGCCTGACAATGCGCCACCAGTCGGCCACAGAAGGGTAAGGTGGCTGGATGCGTTGTCAGGCTTGAAAGGGTTAGAAGATGCAGCTTATATTGCATTCTTGTGACTATTGAGCTTCGGGCTTAAAATATGAAGGAAAAACTGTGAAACTGTTGCAAGAAATTCTTTTTCTGGTTCAATCTGTAGAGAGATGCAGAAGATGGAAGTCTAGAGAGTGGTATGTGGGACTCCTGTGTTCGTTGTGGTGGACAAAGGACAGCATGTTCAGCATAATTCATTTTCATTCTTAATTGAGACCACGTCCATCTTATACTTTTTGATTTATTCCATCTTAGAGGTAAAAATAAGGGCCCAGTCCAACTAAACTATTTTAATGTCGACTTTTTCATAATTAGTATTAATTCATAAGGAGACATATCTATAAATTTCTTCGGGTACATATACATCTGTATTTTATGGAAAAAAGAATTATTATAAATTGAATTAGAAGTAGTTGGAATAATTAGAGAATCAGTAGTAAACCAAGTGGCAGTCGGTTGAGCACTGAATACAACATGATAACACAAATTTAAGAAGTTTGAACGCGTAGAAACTTTTCAGTTAACAATAACCAAAACATTTATTTAAAGGTGGGATATCTGCTTATTTTTCAATCAACGGAATATCAGCTAGTAATATTAAAAAATCCAATCACTTTAAGGGTTTTTTAATCAAATTTAAGACACTTTAAACCAAACAATTTGACCCACTGTTGATGAGATATGTCTAAGCATAGCCTTACATTTGCATTCGAATATTAATTGATTTTGAAAATAACTTATGAATTATTTATTTAGCACCCAAAAAAAAAAACAGGTAAGAGAACCAGCTATATACGTCAAGATAAATTTTCAATGAACTGTCCGGGAAAGATAATAAAACTGGAAAGTGGGCGAGTCAAGATCAAATTGTCGAAAGTTAATTGCAATAACGTTAGAGCAAAAGCGTGTATGACCATTTACAACTTTTGCTCTTTTTGGTAGAAAACGATTTTTTCGCCCTCTAATTTTTAACTTATCTGATATTTACTTGAACAAAGATATGCCCTTTTTTGGCGAAACGATGCTTTTGCAACTTCGCCGCGTTTCTCGACTCTGATTTATCATCGTCATCATCAATGTTTTTAACTTTTTCTGATATTTACTTCAAGGAAAACGGAAAGAACTGGGGCTCTTATTCTAAGTTTGGAATATAGAAAATACTTGGGAAATTTAAGGGAAAACGACATTTCTCATACCATCAATCTAACGTTAAAATTTTGTGTCTAATTAAACAATGACACAAAAAAAAATACGGTATTAAAATATTAATTAAATCATTTATTTATCTATTTAGAAATTTTAATAAATATAATTTCTAAAATAAATAAATAAATGAATAAAAATTAATATTTTAATTGACTAATTAAATGGTGACACGTGGCGCAATCTTGTTAAAAGTTCGGGAGATGAAGATTCTACAAGATTAAGCCGGTACAAGTTGTGATAGCCAATAAGATTACGCCGCGTCAGTAACTCTATCTTTAATCTAACTATAAATAGGGAGCAAATTTTATAAAAAAAGGTGACGGAAGTTAGAAAGTAAAACAATTAAAATTTAAAACTCCTCAAATTCTCTTTAAAATTCTCAAGAACACTCATGGCGTTCTTCATCAAATACAAAAAATTAGTCACTAAATTCAAAAAGTTCGTTGTGTTCTTGATCAAATTCAAAAAATTTATCACTAAATTCAAGACATTCTTCGTTAAAGACTCCAAATTCAACTTTTGATTCAAGATCATAGTGTTAAACCCAAATGTCAACATTACTAAAGGCCTAACAATCCTTAAAAAAGATCAAGTACAAAGTTTTTTTTCTTAAAAATTGTTTAAATTTCAAGTCAAGTATTTTTTAAAAAAGAATCAGATGATTAAAGTTAAAAAATAACACCCATAAAATTTAATTTAATCCAAATTTATTCGCTCTTATACAAATTTTCTTGTTATTTAAAAATTTTGCCCTCTACTAACTACAAAGGATTTTTCCATCAATTTCAGAAGCTAAATGCAAGGAAAATATATAAATTTGAATCTCGAGCTCCGAGGGTTAGTTGTAAATGAGTAAACCTTTTATTTTTAATGAAATGTTGGAATCTTGACAGTTGGCAAAATCTGTAGATCTATCTTAAACCATATTTTAGGATATTGAATTAATTTATTAAATATTTAACATTAGGATATAGGGGCAAGTTGGCGGGGCTGCATGCGATTCCATTACAGTGGACTGGACAGGACAACGCGGTTTTGCGTTATTGTAGATAAAATGGGGAAAGTTATTTGCATTAATTTTTGATGACCAATAGCTTTATTCTGATTTTATTTAATTTATTGATTATAAAAATGTAATATATTAATAAGTAAGTCATTATATGCCCCTTTTTTTTTTATAAATTTTTACCCACGCATGCAGCCTCCCACGCACGGTTCCAAATAGATTTGAACAAACACTTCTAACAATAAATATTGGCATTCAAATTGAGGTCTCAAGTCCGTAAGTCATTATATACTTGGAGACTATATTTGTAATGTCTATTGAAATAAATAATATATTTAGAAAAAATGATTTGATATAATGAATAGTCTAGTTTATTTAAATTTGTGTATTTATATATGTATAAATATATTATAATGATTAGATGATGTTATAGTATACAATAATAATAATTAATTTTTAGAGTATAAGTATTAATAAATGTGAGGGTAAAGTTGTGTGTGTATTGATTTGATGGTAAATATGTATAATGATCAAAAAATTAATTAGTTAATTATAGGTGGAAGAGGGGGAATTCAAAATTTGAAAGAAAATTTTGTGACATTAAATATTTGATTGTATGAAGTTTAATGAGATGGAGAAAAATGAAAAAGTGGTAACAAATGTGGCCGTAATGTTTAATTTAATATATGATTGTCATTCTTTAAAAATTTTAAGGTGCTCGATGAATTGAATAATTGGTTGTTGGGCCACAATTACTAAATTAGATTAGGCCTTGAGCCTTGCTTAAGTTGAGTTGAGCACAAAAGGATTTAAGGTCTAGGCTATTTGGGTGGTTAATTCGACCCATTAACAGGATCCGACTAAAACTATAAGTAGCAACCCTCTCTCTCTCTCTCTCTCTCTACTTACTACTAGATCCTTCCGCCACGAGCCTCTTGATATACACTCCCTCTAACACCTCTGTCAACTATCATCCAAAGTGTCTTCTTTTAGGAATGTGAATCATACTATAGTTTACAAAAAAAAAAAAAAAAAAAAACCTCTCATTTTAGTTCTACACTTGCCTTTGATTAGACCACAATTACTAAATTAGATTGGGCCTCGAGCCTTGCTTGAGTTGAGTTGAGCGCAAAATAATTTAAGGTTTAGGCTATATGGGTGGTCAATTTGACCCATTAACAGGATTTAACTAGAACTGTAGGTAGCAACCCTCTCTCTCTACTTACTGCTAGATCCTTCCGCCACGAGCCTCCTGGTATTCACTCCCTCTTACTCCTCCGTCAACTATCATCAAAAGCATCTTTTTTTTAGGTCTGTGATTCATACTATAGTTTGCAGAAAAAGAAAAAAACCTCCCATTTCGGTTCTACACTTGCCTTTGATTTTGATTTCTTAACCATGGAACAAGCAAGTATCATGGTTGTTATGTTAAATGATGAGACAAGTTAAATGGTAGCATCGAGTTTCTTTTATTGGGCAATTGGGTTTCCAGATTCCTATATTTATAAGGTTTTACATTGTTATAGTGACTTGTATTTGAAAAATGAAAACTTTAAGAGGGCTCATGAAGTGTTTTGTTGTATGTTGATGAAACTGGTCCAGAGATGTTGACATGGTCCTCAAGGTGCAAACCCATTATTCACACTATGAATCATGGGTCAAGCATTGTAAATGTTGTCATGGATGCATGGATTGGCATGGCTAAGAATGTGTTGGATGAAATGTGAGAGAAGGGTGTTTCCCAATCCGTATAGCTTCAAGTTGATGGATGTGGACTTGGAAGAGTTTCTTGTGGATAATGCTACTTGTAGTTTCATGTTGGGAAAAATTGGATTCAAAGAAAAAAAGGAGTTTAATAAAAACGTGACACTTTATATTTAAATGTGTATAGAACAAATAAGACAAATGATTACAAAAATTTGGGAGGAACTTTAACTCTCCAAAATAACATTCACAAGGAGCTCTAACTTTACACACATGTTTTGAAACTTGAATTAATGCTAAAAACCTCCAGACTCTCCTCTATTTATAGTTGAAAGCCTTACACTTGATTAGTCATGTTTAGATGTTATCTATCCTCCTTCTAATATTTTTTATACATTTTAATTGATCAAATTTGAAGGTCACTTATTCTCCTTCTAACATCTTACATGTATTATAATTGATTATAATTTCGGCTTTTATTTATTGGTTGAAATGTACAGTTCTTTGGTTTATAAATAGCCATTTACCTCAACAATCCTCCCCCTTTGTTACTATTTATGGACTTTTTTGTAATTCAGTAATTTCTTTACATGTGTTTATCTTCTCTGCAGGTAGTCCCTTTGTTAGTACGTCAGTATGAATCTTTTGCACATTTACTTTCTTTTCTTCCAAGGCTTGTCGAATCCAGTGATAACGAATATTAATGTGATTGGACGAAGAATGAAATGTTGAATTTTTGCTTAAATGGATCGCACTCTAACTGTTACAGACTTCATCTTAACTTTTGAGGGAACTTTTTCAACCAAATTAATTCTTTGCACGCCTCGATAAGTACAATATACTTTGCCTCGTACTTAAAAGTACGATACATTTTTAGAGTTTACTTTACCAAAACATGATAGTACTTGCAAAAGTTATTAAATAATCAGAAGTAAATTTTCTTGAATCAAATCACCTACTACGTCTATATCAGAATATCCTTGTAGAATAGGCTTGTTCCTTCCTCGAGTATAACAAAGCCTAAGCTTAATTGTTCATTTCAAATATTTTAAAATCTACTTAACAGCCTTCCAATGTTCCTTTCCGAAATTTGACATGTAACGGCTTACTTATCTAACTGTATAAATTAGATCTGGTCGGGTACAAACCATTGCATACATCAAGCTCCTGATAGCTGAAGCATATGGAATTTTACTCATATATATATTTTTTTATCTTCACTGCTTGAATACTGTTCTGAACTCAACTTGAACTGTTCACCTAGTGAAGTTGTCACTGGCTTTGAATTTTCTATCCCAAATTTTTCAGTCATCCTTTTGATTTAACTTTATTGAAATAGCCAAATACCACTTAGCTTATCTTGTAAAATATACATGTCCAAGAATTTTTTTTGTTGGTTCTAAATCCTTCATTTCAAAGGACTCATTCAACTCAATCTTTAATTTATTAATTTTAATCAAATCGTAGCCAATAATTAGCATATCATCAATAAACAACGATAAAACTATCACCAAAATTCTTAATGTAAACACAATGATCACAATTTGTTCTTCTAAAATCATGTTTGGCTATAAAGGAGTCAAAATTTCTTATATCACTTTCTTGGAGCTTGTTTTAGTCAATAAAGGTTTTTATTAAGGTAACAGATTAAATTTTCCTTACATTTCTCCTTGAAACTTTCTAGTTGTTACATAAAAAATTCTTCTTTAAAGTCTTCATTTCAAAATGTTGTTTTCACGTCAAACTGTTTTATCTTCAAATTCATACTTACAGCTAATCCCAAAACAACACTTATATAATTCGTTTTAACAACAGGATACAAGATTTCATTAAAGTCAATACTAAATTTCTATTCAAAGCCTTTAATTACTAATTTTGCCTCATATCTTAGTTGAGAACTTCTTTCTACTAATCTCAACTTGAATACCCATTTATTTTTAAGTGCTTTTTTTCCCATAGGTAAACTTACCAAGTCATAAATTTGATTTTTATGAATGGACATCGTTTCATTTTCCATTGTCTTCCATAACTTCTTGCTATCTTTATGGTTCACCACTTTTTCAAAGAATTCTGATTCACCATCTTCTGTCAGCTTTAAGTATTTAGTTGGATTATACTTTGTTGAGGGTCTCCTTTTTCATTCAGATCTCCTCACAGGTTGAGGTATTGGAGCAGCTTTAACTTTATGCCTATCTTCTATGTTTTTTATGGGACTTTAATTTCCTATTGAACTTGCTGAATAAGAAGATTTTTCACTGGAATTTCTTCATTAGTGCTGTTCTTATTTTTTTTCTTTATATCTTCAATAGTCTGATTTCAAGAAAAGTAACGTCCTGACTCCTTATTAATTTTTTCTCATTAGGGTTCCACAACCTATATTCGAATTCTTCATGCCTATATCCCAAAAAGATACAATCAATCAAGTTTATTTCTTTCATCTTTTAGAATATGAACAAATATTTGATACCTAAAGACTTTTAAATGTCATAAATTGATACACTTATTGGACCATATGTTTTTTGGAACATCTCTATTCAAATGAATTGAAGACGAAAGATGATCAAATCAATAGGTGTCCTCTTCATAGCCTCCCCCCAAAACGGATTTGATAACTTTGCATGTGATAGCATAGCTCTAATCCTTTAGTAATGGTTTGATTCATTCTTTTAGCAACGTCGTTTTACTGTGGGGTTTTTGGGACGGTCTTCTCCAATCGAATCCCATAGTTGTTACAATATTTTTTGAACCGTCCTCAATATTCTTTACCATTAATAGTCCGATCACATTTCAATTTAAGACCCATTTCTCGTTCACCCCTTTTATAAATATTTTTGAAAGACTCCCAAACTTTATCCTTTGATTTTAATACATAGGACCAAACTTTTTTTAAAAAATCATCAATAAAAGTCACAAAATATAAAGCATCAGCAAAAGTTCTTTTATTCATTTGACAAACATCAGTGTGTACAAATTCAAAAGATTTTTCTTCCCTTGTAGGGGGGAAATTTTTGAAAACAATTCTTTATTATTTTCTTTTTATATAGTCGGTACAAGATATGAAATCTAATTTTTTAAATTTTGACAAATAATTTTTTTAGCCAAAATTGATATATCTTTCTCACTTATATGCCCTAATCTTTTGTGTCACAACTCCATAGATGATTCCAGTACAACACAAACACCACCATCAATCTTAGCATCAGTGATATAGAGAGTATTTACTTTCTCCTTTGGCAATAATCAAATTGCCTTTTTGTTAGCTTCCATATTCCACCGGCAAAGTAACTAGAGAACCATTCATCGTCCAATTTTTTTGTAGAATTAAATTGAGTCTTAGGTCTGGTACATGCCTTACATCTTTTAATTTTAATTTACACCTTAAAGATGTAGTTATCAAAATATTAGTAATTCTATGAATTTTACAGGTGTCGTTATCACCTATTTTTATAAAACTAGTTTTCATGGGATAATAAAAAGAAAAGAACTCCTTATGTGGAGTAATATGATAGGAAGCCTCTAAGTCAATCACTTGAGAAAGATTTTGAAAAGTAAAATTTAAAAAATTTTCGTCATTTACTATTATTACTTCTCCATTTGAAGTTGTGGCGTTAGTTTTCTCGGGCATATTTTCTTGTTTCTTTTGCTGTTCTCTTCCTTTGGTAGAATCTCATTTCCATACCTAACAATCTCTTTTGATGTGACCTTTCCTTTTGTAGTAAAAGCTTTCAACTTCTTTTCTATTAACAGACTTATCCTTTGAGCATCCTCAACTTTGACTTTATCCACATCTTCCATATTTTTTAAAAACTAGGGCTTGACTTTCAACTTATTGTCTAAGTTCTTTCCTTCTTTTCTTCATTAAATAGGAATTTCTTCACCATATCCAAGGTCCATACTCTATTTGGAATAGAGTTAGAAATAATGACAAACAAGATTTCCTAACTATCAGGTAATGAATTAAACAGCAAAAGAATTTGAATACATGAGCCCTCTTTATATCGAAGTCAAGTAATTTTCTTTAGCATTGAAGCTTTGTTTAAACGATGTTTCCTATCATACATAGCTTTAAGTTTCTTTTACAAAACATCAACCCTTGTTTTTTGAGAAACGTGATTAAAAACAATTTGATCAATCCAAGCACGAATTTGGTCTACCGTTCTCCTGTGCA
The DNA here is from genome assembly GCA_019155195.1 of Avicennia marina. Taxonomy (NCBI): domain Eukaryota; kingdom Viridiplantae; phylum Streptophyta; class Magnoliopsida; order Lamiales; family Acanthaceae; genus Avicennia; species Avicennia marina. The sequence continues at coordinate 239,242 of CM032756.1, forward strand.
TCATTTTCCACTCGGCATTAGACTTGCTTTCAGGTTTTACAGCGTCTCTAAGCACCCGATCCCACAGATTTCGTATGATCAAGTGGTTCTCCATTCGGAACTTCCGAATAACATAGTTGTTAGGATTCAATTTGATCATAGTGCTAGTTGATTCATCCATTACTCCTCAAATCAAAATATCAAAACCATGGCTCTAATATCACTTGTTGGAAAAAATTGGACTCAAAAAATGAAAGGAGTTTAATAAAAACGCAACACTTTATATGTGAGTGCATACAGAATAAGGAAGAAAAATGATTGCAAGAATTTGAGAGAAACTTTAACTCTTCAAAATAACCCTCACAAGGAGCTCTAATTTTACACACACTCACTTTTTGAATTTTTAAACTTGAATTGATGTTAAGAACCTCCGAACCTTGCTCTATTTATAGTTGAAAACCCTACATACGATTGGTCATGTTTAGAGGTCATCTATTTTCCTTCTAGCATTTTTCATACATTATAATTAATTTCACTTATTGATTAAAATAGATAGCTCTTTGTTTTATAAATAGTTATAAACCTCAATGTTTCGTAAGGATGCTTGCCTGAAAAGGGCTTTGTGGTTTTTTGAGAATACGGTTGAGAGGTGGCTGGAACCGTCTGGAATCAATTTTATTTGTTCTGACTGATGGGTGGAGCAAGCATTTGAACTCTTGAAGGAGTTGGTTGGGAAGCCAATTGCATGACATATGGCATTGATCGAGAGTCTTTGTAAGAAACGTGGGACTCATCTATTCCTAAAACTCGCTAGTTGTGATAATTACAAGCCCAACTTGCATACGATCGCTGGATGCTGCTAGCTAAAATGGATATACTTTACTATATTTCTTGATTGAATGGAGGAATACAGAAATTTCAAAATACAAATAATGGAAAGATTAAGAAATAAGAAAATGACTAAGCAAAATATAGATACAATAATAATTAATTTAAATTATTCTACGTAATCCCATCTAAGAAACATTTAATTACGGCTCAAAATTAACAATTCAATAACTCATGGTAAATCAACTCAGAATTAAACTAAAATTGTCCAATTATTCTTTTATCATTTAAGAAAAATTCAAAAAATAAAAAATATAAATATAAACACAAATAAAATACATTGACAATATTACACACACACACACAAATGTAAACAGTAAACCAATAGCATAAGCAAAATTAATATGAGAGTATCAAGAAAAGAATAGATTAAAAAAAAAAGGTATACATAAATATCAAGAAAAACTTAATTAATATTATTGTGATCCCACAAAAAATGAAAACAACAACATGAAGAAAACTTCAAAATCCAAATGAGTAATGAAATTAAATGAACATATAATAATTGAAATAAAATCTTTAGAAACTTGATTTCAGTTACACTAAAATAGTAAAAGCAAAATAAACAATTTTATTACACGATCATAAAATAATTAACACTTTAGGTGAAAATCTTTTTTAAAAAAAGATGTAAACAAAACAATTTATCTATTATGGTTATATGGAGAACTAGAATGTTGTGTTGTGTAGAAATATCTAAGCTGATTAATGAGAATAAATGGAAAGCAAATTATATGCATAACTAATTAACTGATATTTTAGAGTAAATTAATTAGATAAAAATTTTTAATACCCTGCATTTATATTTTAATGATGAGATTAACTAAGTTTGACTAAAACTTGTAAATATTAATACATTAAGAGCAAATTAAATGAAATGATAAATAAATAATTAAATTAAATATAAAGAATTAAAATACGCAAGAACTTCATTCTTATCAAGTTATTGAAGAATGGGGAAATGGTAATGTTGGGAATCATTTTGGAAATATCATACCCATAGTATTGAATTTTATATAACCAACTTAGATTGTAAAAATTAACTAAATATTCTTTTATAGTTGTAATATATTTCATTGGGCTAAAATAATATTGAAGGAAGAAGATTCGAGTATTATTAAGTCTACTATTATATAGAATACCAAATATTATTTTACTCAAAACCAAATTTTATATATCAATGCTGAAACTAATTACTTGACATAATTATAAAAATCAGATAAGATAATTTGAATTATATGTAACGTAATTGTATATAATTATGCAGTCTGAATTTATGGTGGGACAATAGTCACATTAATTAATTCAATTAAATTTATTTAATATGACAATTACATATATATATATATGTATGTATCGATTAATTAAAATAAATTAAAATGACAAAATTCTAAAATTAAATAAAATGAACGGGATAATAAAAATTAAATAAAATAAAATTTAACACTTTGCAGCCGACAGCCAATGCTGGCCTTATGCCGTGAATGATTTTAGTTGTTATAATGGGACAACTTGAATATCATCTTTTGACTACTAGCCTTCTCTTTCACTTTTTTAACTGTAACAATTATTTTTATGGATTAATGCTTTAATTTCAACGTTCAAATAGTGTATTTGTAATTCGATGAATTCGAGTGCTTCTATATTAATGATAATTGAAATGACAACAGTAGCAATAACATAGTAATATTTTACACTCTTAGCATTCGTACAATCAAAGAATTATTTTATAGACAAAATTATATAAATAAAATCTAGTACGGATCATAATTAGAAAAAATATAATAAATAAAAATTCAGGATCAAGAATATAGAAAAAATACAATAAAAAATTAGAAGAAAGATAAAAATTAATGGAATAGAATAGAGATTAAATTGACTTTAAAACACATTTACTCAAAGCTATTATTCCAGCCCCTTTCACCTACCATATAAAATAGATAACGACGATAATAATAATACGCACCCATCAGATTTTCATGATTTCTTTAGTGTTGAAATCGCAAACTGCAACTGTATGCTCTGCAGTTGGGATCAAGAAACAAAAACAAGGAATCCCCTTGCAACTTGAACAACCCCCTTTCAAGGTATCTGTTTTCTCTATTACGATCTCTATATCTTGCTTTCATTTCGCATATGTTGTTAATTCTTCATAAGCTGTCTTCATTTACTTGGGTTTCTGTTGTATGAAGCGATTGATCTCTGGTCACTGTCTGAAATTACTTCGACATTGCAATAAGTGATCTTGCTGTTATATCTTTGATTAGCTTTCTGTGCCCACAATTACGAAAAACTTTCTCCTGTGTTTGCAAGATTTTTAAGAATAGTGGTAGTTTGAAATAAGACATGATAATTATTCTTGGGATAGGGTGCGTGTTCTATCCAAGTGGTTCTTGTTCCATGAGCTCAAGGCGGAGTTAGTGGATTTGAATTCCACTGCTATGGGTGTTTGATTTTGGGATTGAAAAGAAAGTTATTATTGGGATATTCAAAAGCACAGATTGTGAGTTAGCAAATTTTAATGATGATATTATCAAGGAAAAATTTACTATTCTATTTTGACCTTGTGGACACCAATGTAGAAACGCTGAGGTGCCAGAGCAAATATGCGATGCATTCATTGATGGATTTTTCATTTTTCTTTTTCTGGCAAGTTATCTGGAATCTGTCCCAAGATGACATGTCCCATTACTACAGAATATGAAGTTTTTGTATAGATGGAATTAGCGCTGAAATTTTATTGTGATGAAACTCCCAGCACTTTATTCGAATGGCTCGCTCTGCTCTGGATGAGATGTCAGCCACCGGTGCTTTCGTCAGGACACCTTCCACTTTCCGTAATTCCATTTCAAGGGATCCCAATTCTCCTTTCCCTGCTGAAGCTGGAAGATATCATTTGTATGTATCATATGCTTGTCCTTGGGCATCTAGGTGCCTTGCATACCTGAAAATCAAAGGGCTTGACAATGCAATCAGTTTCACTGTGAGTGCACTTCATAAATAATATATCATCAAAACTGCCTAAATGGATTTTGATTTCACTCTCATTTCTCATTCATCTGTCAGTCAGTGAAACCAATTTGGGGAAGGACTAAGGATAGTGACGAGCACATGGGATGGCTTTTTCCTGCTTCTGATATGGAGGACCCAGGTGCGGAGCCAGACCCTTTAAATGGAGCAAAAAGTATAAGAGAACTGTACGAGCTTGCAAGTCCAAATTACTCAGGAAAGTATACAGTTCCGGTGTGTGCTACCTCTCATGGCAACTTTATCTTAGTGACTTACATGTCTTTTGAACAATGCTATTTAGACAATGTGACATATGCATGGCCTGTGCTAGGTTCTTTGGGATAAAAAACAGAAAACTATTGTGAACAATGAGAGTGCAGAGATAATCCGAATGTTCAACACAGAATTCAATGATATTGCTGAAAATGCTGCAGTGGACCTCTATCCCCCTCACTTGCAAGCCCATGTCAATGAAGTAAATGATTGGATATATGATGGGATTAACAATGGCGTCTATAAATGTGGATTCTCTAAGAAGCAGGAACCTTACAATGAGGTAAAACACTTTCAAGCATGTGAATGTTCATCCAGAGTTCCCATATGTCCCTGCTGCTATTCTTTCCTCAGCGATTGTGGCCAAGTCATTCTTGCCTTTTTTTCTTTCAATTATATGAGTGTCACTGTCCCAAACTATGTTTCTTTTCCCTCTTTGGCAGGCTGTAACGAAATTGTATGAAGCTTTAGACAAATGTGAGGAAATACTCAGCAAGCAGCGATATTTGTGTGGAGAGACACTTACTGAAGCTGATATACGCTTGTTTGTGACCCTCATAAGATTTGATGAGGTATGGTATTTTATTTTAAGAAAGACCGTCTTCTGGACAAAGATCTCCCTTCTTTATGTTGTAAATCATTAACTGATATAATACTTTATACTAGTTTTAGTTGGGAAAGAGTTTACATTATGCAATAATATGCCTACCCAATTATGTGCTTAGCTATTTTAGTCTGTTTTCAAATTTTAATATGTGTTTTTAGATGTTTTGTCTCTATAGTTATGTAAAAGTAAGAGAGAAAAAAAGATAAAATTTAAAAAGTGTAATAATTGAATATGTGTTTTTTGGGGTTATAATTTGAAAACAAACATAGCCATAGTGAAAAAAGGACAGTGGAAAGCAGTAGCATTTTGGTCCATGGTGAACACTTACATGAAGAATCTATGTAGTCATTGGCTTCAAGATTAATAATAAGGGAAAGTGGAAAATATGATCTGAGTGATGCTCTTGTAGTCTTCGTGCTAATATTAAGCAGCACCAGTTGTTCACCTGTATCTCAGGTTCCCTCCTGTTTAAACTGTATTCATCGGCTTCAAGATTAATAATGAGGGAAAGTGGAAAATATGATCTGAGTGATGCTCTTGTAGTCTTCGTACTAATATTAAGCAGCAGTTGTTGTTCACCCGTATCTGAGATTCCATCCTGTTCAATCTGTATGGATTTTAAGCAAGGGCATGCGAAAACAACTTTTCATCATTTATGATTACGGTCATTGTTCTTTCGGACAAATCTTGCCCCTCCACTCCGGGTTGAACTTCTGCTGAATTACCATATTCTGTTGTTACAGGTCTATGCTGTTCACTTCAAATGCAACAAGAAGTTGCTACGCGAGTATCCCAATATCTTCAATCACACCAAAGACGTATTCCAAATCCCTGGAATCAGTAGCACTGTCAACATGGAACACATCAAGAAGCATTACTATGGAAGCCATCCTTCCATCAACCCATTTGGAATAATTCCCCACGGTCCAAATATCAACTATTCTGCTCCACATGACAGAGACAGGTTCTCTAAGTAGGGTGTTCGTGTGAATTGCCACTGTTGCTATGGTTGATTCCTTTTATGCGTGTTGTGCGCAAACTCGTGTGTATGAAAAGCGCTTATGAGACAAAGTTAACTAGCACAAAATGCCTTTCTTGAGACGTAGATTTTCCCAAGTTTGTCAGTCATTTGGCTGTCCAGTTTGGCGAATAGAGGGTGCGCCTTTTGCTGCAATATTGATGATTAACCAGTTGTGTTAAAGCCGAGACATGTCAAAGCAAATTTATGGAGGTACATATGGACACATGGGCCGGAAATCAAGGGCGATTTTCCTTGGTTTATTTCTAAATTTATGTTCGCAATTGTTACTCAATACTAGAAAATAAATACAGGCAAAGCTTGATAAACGGATAAAAATGACATGTTCAGAAAATCAGTACTTTAAGAGAAAGATGTCGCTCCCGATCGATGCAAACCAATCGAATTCAGAGTTCCATCTGATGAGCGGATAGGCAGACAGAGAGATCGAGCTGCGCTTGCTGGCACTGGCGGCGCTTGAGGGCGGTGCCTCCACTGGAGCAGAGGTTGCGGACGGCGTCGGACTCCTCAGGACAGGCCACCGCCACCAAGCACTCGGCGAGAGAGCGGTTCAGGTGGCGGCACGCCACCTCGCGCGATAGACCTGCCGGGATCCGGCCGTGGCACTCGGTCAATGCACGGTAAAGTCGCTCGCAGCCTCGAACTCTAACGGTAGACGGTGGTGATTGCCGTTCGCTAGCAGACATGATCCGAACCGATTTGTTTTTATTTTTTATTTTCTAAGTCGCCACTTCTATTTCTGCTTAACGTCGAGGAAGACGGCATATATGGTCAAACTGTCTTAAGTTCGGCCCATTAATTCTATGGGCCACGTAACCAATTTACGCCAGCCCTATGAAATGTGAAGGAAAACCGTTAATGTAATCGGTATGGTTGTGTCCTTTTATTCGAGTTCAGATGTCCTTGCTGCCCTTACTATGAAGATATGACGCCGCGAAATATCAGGGACAAAATTCAATTTCAGTGCAAGATTCGTAAAACCACAAGGAGAAAGAACTCAAGTAAATAACAGAGGATATATAGTGTGTGCTTTGTCGCTGATATATTAACCTCCTCTTTTGTTGGAGAAGAAAAGAGGGGTTACGCGTCGACATAGGGTACATCCATTCATGGTGGGCCTGACAGCCCAATAATACGATCAAATATTTCTACAGCTTTTGGGGCAATCGCCAATCTTACGTTTTCTCCATTCCGATCCGTATTGGCCCAACTCAACGTGGAAATACGTTGAAAATTGGAAGAGTAATAAAACCTCGAAGAAGAGATTTTCCAAAAGCAAATGATCAACCGGCGTCGCATGCCTCAGACAGAATTTTATGTGTTTCTTTTATTGCACTTTCCACTGACGAGTGGGAAATGAATTATTTGATGGACAACGGTGGAACTTTTGGGGAGCAAATATCCATGGACAAAACCTATAATTTGTCGATGGAATCAAAGAAGAACGGTTTTTGAACCTCACCTTACTTTTCCTCGGTGCGTGTTTTCCACCATTAAAGTCTTCTCTTTCCTTTTAACTGCCTGCTTATCGCTATCTAAGAAACGTGTGCCACCATTTGATCACTCAATGAATGAGTGGCAAATAAGAAGACCATACAAGAATGGTAGGAACAGGAAACAGGAGCGAAGGAGAAAAAAACAATTTTGAAAAACAGACTACTAATTGCAATTCTTTCTTTTATGACTGCCAAATACCACTCCTAATTACAGTGCTTTGTACGTGTAATAAAGTATCGTAAAATGCAGTATTGTCATCGTTTTCTTTCTCAAAGTGTCTCAAAGAGTCCACCTTCCAAATCTACTTTTCTTTTTTCTTTTCCCTTTAACCCCTCTCTCACAACCAAGCACCCTGAAAACTGTACTCTCAAACGCATATACTCTGAGCTTTCTTTGAAGATATCAGCGCTGAGTGGCAATATCAGCTTTCTGATTGGGAAATCGTTTTTTAATGATGGATTGACCTGGAAGATGATTGTAGGGGAGAAAGTCAGTTTTAGGGTATGAAAATCTCGTTTGTTGTTGACAGGTTAGCCTTCATTGAATTTGCACCGAAGGTTTAATAATTTTCCTTTCTTTTTAATTTGTAATTCAGATTGATCAATTAACTCGAATTTAGGACCTGTTACTTTGCATATTAAGTTATGGAATGTTCTGGATTTCTCTTTCTAGAGTTTTTAGACTATTCCCATCTTCATTATCTGGATAGTAGTTTTTCTCCAGTCTTGGGCTGTTTTTCGTTTTCTCATTGTTTGAATGTATTTTTCTACAGCTATTCTATAAAAAGTTGACCTTGTTCCTTGGTGTATGTTGAATTTTTGCTGTTAGTTTTTTATTTCTCGAAACTGAAACTGAAGGGTAAGTGGACCGACCGGCATTAAAATTTTTATTAAAAAATGGCCATTTTACCATCTGCAAGTTGTATTAAACTTACAGTTTCTTTCTTTTTGTGTGAGGTTTTAAGAATTGATCTTTGAATGGCTTTCTGGCTTCCTATTAATGCATTTCCTAATTTCTTCACTGCTAATGTCGATGGTATCTGGACATTTTTTTCCAGGAGATCCTCTCTGATTGCTTAAATTAGAAACTATAATGAAGTTTTTACACAAGGAGGCGGTAGAGACCTCACCTAACTGTGTTCCGTTATGGTCTTTTTACGAATTCAATCAACATCCAAGATCTAGCATTAACATTTTGTATTAGCTTCTTTAATGTTGTAGCTCCAATCATTTTTCAATACAACTTGGCATCCATATCCCCATTTTCATGTGGTGGTATATTTGCAATGGGAGAAACCAAACACCCTATGTCCTTTTTATCTAACTTCCAGTATTTGCTTTTATATTACTGATGAGTTTTTGGATGTAATATCAATGACCCTTGTTGATCTGCACTAGATGACTTCGGCTTTTTTCTTGTAGGGCAGCTAACACATGGACATGAATATGGCTAGAATTGACTTAACCGCCCATGAGTCTGTTTCCTCAGAGTCAGGGGAATCAGCACTGGGTTCAGAAAGGAATTACTGCAACAATGTCTATCTGCCTGAATCAAGTTCATCGCCATTACAAGCCTTTGCATCTGGTGGTCAGCTCTCTGACAATAATGCTGCTTACTTTTCATGGCCAGTTTTCTGTATGACTGATCATACAGAAGATAGGGCACTTTACTCTGCAAACATTCAGAAAGGGGATATACCTGAAACTCTTGGCCGAAGCCCAACAGGATTGCAGGCTACTACCTTGCTTGAACTGTTGACTATGAGAGCATTTCACAGCAAAATTTTGCGGTGCTTTAGTCTTGGTACTGCAACTGGTTTTTGAATCGGGAGGGGTGTGTTGACTCATACACCGCCTATACTTGTCTTTGTTGATTGACAAGTTCAGAGGCAGTGGCTCGGCCCTGCTCATTGTCTACCTGCTGCTCTTGAGGTTTTACACTAGCGGTGATTGTGTCTATATATATATTTTTTGTATTATCTAATTTTAACCTTTAATGGGGCCGCTTTGTCTGAAAATTTCCAAAATTTTATTTTACACTTGCTGTGCCTTCTTGTTATTTATTGTAATGCTATTACAGCATAAGATCTCAAAAACTGAATTAGGGACCAAATTTGTAAAACCTTCAAGATCATTTTAACAGATATTTTGTCAATTAAAGATAGTAACTTCTTATCATCTGTGTTAATATTACTCGGCATTCAGATTTTTAAAATTTGGAAGTTCTCCTGTGAGTTTTGGGTGTCTTTACAATTTATTTTGCAGGGACCTGGAAATATTTGGTGTGATATTGATGTTATTGAGTTCTCTTATAATGGAGTACCTGCAGCTATCCCAAAAGAACAACTGTATACAGAACTTGTAGATGACCTTGCTGGAAGAGATCCAGGCATTGGATCAGGCTCCCAGGAAATGAATTTGATTTTCTTTGTACAGTTTGTTTCTTGGACTGGGTGATAACCCTCTATTGCATGTTGTTGAATGGCCATGTGGTCTTTTGAGTTAAAAGGTAATAATACTGATGATATGAAGGGCAAGCCCAAGACGTTTAAAATCTTTTGTTTGGCTGATATTCCCCTTTGTCCATTAAACTCCAGGTTTTGGTCATCATTTTTTCAGTGGTCTAACTATTTGCATGATTAGGTCACAAGCCAAGAAACTTAAGGAACCTTGGGTGCCATTGTCAAAAGCAGGATTGGAAAGAGCCAGGTCGGTTTCCTAACCAATCAGCATGTGGCTGTTGATCTTGACTACCCAAGTCAGAAAATGTTTCAACCATTGCCCTCAAGTGTCGGGTCAGGGGTGTATTTTGGCTCTGTGGAAAGGGCTACGTCATTTGTAACTGGTTATCTTTGGTATGGCATTTTTGCTGGGATTAACCCAGGCAAGATAATCCAGTGCGTGGGTTATCATTGTTAATCATCTGTATATGATATCTCAAATGTGTATGCAGTTTAGAGAATCATATGAAAGATTCCAATGATTATGGGCTAGAGACGTGACTTATCTTTATAGTAAATCCTGTACATTGACGACTATGGCAAGCATGCTTGTCATGCCTCTCCTGCTTCCAGTGTAACTTTTTATTTGACATATAGTTAATCCTACTTTGGGGCTTGAGCCTGGGTGACCCTGTTTCAGCATCACTATCATGATATAAGTACTTTTAGGTCCTGATATACGTACTTGTTTTAACAATATTTTGATATGCAGAAACATTTGTTCGACCTGATGGGCCTTTCATTCCTTTTGCTGAAGATTTTTGACATTGGCAGTGTGACAACTCTGGTGAAAGGCATTGGTGCAATTGGCAATGTCAATACAACAGACTTACAGTCTTCTGCTAGTAGTTTAGTAGGAAGGCAAGTATTAAAAGTTGGAAGGAGCATAATGGCCTGTTCTCTGGAGTACAACGATGAAAAAGGGAATTTCTTTCTTTACTTATTTTCTTGTTGTTGGGGAGAATCAATAGACATTTGATCTTGAAGGTGACAGTGGAATCTCTATCCTACTTAAGAAGCAAAGTGGTGAGAAACCCTAGCCAGCGGGTATTATTTGGGGTGGGTGGGACAGCCATTGGAGGTCAGTTGAAATTGAAATCTGGCCGACCTCCGGAAAATTGGACCAGTGGAGTTGATTTAGGGCGCCTTCTTGATCTCCTAGAACTTGATCTCATCACATCTACTGAATGGCTGCATGGTTAGTGGTGTTTCTAACTACTGATGGAATTTGAATTTTTGATCTATTTGTTTTACTTTGTTTATTTGTTAAAGGCATTCACTGTCTTTTTAGAACCAAAGATGTGAGAGAGTTTGGCTAAGCTTATTTTTCATAACTTATATGATCACGTAACTTTTTAGAGATACACTTTTTTTTTTAAAATAAGTTAATAAAATATTTGATAAGGTTTTATTGCAATTTATAATAGTAGTTTATTATAATTTTTTTGATGTAATAATAATGAAAATAAATTAAATAGTATTAATAAAATGTAATTTAATGCTATTTTTGTTAATTTTAATATATAAAATAAAATAATTTATAAGATGTTTAAAAATAAGTTGAAAATAGTCAATCTATTTCTAATTAGCTAATAAGCTCCTAACATCTTATTTTTAGAGATTAGAAGCTCTTTTCTTAAAAAAATTATCAAACACATTTAAGAAGCTTATAAACTGGATAAGTTGGAAACAATCAATTTATTTCTAAATAACTTATAAGTTTCAAACATCTTATTTTTAAAGTTTATAAGTTTTTGTTAAAAAAAATTACCAAACATATTTAAGAAACTGACAAACTCTCTCTTATTTTTGAGCTAACTAATTTTTAAACATCTTATAAGTTATTTTATTATATATATTAAAAGTAACATAAATCTAGGATGTTTTCTCTTAATCGTCTATAGAGTTTCGAGCTAGTGATCACTAATTTCTTTGGCAGAAGCTTCGATTCTATTACATTATATTAATAACATTTAATTGATTTTTTATCATTATTACACAAAAAATATAATTAACTATAATTATAAATTTTAACTAAAATTTATTAGATGTTGTATCTAAACACTTTATAAGTTTATTTTAAAAATAAAATATATAATCTTATAAGTTTTAAAAACAACTTATAAGTTAGATGATCTTATAAGTTGTGTAAAATAAATTTAGCCAAACACCCTTTTAATTTGATTCGCGCTGGGTTAAATTATCAAAGTGGAACTGTAGCACCTTATAATTTAACTGCTAAGTTGTTATCACCATTAATAAATTAATCCTAATTGTAAAATTTTTGGTTGTGGTGTAGGGGTGGCTGCTTAAAGATTAAGCGCAGGAGGGGACATTAACATACAAGTTGGACTACATATTAGTTGGTACAGGAGGTTGAGTTTTGCACCAACTAAGCAAATGCTGCTATGGCTCATTATGGTATTCTGTGAATGAGCTCACTTCGTAATATGATAGGTCTTTAAGGTGTTTTGAGTAGCTTAGTCAGGTTGAAGAAGTAAACGAATAGGTTCGCTGGTTGATATGAACATAGTAAGGACATGCCATAGGCTGCCTCTTTCTTGTTTCTTGTACCATATCTACCATTCTTAATTTGTTCCCTGACTGCCTTTTCTTTATTCCTATTGACCAAGTAGCTGCACTGCAAGAGCAGAGAATCGAGAAGACTACTGTTGGAGAATGCACCCCGCTTGAGCGGGTGGGTGGATGCAGAACATGCGTGTGAAGAAGCAGCCACATGGTCGGAGCATAATTCAAGTGCCTGCTGATGACGATTGGCACCTGGGATTAACGCCACCATCCAGGCATTACGAACTCAACATTCAAGGTTGCTCTGATGTCGTCCCCGGTGCGGAACACCAGGTCATACCATGCTAATTGTAATGTAGTAGGATTGGCAACTTTTTGAGTGCTGCAGAACCCCAGAAAGAAAAAAGAAAAGGGAGAAGAACATGGGAGAGCGGGGAAGAGAGAATTTGGATATCAGGGGGTCTGCTCCCCTTCTTCCCACTACTATTATTTATATCCATCTGCCACTCCCATCCATTCACGTGTTTGGTTACCTCATGTAACTGCATTATTAGCTAATAAGTGTGCCTACAGTGGAAACTCCCTAATTAATTAAGCACGAAGTTTTGCAATTTACAGGGTATCACGCGTGCTCATTTGGGTCTTCTTCCATCTTTGTGCATGGCACAAATCTGCTGTAAATTGTAGCCATGACGGGTCTGGGCATTAAAGAGATGAATCCAAAGCCGAGATTTAGGTTTCTTTGCAGTTGGATGAAGCTGAACCTGAGAGGAGAAAGCAACTCGGTTACATCCAAATTGACACCTCGTCAAAGCTTCGTCGACGTGGCAGTATTTTTCATAATTGTTACCAGAAACTACACTGATCGTTTGATGAAGTTTTCTTTTTCTGTGGGCCTAAGGTTTTATCCCGGTTAGAAAGAGCCCTCGAAAATATTCTCAAGGGCCCAAGTCAAGCCCGCATTAGAGAGGTGGTCTAACGTCTCGGAACCTCACTAGCTGCGCCACTGCGCAAAGATCGTTTGACGAGATTCAAGGGTCTGCAACTTCAGAAGGCAACCAATGTAATTATCAACCACCAACATTTTGATCCTAACAAATGTAACAAATTGGAACGCCACTCTTCCAATATTCTTTATAAGATCTGATAAATTCAGAAGCGTTACATTAATTTAACACACAAAATGTCAAGTAAATGAGATCACTATTTACATGCCATGTTACATTACCACATAGGACATCAAGGAGATTGAAGGGGCGCTTCTGTGTGCAGACATAAATGCCCCATAGAACACATGCTGCGTCTGCTGCCAACATCTGTCCAGAAACCATCCAAACAAGGCATCTTCTATGCGCTTGCCGAGACAGATACGGCATTAAGCTCCACTTGCTGCTTACCATCGCTTTGAGGTTTAATTGTAACAGTAGCAAGCACCTCTTCCCGCAAAAATTTATCACCACCGTCGGTACGAGAGACTGAAATTGAACTTACTGAAGGTTTTATCTCTGACACGTCTTCTTTGCAGTCTTGGTCTTCTCCAATAATTTCCCATTCCTCTTCCAGAGAAGCAACTTGCAACCCTTTCATTTTGAGGGTTTCTATGTCGAAGGCAGTAGGTAGAATTACATAGTCGTTTACAGGATTGTAGAAAGGATCATGATCCGCCTTCAGCCAATGCTTCAGAATTCTGAACACGTGGTGATCACAAAGGATTCCCCTATGGTCGCCAGAGACTCCAACCCGTGCTTCTGCACGAAGCCCATCTGCCTGCAGAGGAATAAGCAACGCCAAGTTATTCAGGCTTCAGATTTTATATCGGCATAAAACCTAACTTCACTTATTTAAAGGGAAACAGAAAAAATAGCGAGGCAAAAATAGTGCCAGGATTTAATTTTTGTAGAAATAATTGATGCGATTCCAAAAGCTTATTTTCTCATATATATATATATATATATATATTTTATTATTTTAATGTACTTTGGGCTTTTTGATGTACTTTAACACATATAAGCTTTATGAATAAGGTTTTAGTAAATTTTACTATAAATACTTCTTAATTTACTTACAAGCTAGAAGAAATTTAAATGTTCTGCATGAATTCTCACTAATTTTCTTTTCATTTTTAGGTTTGTGTTTTTAGGTGTGCTTCTTTGAAAATTGTGTAAATATAAGAAAGAGATAGATATAAAATTTAAAAAATATAATGATTACAATGTCTTTTGTGGTAGAAAAAATGAAGTCAAACATAGGTCTAATTCTTGCGAACAGTCAAATAACATTAACTATGTTAGATCCCTATGTGATTCGTGACATATTATTCAACTATGGGGTGCAATTATAACCATCCTACCTACATTGCCCATCCAATTCCCTTTCGTGTATTGCATCAATAATACTTATTTGTTGGAGTTGCAAGAAGTATGGAACTCTTGCAAAAAACCAATGTACGTAAAATTTATTAATTATTTCCAGCTATTTGGTCATATCATTCTGTAAGTTAAGTAGTAAGAGCATTTTGATGGAACCAGTTCCCCCGCTGTCATTGCTCCAAACATTTCTAATAAATGAACGCCGACAGGGTCAGGATTTCAACAAAATATTACAGTTGTTTCAACTTACCTTAGAAGATTCCTTTGGAACAGTTCCATCACCATCCACATATATGTACTTGCCCTTCAAAAGTTCAAAAAAAAAAAAGAAATGAAAAGAGTCTAGTAAACTCTGGATGGAGTATATCATACCGTAAACATGGAAAGGGAACTAAGGACAAAAAATTAAATAAGGAAATCTGGAAACAGATCAGAAGAGAATCAAAAGCTTGTCACGGAGTGTCTACAGTAAGGATTGTCTAATAATTTTACCACGAGAGTAGGTAGTTGTCGCAGATCAGAGACAGGTGCATCCTCACTTCCATAACTGCACAACAAAAAGTCAGCAAGAATATGGTTAAACTGCATCCCAATATAATTGAGAGAAGTATCATTATTCACAGTAGGAAGAAATTTCAGTACCAAACACTATGAGGCGTCTTATTATTAGTGCCATAAATATTGTAGAATTTAATTTGACTGGGGACCTCAGCACAGCTCAACAACTCGTGTGTCTCATTAGCCCATTTTAAAATCTCAGCATTGAAAGGTAAGGGAATATCAGTGCCGTCATACGTGACCTGCACAAAAGCCATCATCAAATAACAAAAAGTACTCTAAAATCATGAAGTATACTAGAAAAATAAGTACAAGTGCCAGTCCAATAATTTAATTTGACAATGCAGCAGAAGCTCTCACAACTCCCCTAAATTATTTGTTAATTTCATCTGAGTGTTCTAAATCACGTACAGGGAAACTAAAATGACAACTTCAGAAAAATTTCAATATCATGACATTTAACAAGTCACAATAAAATAACTATTATTCAATCAATCAAATAAAATCAGGTTCAATTTTTTTTTTCTTTTCTATAGCATAGAGTCAAAGCTCACCTTATTGACTGAAAGAACTTCCACTAAGATAGGAACAACTTCTGCTGGAGAGTAAGACTCAAGCATTACCCTGGAATTTCCATCACTATCACATTTCTCTCTCCAGATTTCAAGACGTGGGACGTGTTCCCATTTAAAATCTAAGCAGGCCATCAATTCATATATCGAAGGGCATTCAACCAGCTGAAACACAAAAGACACTAACCAGTTATTTTCAAGCAAATAGATAACAAAAGGAGATGCTAAAAGTTACTGTAGCAAACAGAATAATACCCTTTCAGTTCAATGCAGAGGCAAAGAAGTAAACTTACATAACAAAATCCAATACATACTAAGATACTAGTGAAAATCTTATTTGATGAAAAAAGTATTGGCTCCGTTTGTTTTACAATTATCCACCTCCCAAATTACACATTTAATTATTACCATTCTTCTTTTATCTCTTTATCTCTCTTACTTTTACACAATTCTAGATGCAAAAACACCTAAAAATACATACTAAAATTTAAAAATAAACAAAGCCATTGAAATCAAGACATGGACTTTACAAGATCATGCAAGAAAAAGTAGTTTGTAATGCAACGGTATCACCCTATCATTGTAGTCAGAATGAAACCATGCCAAAATTCAGCAGACAGGCAGAGTGGCAGACAAACTATAATCAAGGAGAAGTGGAGGTAGGAGGGCATCAACAAGAGTGAAGCAACAGACAGATGTTGAAGACAAGGTAATGAACTCCATACCAATTGGTGCATACTCCATTTTGAAATAAAAAAATTCTGTTCCCATCCTTCAACAAATGAAGTCCCATTAAAAAGTGTTGAGGTTATGTATCCAGGTGCACCTGTTCAAATTTGAAAACATGCCAACATATCAATGATCTTCGCTTGTGAGGTCAAGTTATTATAAAAAGGCAAGACTTGTTCATTTTAAATTCAGTACAAGGAAAACTCTGGGTGACGGATTAAACAAAACGAACAAGAGTTCATGAAAATACTTCTGTTCTGGAAAATCAGCTTAATAATCATAACTATGACTCTAGATTCACCCTTAAATAGAGCTATTGAAAATGACCCATTTACATGCAATTTGAAACATTTGGCAAATCAGTTGCTGATAGTGAAAGATAAAAACATGACACACTTTCTAAGTTCCCAAAACAAAGTCTGCAAAAGAAAAGGAAAGAACAACATTGATCAACCTTTTAAAAAATGCAGTGCAATTCAATCATAGTTCTCTTTTATGGCAATACATCAGTCTAGACTGCAAAATATTGCTGAAGTGCAGATTGTTTTTATGCTAGCTTGACCCTATGGCAACACCACAGCAATAGCTCAAAGATTCACATACCTCGAAATGGCGCAGCTATCGCAATCCAATTTTTGACATACTTCTCAAACATCTATAAAACAACACTATCACTGTCAGCTTTCCAAAGCACAAAACAATGAAGCAGTAGATTTTAAGGATGAAATCAAGGCCAAAATCGGTGGCAAGAAGGGCTAGAAAACTAAATGGACTGAAAATTTCAGGGAGAATGAGAGCATTACGTCACTATGCAGGCCCATAAAACATTTTACAAGAAGACCACCCATAGAATGACTTATTATGTTTATTTTTCTTCCACCAGATGCAGTATATACAGACTCAAGTTTTGCTGCCAAGCGCTCCAGTGTTCCCTGAAACCTGAAAACAAGAAAAAACCACAAGTCCTAAAAATCAAGGCCAAGTAACATGCCTAAAACATACACATGTACAAACAAGCAAGAGTCAATCAATTGCAAAAAAAAAAAAAAAAGGAGAAATTATAACAGATATGAGATGAAGTCATTTAAGATTTTTCCAGGCAGGTAAATTACAAGCAAAAATCTTATAAAGCAGCAATAGCTTGATCATCTAACAATAATTTTGTAGGCATGTACCACAAGGGTCAACCGTTTGGAACCACAACATTCAGAAAACTGTACTTGGGTCCCTAGGATATTAAATGCCAGTTGCAGAGTGGTTGTTTGAGAAGGTAAATGAGAATGATTGACACTTCGATATCTACCCTTCTTTAACAACAACAACTACTACTTCTCACATGACACATACTTTAGGATGTAAGAACCTAAGGAACAAAGAAAAAATCATCATAGGTTGTAAGATTTTGGCAAGGGAAAGAAGAATGCCATAGGCCACCTCAGAGCTGTGATATGCGAGCAAAACTATTTTTTCATGATAGACAACTTCACGAGCTTTCTAATATTGTCAAAATGTTCGGCAATTACCGATTGCTTTGGCGGAAATCATATCCAAACCCAAATAATGTTGTTCCCTCTTGGTAGCCCCATTTCAGGAATTCGACTATCATGTCATGAAAATAATATACACAATCACTGCCAATAACCTGCAATAGAATCAAGCAAAGAAATTTTTGGTCCATTAAAACTATTTGCTAGAGCATGTCAGAGCAAAAATGAGTTGGCTATAAAGCCCTGCCTCAATGAAACATCAACTGAAGAAGATTAATGTAGACATGCCCGCATACATTCAATCCACCAAATAGCCAGATTTAATGGACAATACTCACCATGTCAGGATCCAACATGTCAATGGCATATAAACCATGTCTGTCTTGGGGAACCTCAATATGCGTGTCAGCATCTAATGTCACTGTTTTACCTGTTTCAAGCATTGCCTTACCACTATGAAAAAACTCTCTAGCATCAAAACAACGAGAAAAATACAGCACATACATTTGACAGATCAAGCAACTATAAATACATCCATGACATATTACATTGGATGCAAGAAGAGGATAATGACTCATAAAATGCCATTGATTAGATAGCAATTCACATGACATCATATAAATTAAGAGCATGAGATTTACGCTTTAAATTAGCAGCACCTTAATGACACATTTTAGCACATTTCCTAATAAACTCCTCCTGTCTGTAATAAATAAATGTACATACAAACAACAAATTTTAATCTGTAATTATTCAATAAAAAGTGAACTTAATCCCCCAAATCTGTCTCTACATTGCATATGTTAATTACGAGGCCTCAGAAGCTTTGCACCCAACACATTACATGGAGCACATTTGAAAAATTCTGTCTCAACAAGTTTACAAAATATTCAGTCTTCATTTGTGCTGGATCCTTGAAACTTCTGAAAAATGTCAACAAATTTGGAACCCATAGGGAGACATCAAACAATTTGTGACAAATAAAATTTACCACGCGTAAAAGTAAATTTGGGATATCTTGTTCTCCAACATCTGATCCAGTTCTTGATATATCAAGAACATCTTATGAAGTAGTTCTTTACAATTTTTTGCTGCCTAAGCTCAGAATTATGCCTTTTCTTTTCTCTTTTTCTTTTTGTAATTTTTGACTCGGCAATAACTTTATATCGTAATCTAAAACCTCTCAAGGATCCAAGAAAGCAGGGTCAATTGAAACAGAGCTACTTAAATTCAAGAATACTGGGAGAAAAAAGAAAGCAAGGTTACAGAAAGAAACAAAGTAAGATTATCAATAACCAAGACAGGAAACTAAAGTTGAGAAAGCTTCAAAAGCGGTTTCAAGAAACTAGAGATTTTAAGAATATTGACCAGTCGCAGGATCGAAGAAAGACCAGAGCTTGTCTCGGAACTCGTGATCAGCCCCAAGAATCCGAACCCAGACCCGTTCCTTTTCACCGGTCTTCTTATCGACAGCATTGAGAATTGAACCGGCGATCCCAGGAACAAGGAGAACCGGGTCAAGTGTGGGGTCCACATATGATTGTTCCTGGCTTTTCTTTCCGATCAGCTTCAGCAGCTGCTCCACGGACTTGACTATGTCTTCCAACAACACCGCCATCTCCAATAAAAACAATATCTTATGTTTTCACTGTGCCCAAATGAAAGAGGGAAACCCTAGTCCTTGTCGGAAAATTTATTCAAATTCGATATGTACAGAGGGAAGAGGGTGCCGTGATTGAATGGTAGAGGGAAGCCGTGTCAACGACGGGATGGGAGACTAAGGATAAGGAAAATTGTTGGTGTTATGATTCAATTACGTTTCTACCCTTTGGTCTCGGACTAAGATTTCAATCAGACGCTCGGCATGAAAACACGCTTTATAAAGCAGAAAAACCCGAAGTCGGGGCGCGCCTCGTCTCTCTCTCGGTGTGTGTGTGTGTATATATACATGTTACCTTAGTCATTCAAAGTTTTTCTTTTCAAGCAGAAAATATACAACACTTTCGGCAATAATATAGCAGTAAAATACAGCTACTGACCAAGACCCAGAGACTAGAGTCGTAGAAAAAGGAAAAGATGCACCTAGCGTCCTTGGTGCCAGGCAGCACTTGTTCCTTCTCAGGGCAGGTATCTAATTATATTTTCCTCTCGTTCTTCAGCTGTGGTGTCTGATTGTTTTCACTGTCGTGTTTGATTGTGTTAAATTTCAAGGATTTTCAGCGGAAGAGGATGAAGATTGCGGGGAACTATGAACCTGCAGCACCAATTGGCAAATGGCATATTCATCGAGGGGATGCGAAGTTGAAATTATTAGCTGTATGACTTGCGGCTGCAGTCATAGCGTTATCTCCTATCTGCAACCCACCTGGTGAACAGCCTATTCCTTATCCTCAAAATGTCATCTTTACTGAATCATCAACTGTTTCTGGGTCAAACCCACATTAATTTTTATCTTTGGTTTTTGAACTTGGCGGAATTACAGTTTAAGAATCAACTGTCGGAAATGCATCACGGTATGTCTAATAAGAATTGACGCATTGAAGATCTCATCGCCACTTGTTAGATCAAATATAATTCTGGGACAAGATCGATGGGGAGACCAGAAATAACAAGTGCTAATATCGTGTGATTTATCATTCTCTTGGACGTGTCATTTTCAACACAAGAACAAACAATGCAGCTGCAGTGTCTCTGAGACAAGCAATAGATGTTGAGAAGGGAAACACCTTGCTCCAGAAAGCTTGCATTGGATGCCATGGTGCCGGAGGAAACATAATACAGCCTGTGAGTTAATTACTCAGCAATAGAAGCATCTAAAATCTACGCAACGTTAGAATGCGTTAGTTAATTAATTAACGTTGTCTTTACAGGGTGCAACACTTTTCTTCAAAGATTTACAAAGGTACGAACCACAAATTCAACATTGATTCTTGATTGGAAACAAAAATAAAAAGATCACTGCAGGTTAGCTGAGTTGTGTGTTGCTCAGGAATGGAGTTGATACAGAATAGAAAACATATCGAGTCACGTACCACGGGAAAGGAAGAATGCCAGTAAGCTCTCTCGAGATCAGGATGAATATCCTGCTCAATCTTCTAAGTGCATTACCATGAAATATATGCGTCCTGCATGTGCAGGGGTGCGGTGAGAATTGCATGCCCAGAGGCCAATGCACATTAAGGCCTCGACTAAGGGGAAGATGAGATTAAGCTGTTGGCTGAATTTGTGAAGTCACAGGCCGATCCTCCTATTTGCTTGAGCACAGGTTCTGACCATATAGATTCTTTTTTACTATATATACATGCATATACATACATATATATATGAAGCAATTCTGGTAAACCTTGATTGTCGATAACAGACAGATTTAGAGACAAATGAGTGCCTTGAAAATAATGGTGGGTGTTAGGCTGGAGACAAACTAAAACTCCCGTTCCTTGGCAAACGTTAGAAATTATATATCAGTCGGCGTAATAATCATGGTGTATGTGTCACTGAAGGATACATTTAGGGGGAAGAGTTTGTGAGTGCCCCATAGTAGTTGTAATGGAGGTAAACTATACATAATGGCGTATGACACCTGCATTGGTAAGTTTTCTCAACTTTCTTCCACCTTGTCACGACGTTTTGTTTTTTAACGCTTTTATCTCACCATGGTGGAATTGAACGTGCAGAAAGGAGCAGTTCAAAACAGGGGGGTTTGCTTTCCGTGGTGGTGCTGGCCGCGTTGCATTGGATGCCGGAGTAGCCGGTTACATATTCCACAAATATAGATTAAGGGCAAGTCCGGACAATCTGTATTTCCTGTGACCCCTCGTGAATAATGTATATAATAGCGAGTGCGTCTCTATTGCAAAGTCTTACATGGACTCGGAGATCATGGCTATCATGTCCCAGTATATGCCACTGGACAACCACCAGAATCAGGTCGTCCATCACGAAGCTCAGCCCCTCACACACTTCTTCCGTTTGAGGTGATGCCGTTGGATGTCACCATTCACCATCCAACAGGAGAAGAATAGGAGCCTCTGTTGGCTTTGCATACCAACCTTTTTGACATTTACGCAAGGCACAATAAAGGAGTCAGTCCCATTACAAGCCTTAATATCAATCACAATTATACTGTCAATTCTCTATTAATTTTATGAAATCCCGAAAGTTTTCGTTTTCTGAATGATGTCATGTCACCTTCGTCAAGACGGGAAATTGTCATAAAATGACCAAATTCTGATTTCGAAGAATTTTGGGTTGTCAATCCAGTTTCATAACGAGGAACTTAAATTCGCTCCAAAACACAATACAATCAACTGTATTGACCGTAAAATCAAACTCAAAACTCAAACTCAGATATAATAATTTTTTTGCGACTCAAACCCTGGCTTACTTATTTTTATATGCTTCGGGTATATTTCAGATCGAATCATACTTACGTAACAATAACATGACAATTGAATTTAACCTTATCAGGCTCAAATTCAACTCAAAATTTTATGGACTCCATTTAAAAGCTCAAACTCGACTCTATTTGTATTTAACTAAACTCAACTAATATATAATCAAAACGAACAATTACTTCGATCTCGATTCAATTGCAAGTCCAAATTACTGATCTCAAGGGAACTGGAGATGTTTTATGGAAGAGCAACCGCACGATAACACCACCTTTCCACTTCGAACAATATCAAAATTGAGAGAGAGAGAGAGAGCAAGCGAGCGGGCGCTCAACGGTCAACAGACAACAGTACAGCAGACTTCCAAGCCAAGCTGCAAGCAAAGGGCCGAAAAATCAGTAACGAGGAACCGCGCATCTGCCTGCTTCAACTATTCTAAAAGAGATTTATCAACACGTAATGGACCCACCAAGCCAGGCTAGCAGATGGTGCTCCAAGTGATGATCACCAGCTCCGTATTAGATACTACATTAGTTAAGGTTTCATACACTTACAAAGTACAGATCCATCAATCATCACTAACACAAAGGACAAAAAAAAGTGTCCAACAAGCTTGAGAAAACTAAAAGAACTATGGCAACAGAAGTTTCAACCTTACGCAGATTCACAATGTAATGTAGCTCATCTCTTTCTACCACCGCGTTCTCTAAGAGAAAGAGATAGTGTGTCTCCAGGTACAACATTATAATACGCAAGTGATAAATTGTCCTTCAGGAAACCTGCCTTCCCACTTATCTTTTGTTTGTTTGCAGGAAGCTGAATCTCGCCTGCAATTTTCTCTTTCAAACTACCGACTGTTTCAGACAGGGATTGCACAGTAATCTCCAATACTTGCCCTTTCAGATTTCCTTCGTCAACATTCGGCACAGATATACTGACACGAGCAGGACCCTGCCAACATCCCAAATAATGAAACTTATTAGTGATCCAGAGAATGCATTAACATCTTTAAAAAAAAACCAAAACAGAGATGGAAGGGTAGGAGCATATTAATAACGCAGAAAGAAGCTCAATACCGAATGCTGTGCCAGGAATTGGTCTTCAGGAACAAGCACAGAGTCATCAAGCCTCTGCCTCTTGGGCTCCGGTTCATCAGGCACAGGTGGAGGAGGAGCCTCCTCAGGTGGAGGTGGTGGAGGGATGCCTTGGGGCATAGGTGGTGGAGGAACTGGCACCCCCGGTTGGGACATAGGAACAACAAAAGGCCTAGCACCTCCCAAGGGCGTAAACTGTGATCCAGGAGGTGGTGGAACTGTTATATTAGATGAAGTCAGGGGCATAGAGGGTGGAATTGGCGGTCGGTTGGCCATAAGATGTTGCCCATGTATAATTGGCATCGAAGGAGGTGGAGGGCGAA
Organism: Avicennia marina; assembly: GCA_019155195.1. NCBI lineage: Eukaryota > Viridiplantae > Streptophyta > Magnoliopsida > Lamiales > Acanthaceae > Avicennia > Avicennia marina. The sequence goes on from CM032756.1 coordinate 263,086, forward strand.
TAGGAGGAATCATATTGACAACTGTGGGCCCAGGTGGGGGCGGTGCAGTGACCCCGGCACTAGTTTGGGAGGAATACTGGACCACTGTGGGAGGCCTAGGTATATTCAATACAAGACCAGGAGGTGGAGGCAGCGGCCTAACTGATGGCATACCAGGCTTAGGAGGAGGTGGCGCTGGACCTGGAAGGCTCCTACCGTCATGGTTTGAAGTATCATTTAGGTCCTCACCGCCACTATTCTGAGTCATGGCCTGGCTAGCTGTGCGTCCAATACTCCCTGTGTGACCATCCCATATGACCTGTTTTGGTTGCTCGTCTTTCTTCTTTTCAATCTCAGCCTTGACAGCATTAGAAACTTCTTCTTCTGTTGTGCCAAAAATATCGGGCCTGGTCCTTGCAAGTCCAACAATATTCCTAGAAATTTCATCATCTGCAGCAAGAGTTGTCTCTCTTATCTTAGCAAACATCCTGTCCTTTTGCTCTTTATACTTGGGATCAATAAGTGAAATTCTCATGTGTTCAGACATCTCATTAATGAGAATAAGCTCGCCGGTAATCGGAGAGACAACATACTTGGTAGGATCCCTTTCAGATGGTATTCTCTCCTCGGGCCTCTTCCAATTTTTCACAATTCTCATGGGTGGTTCCTGTTCTTCCAGGGCTCCCTTGGCCTCATCATTCCTCCGATCCCCATTCTCTTCCAGACTAGCAGCCCTCATGCCCTCCTCAACCAGTTGGACCTCTTCTTCGTCCATATCCATTTCTACCTCCTTACCAGGCTCGACAATATCTTCTTCTTCCATGGTGGACATCTTGCTTCTCCTTATCACTTCCTCAAGTGTCATTGGAGGTGGTAAATCCTCATCCTCATCATCAGCAAAGTCTATAGTCTCAACCACAACAAAATCATGCCAATCAATCATAGCCATTTGCAGTCTCTCCTGCTCTATTTCATCTTCAGCTTTCTGCCTAGCCTGTTCCTGTGATCTTTCCCATTCAAGGCGATGCAAGCAGCGTTCGAGGACGGTCGTCATATCAGTAACACTATTACTGAGCTTATCCGTCAACCCTTTAGAAGGCATCAACACCTTTGAATATGCATCAGCAAGCGACGTGAAAAACATGAACATACTGTGCGTAGGCCTCAAAAAATGGAACTGAGGATTAGTGCTCTCCCTACTAGTCAAACCAGTCAAAAACGACTTCCCATTTCGAGCCACAAACTGAGCAGTGAGCTTAATTATATCCAGTTCCTCCCCTGTAATCCCTTCAGGAAGCCGTACAGTATACTGCTCAGCCTCCGGTGGCTCAAGAACCTTACGAGCAGGACGGAATTGGGCTGCGGGATCAGGCTTAGCTGCAGTTTCACTTGCATCAGCAGCTGGGACAGTAGTGGCTGATTCGGGAGCAGGCTCGGGTGGCTGAAGAGGCTGCTGCTCGGCAGAAGATTGGCTCTGCAACCTAGCTTCAGATAAACGGTGCTGATAATAAGCATGATAAGGATCAGAGGCACGTAAAAAGTTGAATTTTGCATTCCCTTCATTATTTGCAATGATTCGTTTCTCAAACTCTGGTCCATTCTTTGCCACAAACTGAGCAGTTTTGTCAACGATGTTTCTGATATCTGGAGGTGGGTATATAATTCCAATAGTCCTTGTATGGGTTGCTACTGATGCTGGAACTGAGGGGGCTTCATCATTAGGCTTTTCCTGGTTTTCATCTGTCTCAAGAATTTTCTCATCATTGGATTCCTGATTTACTTGAGCAGGGGGTGTTGGACCAAGATCTCCATCCGCAGGTGGTGCCGGAAGGGGTAATATTGGCAAAGAGCCCAGCATATTCCAATCTGCAGTCACAATCAATACCAAACAGCCATATGAACACATTGAATCGACTTAGGGGCCTTCCCAAGGCTAAGGCAAGCATCAGAAAACTGGGGCCATAGAAATTCACATGCATCCAATTTTTTCCAGACATCGCAGGTTTTAAAACCCCATAGATATCAGTGATAGGACAAAGGACTCTCAAACGAATTCTTGATGTAGTGAATTTCCAAATTGTGGGTGAATAATCTATCTAATGCTACAAGTACCAAACATTAATTGGGAGGTCTTGGGTCCAAATCCTTTGGGAGGCGTGTGTGCGTTTGGGTGAAAAAAAAATATATTAATTAGAACATAACTGTCACAGGCGTGGCGTTTTAAGGCGCAAAAATTCCTTAGTGCCGTGGCGCATGGCAAATGGCGCAGGCGCCTTTGTAAAGCACGATACACAATTTTGTTATAAATAAAGCAATTTCATAGAAAAAACATAAATAACAAATATAAAATGAATAATAACATAAGCTTTAAGCTTTTAATAATAATGAGATAACATAAAACCAATTGGCATCTAAAACTCCCAATGACAATGTTTGATCTCGTCTTTCACACACATAGCGAATCAAGTAGCAAGTTCTTTCAATTTTGGAGCGGGGAGGGGGGGGTGGGGGGTCGGTTATTTGGACGGCAGTTTGAGGGCCCGAATCCTAATAAAATGGAATTGATGCATGTAGAGGCAAATAATAGAAAAGCAGCAGACATCGTAACTGCTCCTGTTAGAGAACGAAATCAGAGTTCTGCACCGATTAGAATTTAGAAAATGAGAATGCAAGTAGGTCGGCTAAACTTGTTGATCGCACCACCGTTAGAGCTGAAAATTATGTTGTTAACTGGACTGGAATTGGACAACTACTGTAGAAATAGAGAAAACTCACCAGATAGAGAACAAGAATTGGCGAAGAACGGCGGAAGTCGTGGAGCAACAGAGGTCTGCGCAGCCTCACGGCTTCACCGAGTCACGACGAACGCTGTCCTTGGTTTCTAGGGCTTTTTTCTCATTTTTTTTAATAAAAACGCATGGGTTTGTGCGTTTTTAATATGTGTGTTAAAATTTAAAGTATTATTAATTTTAAAATTTTAATTAGCTTAGTTTTTTTTTTTAAATTGAATTCATATATTTATTTATTTTTATTATTCATCATATGACAAATGATACTATTATTTTACTTTAAAAAAATGTTTATTAGTTAAATTTCTAATAAATATTTAAATTTTAGATTATAATGTCAAGGGTTTCAATGATAAATAATTTATAGTAAAACCTTTTAATTAAATAAAAATATGATTAAGAAAAATGTCATTTTAAAATTAAAATTTTTCTTTATATATTATTTTATTAATCTATCTTTACATAATATTGTTACATATAAAAAATATGAACATAATCAAAAAAGAAAAAAAAACGCTTGTCTGTTCAGTCAATTTTCATACAAAGAGCACAAATCATTTTCAAACCCTTCAAATAATAATCAAAAGATAACGCTTACAATGTGCGCCACGTTAGATCTTCATTCTCAATTTTCATTTGTTTTATTATATTTCTTTAATTTTACGTTTTTAAATTTTTTTATTTCTAAACTATTTCGCACTTTTTATATAAAAATCAAAATTTAAAAATATTATTTAATTATGTGTAAGTTTGCACACTCTCACCTCTGATCATCAGTTTAAAAATAAAAAAGAACTCATAAAACAAAACAAAAGAAAACAACCCACAATATTGTTGTGGCCATAAAAACATAAATTTCTTGTTATAGCATATAGACAGGTGAAAAAATACAACTAATATTTTCCCCCCAACACTAGGCCATGCCAATGCCTTGCGACCATTGTTCATTTATAATAGAATTGCAAATTTATGCTTGTTTAACGTCCCTCTCCGTTCTTGCTTCTCGTGCATAACAATAAAACACTTGAGACCTGATTATCACTACTTTTCACTAATTAATATGTAGTTCATCAAAATGGAAAAAGAACAAGTTTCCTCAACAAGAAACCAAAAAAGATTCTAATCTGCAATGCGTTCAAACTTGACATTTCCGAGTCTCTGAATCATCTAACCTCTCACCTTCTTTTGCCCTCTCCAGAACCTGCAACCCAAGCAACCAATCAAATTAAAACTTACTCTATTACCATCAACCAAATTTCTCTCACATTACAACCTACCATACCGAGTGACGACCATAGAGATCAGTGTTTGAAACAGCTTCAAGGGCATTCCGAGCTTCTTGCTTAGTCACAAACTCCACAAATGCAAATCCTCTATCGTTGCCAAACTTCATTGACAACCTCAAACTCTTTGTTTGCTCCATCATGCAAGCTTACATTTCAGAATTTAACAAGACAAAGAGAACTCGACGCTATCGAAAAGCATATCACAACACCTGGCCCATGAAAGCCAAAAAATCCAACACATCAGTGGAATTTACTTATGGACTTTTGTTTATCCTAGCTTCATCCCTGACATCAACTTCACCTCACACCCACATCACACCCAAAAAAAAAAAAAAAAACAAACAAAGAAAATTAATGATTTAATAAGAACGTGCATTTTTGTGTTGATTGCAAATGAAGATGAAGGAAACATGAAGAAAGCAATAGACTAGCCATGGCTTGCTTCCTTTCTACAACAAACTGGACAAGGAGTTCTACCTACAGTCACAAATGTCATAATAATAAAACATCCTATCTCATCCCTGCATTTCATGTAAAAGCATGCCAAAGAAACTGTATTCAGACAATGGTTCCCTAGTGGTGCACATGGGAAAAAATAGGAAGATCATTGTCTGCATACAATATCAATTGGACTGTATGTAGAAAATCAAATTGATATCCAATATCTTGCATGGAATCAAATCTGAATCTTTCTCCCCTGCTGACAAGTTAAACAAAGGTCATCAATGGTATAGGGGAATAAAAAATGCTGGATATTTATGTCATGCCAAAAGGACCTTGTTACATCTCTAACAGAGAATTTTAATGCTAAATCCTTGCCCATACAGCAAATAAGGTTTCAAACTGACATTTTCAACTCAGTTTAATCAATGATTACCCCCCCTTTCCCATTTCAAAATTACAAAAACTCCACTTCAAGCTCACAATACGATCTCGTTCCTGCTGAATTGAGGTCCTCAATTCCAATTTTGTATTCCATCATGTATTTCATATTACAACTGCAAGTCATGTATACAAATTTGTCTCTTAAATATACAAATGGGTGTGGGTTATACACACTTGGCACGTGTCTAAAAGATAAAAGATATAAACACAATTCGGAATAGACAATATAAAGTGATCCCTTAAGGTAACACCTAGAAATTTTATAAAATGCTAATTTTATTTTTCAAAAACATAGGGCAGCACCTGCAACTTTGTGGATTCAATCTTAAAATGGGCATAATTGAAGATTTTCTTTTGTAACAGAATAAATTTAGCCAGTACGTTTTTCAATTTCAAAAAGGGGGAGGGTTACAGTCAAAACTGTTGACTTGATAAACACTCAAATATGTCATACAAGATGCAAGAGCCATAATGTTGAGGTCAATTTAAATGAAGTCAACAAACAATTAAATTTTAAAAATCCACAAGGATCTGGAAATAATGGGAGGAAAACCAACAAGTAGCACCAGCAAAAGCAAGAAATTATTTATGAGCGGGGTTTGGGGTTAGAAGTTGAGAAATATATATGCACTATATGCTTTGTCAATGAATTAAAGCCGCAAAACATTATAAGGAAATTATCTTACTGTCATGGCGAAAAGAGTTTATACCTGACCAAATGGACCGAATAATTGTCCAAGATCCTGTTCCGTTACCTCAAAAGCTACATTTCTTACAACAGATTTTGTTGAACTCCTCTCGTTTTCAATTTCTTTAGGTAATAATTCATCCTTTTTAGCATGACAAAGTTGCAGAATGAGGGCATGCCCATCCAGAACAGTTCCCTAAAGCAACAATATAATACGTAAGATAGTATTTTGAAAATAGAGGATAATTGACACAGGTTGTCCCATGAAACTGGTGTAACAAGTTAAAACCTGCAGGTCCCTGCAAACATTTACTGCAGTATTAACGGAATCAAACTCTACAAAGCCAAATCCCATTGAAACATTCTTCCCATTCTTTAGATGCTTCTTCACCTCTAATAGAGTAAAGAAATGAAAACATGAAAGAAAGCAGATAGACCGAATAGCAAGGTGGTCGTAGTGCAAAGTTGGAGACCAGAAAGAATACCCTGACACTTAGTATCTTTCCTCCCTTCATGTGCACAGAAAAATGCCTTTTCACACTCTCATCAGATGATTTGAAATTAAGGTTCTTGACATATAATGAGCGTGACTGTAACACAACACATTATAAAATTCAAACTTCAGAAATACAACATTACGGAGAGCACAAGAGTGCATTCACAAATTTTGTAGGATTTGTTTGGTTTCTTAAATGGGTGAGTAGGAAAGTGGAGATTAGGGTGAGTAGAAAACTTCTGTTAGGTAGGAAGATGCAACAAGGGAAATTTTCAATTGGTCTCAATTTTAGTATTTATGTATATATTTAATATGTAACAATGATTGGGTGATGTAACAGTATATAGGTTTATAGAATATAAATATATATAAATGTGAGTGTGTGTGTGTGTGTGTAGGTGTTGATTAGATTGTACATAGATATAATGATTAAAAAATAATTAGTTAGTTATAAAAAGTAGGAGAAGAAAAAAAAAGAATTTGAATTTGAATACAAATTTGTGAGTTATTGTTTGGTTTGTAAAATCTTGAGTAGGAGTGAATAGGTGAAAATGGGGAAAAAAGCATAGCCATAGTTAATTATGCAACTCCTTTAGCGACCAAGCATTTGGGTAACAAAATCCCAAATAGTGAAAACAAAATTCTATCAAAAAGATGTCAAATTGTTGTTTCTTCAAATGTACTTCTGCAGAAATTGCATAAATCATTTTTCTCCCTGAAATAACAGTTTTTGGTATATATATACCTAACTGGATTCCACCCAGCCCAAAAAAGGATAATAAGACCGCTCAAAAATCCACACCCCACCCCTCAAAAAAGGGTAAAAACACCTCTGGAAAATCCCAACCACACCCAAAGAGACAGAGAGATGGAGCAAGTGAGAAAAGACGAAAAAGAAGAAAGAACAGTACCTTATATGACATTTGACAGGGTGAAATTCAGTGACCTTAAGTGGACATATTGGAAATTTTAAGTGACTGGGAAACTTAGGAATACTGAGGTCAAAAAAGCTTCAGTGTCGCATCTGAGCTTGCACCTAGGTTTGTCCACATTTTATAAATATCCAAGCAGACAATGTACAAGAAATGCTTGAGTTTGAAAATAACCTCAATTCTATCAGGGTCAATATCTGCATCTTGTTTCTTCACCTTGTTGCTCTAGCAAAGCTCTCTTGACATCTAGTTCACCAACAACCTTATTGCCAGAAACACGTGAAGTTTGACGGAGAATATTGCCAGGTGTCCGTTCTAAATACAATGGTGCATTCCTGTCATAACAGAAGATAATAAATCAACTTCACAATGAGTAAAGTCCCACCTACAAAGATTAAATTCTAGCCAAGAATATATTGAAAATAGAAACGAAAGCCCAAAGTTAATTTCATTTAAATTTTTAAATGGTGCTATAATAATTTAGTATCCGATAAATGAAATGTTAAGAAACCAAAATCATATCCACCTTCATTATACCAGTCCTCATTTCAAAAGAAAAGAAATAACAGTTATTTAGTAGTGAGATGCTCAAAAAATGACCTAATATCTACTCATATTCCCATTTTAATTGAATAAAATGTAAAATTTTATGAAAACAACAAGAACAATTTAATGAGCCACCATTAAATCTCTTGCAGTCACTGCACATGCAAAATCAACTCAAAATGCCACAAAGTGTACTGGTACACATTACAATTTATGAAAATATTTAAAACAACTTGATGAGGTACCATTACATCTCGTGTAGTCACTGCAAATGCAAAATCAACTCAACAGTAAGCATTTTGGTTGAGTACAGCATAGCTCAAGAGTCAAGACTAAAATACAGGCGTATAAATTACATAAGCACTCCAACCAAACACCGAACATCCCTGAACTAGTGCTACTTACAATTTTGAACAACTAAATCAACTTACTTGTACCGCTTGTATGCCAAACCGTTGAATGCTGCACGAGCTTCAGCAGGTTCTAGAAAGATAACCTGGACATCACAATTTCAGTAAATGAAGTACATAAACAGCAGTTGATATGTATAAATTAAAAAATCATCAATTGCACATTTCCAAAGCATATATGCATCAATTATGTTCAATATTTCAAATGAGGGCATACAGCTTGCTTGCACTGATTAACTAGGCAAAGAGAGTTAAGTTAAAGAATTAAGAAGTGCTTGTTTACATTGCACAAGGCGTGTAAAGAATGTTGCACCTGAGGCATCATGAAAATTCTCACATGTATCATTAGATAGTTGCATTATTGAATCACAAAAGTTTCATATCCATTTATCCAAAATTCTAGGTGTGATATTGTTCTTGAAAAGCCAAAGATCAAGCACGGGCTTAATGATTTAGACTCGCTCTACTTATAAGTGCTACTTGACTTTATTAAGGGCAAGCCATTTGTCAGATATCTCCATGTAGTACAAACTTAAGCCTCATATAAGCAAATTAAATATAAGAGTAAAGTGCTTTGGGGCATCAGATGAATTCATAGAATCAGATTTGAATCAGACAGAATCAATGGCACAACTCCATAAACGATGACATGCAGATACGAGTGATGATCTCTTGTTCACGTACCATTGTGCTTCAATAATTAAGCACAGATAGTATCAAGATTATAAGTCAAAGGGCACACAAACGTTAACAATACTTCATCATAAGTGAAAACAAAGAAGGGAACCTTAAAAAGAACAAATTAGTAATATGTAACCTAGTGCAAAGTAGACACACGTGCGCAGGAAAAACCAAAGATCAAAATTATGAACTAGAGAGAGAACGGAGGGGGGAAATCCATACCAGTGCCAAGGTTTTTGTAGGAGGTAAAATGATTTTATCCAAGCTGCCAAATTTCCCAAACATGTTTGATAAATCGCTTTCAGATGAACCATAAGGTGAATTCTTCACTATTATAACATGGTTACTTCTTTTTAGACCATCAATTTACCAGTAGCAAATTCCTTTAATGAGGAAACATTAATCCCAGCACTTGAGAGAGCTTTTTTTTGTCTCAGCATTCACTTGAGTCTCCCCCAATGCAATTCTCACAGCAAGATCATCCAATTCTCTATCTAATAGTTCACTCTTACTAACACCAAATTTTCTTGCAATGTTTTCAATGACCTATAAGATGATCAGGAGAGAACATCAGAATACAGAAGATGCTATGAGATAATGAAAACATGTTATCGATTTATAAATAGAGATTGTGGCTTTATGGGTCATATTGTTAGTCCATGTGTAAAAGACCACAATAAATACACTGTTAACATAGCCTATACATTTTAACTCAGGTATAGATAATCCATATAAAAGACTACCTTTTCATTAAACTTGATGACAATACAAAGGTCCCCAACTCAATTTACAGGAGAAGCTCTGGGGAAAGTGAACTAATTTCAATACACCTAAACACAATATTAATGACTCAAACAAATCACAAGAACATAACAAATTACAAGAATATTTAATGTTTTAACACTCCTTCAAAAGTTGAACATCCATGTTCCACTTGAACCATTAACGGAAGTATGAATCATCCATGATAGACAAGCAAAAACAGGCGCTTCATGAACAGCAAACAAATACAGGTCCACAAAAATGGAAGCAGCACCCAAAAGTCAACTGAGAAGTTGAGCTTCATGGTAGGTCCAAGCTCAAGCCCAACAAAGCCAAATTTTAAGAAGCAAATGCAACTTTAGGAAATACGTTTCACAGCTAAGAAGTCCACCCCCAAAGGAAAACTTTCTAACTTCTTTGTATCTGCCTTATATGAATGCTTTCATCCATTAGAAGAGATGGGTTCCCCTCTTCCACCCCTCTTTTAATATACTTATTTATTTATCTGATTTTCTGATGCCTTTTTGCTACCTCTATCTGTTTGCAACCTTATTTTCCTTCTTTGTCTCATTAACATTGGAAGAAAAAAATGAAGCTTGCAATTGGGATTTATTGTGAAATACCAAGCAGATGGGAAGACAAAAGAAGGTTTTGGCTATTGAGCTTGAAGTTAGAGACTTAGTGAAGATGTGACACTTCTTGGGCACAAAAGTTACTAGATGGGGAAAGGGAATTAGTGTATCACAAAAGAAGTATATTCTTGACCTCTTGACTGTAAAAAGAATGCTACAAGGTAAAACAAGTGACACACCAATGAAAACAGGGAGGAGAATAGAAGATGTTGGTAAGCCCAAGGAAAGATATTAAAGACTAGTTGAAAAGCTAAAATCCTGACATAACTCACAGGTTCCCCAGGTAAAGCCTTACTATTCAAAACATGTAGACAAAAGAAATGTAAATAAATGGCAGTAATACTTATAGATGCTAATTGGACAGGATCGACAAAGGATAGAAGGTCCAATGTTCTTTTGTACGGGGGAACCTCATTACTAAGAAATAAAAACAAAATGTGGTGGGAAGAATTAGTGCAAAAGATAAATTTAAGGTCATGGCACAAGGGACAATGGACTACAGAAACAAATACTTAGAAGAATTGCATGTCAAACTAGAACTGCCAATCAAGCTTTACTGTGATAATAAGGCTGCTATTAGCATCTCTCCCAACCTAATTGAGCAAGACAGGACTGACATATTGAAACAGACACACACTTCATTAATGAGAAGGTTGAAGAGAGAATTATTTGTATGACTTATTTCCCTACTAATGAGTAAATTGCAGAAATTTTTACCGTGGGGTCACCTCCGCAAAGTTTTGAAGACTCCATTGGCAAGTTCATAAATAACATCTATGATTCAACATAAGGGGAGTGGACAAATCCCAACAATCAACAAAAGTTTATACTTATTTTATGTTAATTGGGCAAGTTGGACATAATTAACATTTATGATCCAATGAAAGGGGAGCATACAAGTCCCTACAATTAATGAGATTTTATACTGAATTTATGTCAATTATATGTTGATTCTTCAGCATAATTGCAGGAGATTTTCTTTTATTTCTTAACACACTACTGTATATAAAAATTTATATTGGCTATGGTTGTTTTCATCTTTCCCATCTAAAAACACACTACAATTATTTTCTTTCTCTTAACTTTACACAATTTGCAAAAACAATACACCTAAAAACACATACATAAAAACTAAAACAAACATAACCATTATTTTTACCTTATATACTAAGGTAAATGCTATTAGAGTAACTAAATTGGTTTTTAAGTGCTTAGATTCATTTTCTACAGAACATAGGTAATTGTACAAACAAGGAATTCAATAGACAAGAAATATTATGTTTTTCAAGTCTACTTCTCAAGTCAATACTTCCTCAAAATTCTTAAAAAGCATAAAGCTCATAAATGTGTTAATGCAATCACTTAAGGGGCATTAACATTGATGTCGAGCCTCATATTCAACTTTGCTAACTTACAGTATTGGGCCACATAAATAAACTATTGCATGTCCGTGTGTTTCCAGCTGCTTCTGATGCCTTCCTTTCTGCTTTTCTCTGTTGCTCAAATGTTTTTGAAGATTGCTTGCCAGCATTGCTGGTCCTGTGGAATGATATCCAGCATAGATCTCTTGATGCTGAGACAAGACCCATGAATTAACATAAATAGTCAATCTTGTAAATCTAAGAGCAGAGGCATCTCGTGCTCCTCAGAAAGATTGTTTTGCTTAGCAGGCATGACATGCAATAACCTACCCTAAAAATTGAACTGTCCATCTCTTCTAACGCCCTGAAGGAGAATAATACAATATCAAGATGGCAGGATCTGGTTTTTAATAAAATCCAACAATCCAATGACATAAATGAATCTAAAATTACTACTTATAACCAGAGACACAAAAGGACACTATTGATGAAAAAAGAAATTAGCATCTGCAGAAAAAGGATGCAGTGACAATCTCAGACAAAAGCACAACCTGAGAAAAGTGTCCTAAGAGCAAATGTACATATTTAAGAGTACAAATGTATGAACAACAAATTAATGCTAATTCATAAAAATGTGAAATAAGGGCATTCGGCTAAGAGCAATTACGAGCAATGCATGTGGTATAGTTGGAGTAAGTTAAGTGTCAAGATTTAAACAAGAGAGCATTGCACTGATCTCTTCCCCCAGACAAAGACTACCATTAGGACTTAAAATCTTCAAATCAAGCAGGTTAAGCCAACAAGTAAAATACAAACACAACATATTAAAATGCAGGTTCTCTTTAGTGCAAATTATTACAGCACAACTTTAAACTCTGCAGTCGGGAACTAATACCTAGCAGCAGATTCTGGGAGAGTAAAGAGAACATAAGCAATTCCCTTGGAGTATTTTGTATCTTTATCGATCACAATATGGACCTGAGAGATGGTACCATATTTGCTAAAGTGGTCTTCCAGCTCCTCCTCGCTGTGTGCATCAGAAGTCTTGGTTAAACGAAAATCACCCAACAACAACAAAAGATATGTCAGATACATGAAACTAACACGAAACCGATCCACGGAGATGCACTCATATATACAAGTATCAGCCCATGCATGAAGAGATGGATACCCAAATGGTGAATTAATGATAGAGAGAGAAAAGGAGTGGGCATAGCAACCAACACAGGAGAACCAAATAAAAAGATACATACGTGGCAGTGTAGGGAAGATTATGAATGAAAAGAAGGCCAGATTCTAGAACTTCATCATTCTTGTTTTTCAGACTTTACAAAGGGTCGGTGATGTTATTAATTCCATATTCTCCAGAAGAGACATGCTCAGCCTCCCCTCCGGAAACAACAGGTTCAAGTGTATCCTCATCAGGACTGTGGTTATTATTGTTCTGGGAGTTGCATTTGTCATCGTCATCATCGCCATCACTATGATCAATGCCGTCTGCATTACTGTCCCCATCAGTAATTTCAGAATCAGACCATTTTGCTTTGATTCAGCTCCTAAAATAATCTGTGTCAGATACAACATCATCGTTAACCAAAATTTTTGTTTTATCAGCTTCTTCTTTCTCTGATACAATTCTTTCAGCCTTAATTCCCTCAAACTCAGCGCCCTCCCCAGCTAATAGCTTTGCGTGCCCTTTTGCTATCTGGAATTTATTATCTGATGCTACTCTGCTTTGCTCCAGTGAGGGAGCTGCAATTGTATCATTTGCACACAATATAGATCTGCTGCAATGCTGCATGACCTGAAGAAACTCTTGAAGTTGAGGGTCATCATCCTCATCCTTCCTACACTTCTTATTATTCCCCCCTTCGGCCACAACCTTAGGAACTCTCAAGCTGGTTACTGTTTCCTCTTCTTCAGAAGAATTCTCATTTTTCTTCAATGAGTGTCGACTCCAAGGACACGGAATATTGGGATCCCCAACCTTCCAAGCAATCTGGCTACAAAGATAAAGGGGTTACACTTGTCACTGCTTACAGGGAAGAATTGAAAATTCTTCTTTACGTAAAGAAGTGAACACTTGGGCACTTTAAGTGACTAATATTTGCATAGTTTATAAAGAACAGATTCATCAGCCCAAAAACCTTCAACAGCCAGTTCACAGGTATAACAAATTCATCTCATAAAGTCCAATTTAATATTAATATGAATCAGCACAGTATAACATCATATCTTTGCACAAGTATTTTGCAGCCTGAAAGAATCAAATTAACTGAAACCACTGAGAAATTTCTATGTAATTCTAATCTAAAAGGAGGGAATTAATTAGATGCCGGAAGGACATGAATGGATGTTAGTTGCAACCATGTCCAGTTGCCTTCAGATTATTGTGTATATCCTGTAATCACCTTTTCGTGACTGGAGTTCAAATGGTGGCAATCAAAAGATATGTTCTTTCTATCCAATCTAAGCACATGTCCTGCAAGTAATTCTGCAAGAACCGATGAAAGACTTGTTGCACTACTTTATGGCTTCCTCGGCTTCACGCTCCGTCCTAAATCCCACAAATCCAAATTGCCTGCTCTTCCCATCCCTGCACAAGTGTCTAAATACAGGATAAGCAATTAAATGTCCATATCAGTATGAATATTTGAATAATAAAGGAGAGGGGATTACTTGGTGCCATAACCCTGGCATCGGTAACTTCACCTTTTTGGAGAAAAATTCTCTGAGACGGTCCTCGGCTACATACTTGTGCAAGTTTTTTACACACATTCATGACCTTTTAACACACACACGCACACGCAAAAAAAAATGCCATAAAAGAATACGTGGATTTAGATTTTGAATTGGAATGAATTGCCGGGTATGGGAGAAAACAATAATAAAAACAGAGAGAGAGAGAACTTACATGGTTCGAGTCCTCTAAAGAAAAATTGAAGTTATTTGATGGCTTGAGTTTGAAATAGCTTAAATTAGTTTCTCGAAACGAAAGAAAGTGTTTCCTTCTTGAAAATGAATCCGAGTCCTTACCTTGGCGGGAAGAAGAATGGAGAGGAAAGGGAAAGAAGAGCGGAGAAGGAGAAACCGGCGGAAGAAAAAAACAAAGAAGTAGGTGGGGCGGCGGCGGGACAGCGCTGCTTAGGTTCGAAAACAAATCAAAGAAGTACATTTAGCTAACATATGCTCCACGAGGTTGCGAACGGGAGTAGAGGACAATGAGACTTAGAAAGCTGCCAGCAGGCACCACCAGCACAAGTCTTGCATAAATAAGTAGAGGAAAAATGATGCATAAGAGGAAATATAATTGGTTTTGACTAATTACGGAAAATATGACTAGTATTACCTGTATAAATGTTATAACTTATAAGGACATGAATGAAACGGAATTTTTTACCTATACTATGATTCCTTTTTCTATTCTTATTTTCTTTAAAAGAATAACTCTACTACATTGAGAGATTAGACATCACATTGATACTTTATTGAAAAGGTGACTACCCCTTCAAAATGACTATAGATATGCAAACAAGGGCAAGAGCAACAAAGAGGTGATGCAAGAACTTCGAACGTCGTTGACGGCACAGCAACCTTCTACAGCAGAAACCCACTAAGCCATATCACCACAACAATCCATGCTAACCCAACTTGCAGAGCAAATTGCATGCCTTGATATGGGGTCAAAAGCTTCCACCAGCAAAAACCAAATGAGATGCTGAAACAATCTTTGTTAGTCCCATGATCCAAATGTGAGCTATTCTTCAACAACTCCAACCCATTGGATTGGGTATTCCAAGCTGAGCAGACTTTCTCGTGTTACAATATGATGGAGAAGTAAATTCTAAATCTAGTGGGCTTTTATATGATGGGTCAAGCCTTAAGCTGGAATAAGTGGATGTTTAGAAACCAACAAATCACTTTATAGATAGCACAGGGCAATAGAGATGAGATTTGGGCCTTTCACTTACGAAAATCATCAAATGTTTTTATTCAAATTAATGCAGACAAGGATAGTGATCGAGTACCAGGTAAGATTTAAGGATCTTCGCAAGAGTGACAAGTATACTAGAATAATTTGTTCTCAGTTGCTTTATTTTAAGCCTCTAAGTGTCTATTTAGCGTGAATGAACTATTTTAAAATTGGGGACCATTTTTGACAACCATAATTATGGCTAATCTAGTGGAAGACAAATTATTAAACCAAAAGATGGGAACAAATCGAGTAACACATGTGAGAAGTGTGGTAGACAATGGTAAACCACTTTTTTCTGCGCTACCCTTTATACCACCCCCAAGGATGAGCGTTGTGAAGAAATCCATATCAAGACACCTTACCATTGATGAAATGCAGCAACAATGGGCGCAAGGTTTATGTTACAACTATGATGAAGAGTTTCAATCGACTACCATTGCAAAGCACAACAATTTCATCTGATGGTGGATGAGAATGAAAAAGAAACCAAGGGAAAAAATGAAAAAAAAAAAAAAAGAGGAAGAAGATGTAAAAGGGTTTAACCCAAGATCTCCTTGTATGCAATCACTAATGTCATGAGGCCACGAACTATAAGGCTAAGAGCTACTATGTCTGGATGACTATTTGTAGTACTAGTAGATTCAGGAAGCTCACATAACTACATACACTCAAGGGTGTTCCATTACCTTAATCTATCTCAACAATAAGGTAATGCATCGAACCAAGATTTACTCTAATTCAAGTAGACCTCTATCGGGCTGACAACCAGATAACACCTCATTCTTAGTCGAATCGTTGATACTTCCTTCCTTGTATGCCAAAAAATTGCAATTGACGATTAATTTATTTAATCACGCACCTCCTACTTCCCTTTCCGTTGAAACTTAAGTGTTGTGTGAATAACTTGGCACAATGATAAGTGCCCTTGATATGGATGCTATCAACAATGCATTGGCTAAAAAAACTCGTGCAATAGCTAGTGTCTCAGAGTGGGAATGGTCTGGCTTTGCCCTTGATAAGGGAAAGGAAACAACAAACTAGTTCTCTTGTTCCTAGTCGATTAGTTCGTTTTGATGAAGGTATGAAATGAATGAGAGTTGATTTTAATCTCATAGAAGACTAGTTGACTGATTTTTGTTGATGCAGCATAACAATGTAGGCCTGTGAACTCTGATTATGATTGGACTCACACCATTAAATTTAATGATTTAACGATTTATATCCTTTACTCCTACTATTCCAAGTCAATGTTGGTAGAAATGTCATACTAGAACGTGGCATCATACACTTCAACAAGAATCTTACAAACATATTTCGTTTGCAGGGATCATTGAATTTTCTCAACTAGTGTCTTCCAGAACCTATATTAGTTAACTGATTTAAACCCAAGTAAATTGGTTTGCCTCCTTACTTGTTAGTTTACGAGTATATTCCTCAACCAAACAGTAGAATATGTAATTTCACACACAACACGTAGTAATTAACTCAATATAGAAATTAGATGGGATGTTGTGTGATGTTTTAACCCCATGTGAAGCAGAAGTACCCTCCTAAAGAAAAGAAGAGAGAAGGGAATAATAACACGGCTAAAAAGTTCTATTTCATTCATGCCCTTGTAACATTTATACGAATAAAACTGGTCATAATTTATATGGGTAATTTATGTATGTTAATTTTTATTTTTAATATAGTTGTAATCATTCCTACTATAAATTGAAACTTTTCTTTAGTAGTAATATGCAATAATTTTTTCTCAAGCTTCTTCTCTTACATGGTATCTTTCTCCAAATCCTGTGAAACCCTACTCTGTTGCAATTTTAGTATAAATCTGTTATTGGCGTTGTCATGTGTGTTGGTGAGTGGCAATGGCCCCCTCCCCTCAATATAAAAAAAATTCTAAACAAATATTAACTATTTCTGTTTGTAGTTATTTCTCTGTTTGTTTATGTTTATCACATTTAAAATGTGATTTTCTGCTACCTAGCCATTTATGACTATTTAGCTACTATATTGGCTACTTGCCACCATTGTCTGCCTGTTTACTACTCGACTATGACTCTTACTATTATTACTATTTGTTGTTCTAAGCACGACATTTATCTATTATGAACTTTCGTGATCCCTAGTGTAGTTGACCTTGCTAGCTTTATTTTTTTAATATTACCTGCCTAGTGGTTATTTATCTAGTGTTACCTACTTAGTAATTCTTTTATTAGTTTTGCCTACCTAAGTGGATTTACTCTAAATACTATCAATTGGCTGCTACTATCTACATTTTTGACTACTATGTATTGATTGTTATCTACTCAATTATTATAACTCTTTGACTATTAAATTGAAGATTTGTTACTACTGTCGACTAGCTCTTTGCTACTGTTTTCTACTATTGTCTAGTTACCAATGATTAGTTTCAAATTGAACATTTTAGCACTACTACATGTTTTACTTGTGAAAGAGTGTTAAAGAATTTTTTAAAATATTTAGTTATATTTGATATTATTGTATTTCTTAATATAGGTTTGAGAGAATATTTGATTTACTAATTTATATGACTAATTTATGTCATATTATCTTTTATTTTTGGTATAGTTATAATTGTCTCTATTATAAATTAACACTTCCCTTTTGTAGTGATATACAACAATTCTTTCTCCAATTTCTTCTCTAACACCAACCATGCCCTTATAACTAATTATATTCTCTCTTGTGTATCATTGTTCCTCTACTCATTTACACAAGACATGTGCTGGTGGTAGCACATATCCCTCTAAGTGTGTTGGTAGCTTTTTAATTTTTTTGGACATCCTATTTCCCACCATACTCTTACCTTGAGTTGTCACATTCGCTCCCTCTTCAAAACCGGTCTTGTCCTCAAGGTAAATGTGTGGATATTGATCTCTAAATTGGGAAAGATCTTCCTAAGTTGCCTAATCTTCATGCTTCTCTGTCCATTGCACCAAAACTTAAGGCATTGAAGCATTACTTCACATCAATACCCGATAAGCTAGTATATGTTATGGCATGCATGATGCATCTTGTCTTGCTGGTTTTGGGAGTAGATTGTTAGTAGCTGAAGTTGGTTCCGGACAAGCCCTTAACAAGGACACATGAAATGAAATATGGGATGCATTCTCATTCATGCTGGAAGATGAAATCAATAAACTTAGGTGGCCTTTTTTGCTATCTCGTATGATCCATGGAATTTAGGCAAAATTTTGTGGTCAACTCTATGAGTTAAGGATTGTTGTCTATAAGGGTGTAACTTCCTATATAGCCAAGTTCTCACATCAAAATAGTAATATTTTAAGTGTTCATTTCACAACTTCGTCCTCTATTGAGCCTTAGCCAAATTGGTCTTCAGCCCCCTCAACAATGCTTTTCTTTTCCTAAACATGTCCAACTCTGCCTTTGAAGATGAATATGGAATGTAAGGAATCAAGATAGGAGGCAAATGCCTATAGACTAGTGTGAAGACATCCCGATTAACTTATGTTGATTTGTATCATACCATGACTTAGCCCACTCGTAAGGTGTGTCAGCAAAAAATTATCTAAGATACATTTCAAGAGTGTGATAGACTACCTCTAATTCTCTATCTGTTTCCAGATGATAAGCCATACTTATTCTTAATATCACACCTCCCATCCAAGCAAGCTCTTTCCAAAACTAGCTAGCAAATAAAGGGTCTCTATTCAACACTATAGACTGAAGGAAGCAGTGGTGTCTCACATATTCTTGGTGAACAATGAGGCTACTTTATTAGTTGTCAAATCTATACTTGTGGAGCAGAAATGCTCATATTTAGAGAGACGGCCTACAATAACCCATATAGTAGATTTCCCAACATATAATGATGCCATTTTTGAATGGCCTGTGTTATGACCAACATCTCTCTTGAATAGGCATACAAAGCTTGTTGTGGCGAATTGCGTGCCTTGCTATAAAAGGCTAAAGGTCGATAGTTTTGGGACAGTATAACACCAATAGCCTTTGTCAATGCATTCATTTCAACTACAAAAGGGAGGCTAAAATCAAGCAGTGCCAAGGATAAAGACTTGTTTAAGTGCTTATTTAAGTTTCTAGACTGCGATTTCAACCTTTGGACTCCATTTGAACTAGCCTATCTTGACAAAATTTGTCAGTGGTGAAGTAATGTGGGCATAATGACAAACAAACCAATGATAATATCCTGTAATTTCCTAAAAATCCATGTGAGACTATTATTGAAGTAAGGGTTGACCAGTCTACTACTGCCTCGACTTTATTTAGATCCACACGCACTTTACGCTTGGAGATAAGGTGCCCTAAATGTTCCATTTGTGTTATTGCAAATGAGTATTTAGCAGCTTCGCATACAGTTGATGGCAAGACAATACACCTAAGATAATTTTCAAGTGTTGTAGTTGTGCCTCTTAAGTTTCACTATAAATTAAAATATCATCCGAAAAAAACTAATACAAACTTTTGTAAGGTTGAAAATTATCATTCATGCTAGCCTGAAATGTCAAAAGTGCATTGAAAAGACCAAATGGCATTGCTAAAAACTAATAATGCTCATCACCTGTTTGGACATCTTACTCGTTGACTTGGATTTGATAGTATCTGCTCCTTAAATCTAGTTTTGAGAAATTGACGGCATACCTCAATTCGTCGAGCATGTAATCTACATGTGGGAATTGAACATTTATCTTTAATTGTTATGATATTGAACTGCTATAATCCACACAAAAATGCTAAGTTCCTTCCTTTTTCTTTACTAATAACATAGGAAAAAAAAAAGGACTCTTGGATGGACATTTGACCCTACTATCTAGCATCCATGCCACTTGCTTTTCCAGCTTAGTTTTCTAAAAATGAAGGTAGCAGTATGGCCATATATTCACTAGAACTGATATCAAGCGAATCTTATGGTTGGTGTATCTACTAGGTTGAAACCCAATAAGAGTGCTAAACATAGCCTTATATTCCTTTAAAAGGTGCAACAAATCTTCATGTAAATTATCAAGTCATTGAATTTAGGGTTAGGAGTACTTGTAACTTGGGCCTACATGATAATCACTTGATAGCAATCAGCTATGACCCCTGTTTTGCATATGTGTTCAATGTACTTTGATCAATCTCAACCTTCGGGGAATCTTTCCATAGCAACACTCTATTGCCACCATCCCAAAACTCAATTGGTCAGCTTGAGCATCTCGAATACCACATTTGCTCTGGCAAAATTCAATATATGGAAGTCCACTGTAAAGTTGAATCCCTGCAATTCCACAGACACCCCCTTACACTCCCCATATGTTGTAATCTGAGCCCCATTTGCTACAATAACTATGGATACACTGCCTTACTGTTGAAGTAGATTGACCCTTGAGTATATGTAATTATCTAAGCTTCCTAAATCTACTAGTATTACAAATAGCCATCTAGACATAATAGCTCTTAACCTTATAGTTTGTGGCCTCATGACAAGAGTGACTACATACAATGAGATCTTGGGTTCAACCCTTTTTACATCTTCTTCCTTTTTTTTTTTTTTTCATCTTTGCCCTTGGTTTCTTTTTCATTCTCATCTGCCATCAGATGAAACTATTGTGCTTCACAATGACAGTCAATCGAAACTTTTCATCACCGTTGTAACATAAACCTTGTGCCCATTGTTGCTACATTTCAACAATGGTAAGGTGTCTTGGTATGAATTTCTTCACAACGTTCATCTTTGCTGGGGGTGGTACAAAGGGTAGGGCAAAAAAAGGTGGTTTGCCATTGTCTACCACACTTTTCACGTGTACTCAATTTGTTCCCATCTTTTAGCCTGGTAATTTGTCTTCCTCGAGCTTAGCCATAGCTGTGGTTGTTGAAAATAGTCTCTAATTTTAAAATAGTTCATTCACACTAAATAGGCACCTAGAGGCTTAAAATAAATCAATTGAGAACAGATTATCCAAGTAAACTTGTCACTCTATTGCAAAGATCCTTAAATCTCACTTGGAACTTGGTCACAATCCTCATTTCTATCAATTTGAATAAAATCACTTGATGATTTTCATAAGTGGAAGGCCCAAATCTCATCTCTATTACCTGCGCTAGTGCTGTCCATGAAGTGATTTATTGGTTTCTAAACATCCATTTATTCCAATTTAAGGCTTGACTCATCATATAAAACCCTAACATATTTAGAATTTGCTTCTCTATCGTATTGTAACATGAGAAAAATCTCTTAGCTTGGAATACACAATCCAATGGGCTACAGTCAATGAAGAGTAGCTCACGTTTGGATCATGGGACTAACAAAGATTGTTGAAGCATCTTATTTGGTTTCTGCTTATGGGAGGTGAAGGCTTTTAACCCCAGATCAAGGCGTGCAATTTACTTTGCAAGTTGGGTTAGCATGGATTGTTGTGATGATAAGGCTTAGTGGGTTTCTATTATAACAGGTTGCTATGTCGTCAATGACGTTTGAAGTTCTTACATCGCCTCTTCTATTGCTCTTGCCTTTGTTAGCATATCTTTAGTCATTTTGTGTGGGTAGTTGCTTTTTCAACAAGAGTACCAATGTAATGTTTAACTGCCATATATAATGGAGGCACCCTCTTAAAGAAAAGAAAAATAAAGAAAGGAATAATAATATGGCTAAAAAATTTTATTTTATTCATGCCCTTGTAACATTTATATTGGTAACATTGGTCATAATTTCAAAAATTATATAAAAATAAAAGAGAGAAATAGACAAAAAATAATAATAATTAAGAGTATATTTTTAGAAAATGCATAATTACAAAACAAACAATGCTCGTATGTTTGGAATATTCAAAATATTCAAAAATAATAACAAACATAGTTAAAATTACTATAATAATTAAATTCTAATAACAAAAAGAAGCTCTTAGTCGATTTTTTTAAATCAAAATTCAATAGCATCTCAATTTTTGCCATAACCAACCACTTTTGATTGCAACCATACAATTATTTGTCGAGAATTACTATAGAAGTAATAGAATAGTAAGAGTAATAATATACTCGTGTGCATCTAACTAGCGTTGCCTCACTCCAGTCCCCTCGTTTGCTTCAATTCTCCGTTTTACACACTCATTCATTTTGTACAAGAAAACCTAGCAGTCGTATTGTTACTTAGTGACATACAACTTATAAGTTCTTTTTTATCCAAATATCATCAATTTAATTATTATATTTATAAGATAAATTTTGTAAACATTAATGTACATTTATGTAATATATATTAAATTCTAAAATTATTTTAGTTCTCAATCTTATGATTAACTATTATCATAAGAAATCTACATACATTTTTCTCCTTTATTCATATAAATCAAAACTTGAATAATATGTTCTTTATTTATTTTTAACTTTACTTAATGAATTTGAGATGGAATGTCCATCAAATAATTTTCTTATCTTAAAAACTTATTATAAAAATTAAAATTTAAATGACATTCTCCTTAATCATATTTTTATTTAATTAAAAGGTATTACTATAAATTATTTATCATTGAAACTCATCTAAAATTTAAATATTTATTAGATTTTATTTAACTTAATAAACATTTTTTAAAAGTAAAATAATAGTATCATTTGTCATATGATAAATAATAAAAAAAAAGTTAAATACATGAATTTAATTTTTTAAAAATAACTAAGCTAATTAAAATTTTAAAATTAATAATACTTTAAATTTTAACACACATATTAAAAACTCACAAACCCATGCGTTTTTATTAAAAAAAATGAGAAAAAAGCCCTAGAAACTAAGGACAGCGCTCGTCGCGACTTGGTGAAGCCGCGAGGCTGCTCAGACCTCTGTTCCTCCTCGATTTCCGCCGTTCTTCGTCAATTCTTGTTCTCTATCTGGTGAGTTTTCTCTATTTCTACATTAGTTGTCCAATTTCAGTCCAGTCAACAAAATAATTTTCAGCTCTAACGGTGGTGCGATCAACAAGTTTACCCGACATACTTGCATTCTCATTTTATAAATTTCTAATCGGTGCAGAACTCTGATTTCGTTCTTTAACAGGACCAGTTAAGATGTCTGATTTTCTATTATTTGCCTCTACATGCATCAATTCCATTTTATTAGGCTTCTGGCCCTTAAACTGCCGTCCAAATAATCCACCCCCCAAATTGAAAGAACTTGCTACTTGATTCGCTATGTGTGTGAAAGACGTGATCAAACACTGTCATTGGGAGTTTTAGATGCCAATTGGTTTTATGTTATCTCATTATTATTAAAAGCTTAAAGCTTATGTTGTTATTCATTTATATTTGTTATTTATGTTTTTTCTATGAAATTGCTTTATTTATTACAAAATTGTGTATCGTACTCCACAAAGGCGCCCGCGCCATTTGCCATGCGCCATGGCACTAAGGAATTTTTGCGCCTTAAAGCGCCACGCCTTTGACAGTTATGTTCTAATTAATATATTTTTTTTTCACCCAAACGCACACACGCCTCCCAAAGGATTTGGACCCAAGACCTCCCAATTAATGTTTGGTACTTGTAGCATTAGATGGATTATTCACACACAATTTGGAAATTCACTACATCAAGAATTCGTTTGAGAGTCCTTTGTCCTATCACTGATGTCTATGGGGTTTTAAAACCTGCGATGTCTGGAAAAAATTGGATGCATGTGAATTTCTATGGCCCCAGTTTTCTGATGCTTGCCTTAGCCTTGGGAAGGCCCCTAAGTCGATTCAATGTGTTCATATGGCTGTTTGGTATTGATTGTGACTGCAGATTGGAATATGCTGGGCTCTTTGCC
Source organism: Avicennia marina (assembly GCA_019155195.1). NCBI lineage: Eukaryota > Viridiplantae > Streptophyta > Magnoliopsida > Lamiales > Acanthaceae > Avicennia > Avicennia marina. The sequence continues at coordinate 287,283 of CM032756.1, forward strand.
AATATTACCCCTTCCGGCACCACCTGCAGATGGAGATCTTGGTCCAACACCCCCTGCTCAAGTAAATCAGGAATCCAATGATGAGAAAATTCTTGAGACAGATGAAAACCAGGAAAAGCCTAATGATGAAGCCCCCTCAGTTCCAGCATCAGTAGCAACCCATACAAGGACTATTGGAATTATATACCCACCTCCAGATATCAGAAACATCGTTGACAAAACTGCTCAGTTTGTGGCAAAGAATGGACCAGAGTTTGAGAAACGAATCATTGCAAATAATGAAGGGAATGCAAAATTCAACTTTTTACGTGCCTCTGATCCTTATCATGCTTATTATCAGCACCGTTTATCTGAAGCTAGGTTGCAGAGCCAATCTTCTGCCGAGCAGCAGCCTCTTCAGCCACCCGAGCCTGCTCCCGAATCAGCCACTACTGTCCCAGCTGCTGATGCAAGTGAAACTGCAGCTAAGCCTGATCCCGCAGCCCAATTCCGTCCTGCTCGTAAGGTTCTTGAGCCACCGGAGGCTGAGCAGTATACTGTACGGCTTCCTGAAGGGATTACAGGGGAGGAACTGGATATAATTAAGCTCACTGCTCAGTTTGTGGCTCGAAATGGGAAGTCGTTTTTGACTGGTTTGACTAGTAGGGAGAGCACTAATCCTCAGTTCCATTTTTTGAGGCCTACGCACAGTATGTTCATGTTTTTCACGTCGCTTGCTGATGCATATTCAAAGGTGTTGATGCCTTCTAAAGGGTTGACGGATAAGCTCAGTAATAGTGTTACTGATATGACGACCGTCCTCGAACGCTGCTTGCATCGCCTTGAATGGGAAAGATCACAGGAACAGGCTAGGCAGAAAGCTGAAGATGAAATAGAGCAGGAGAGACTGCAAATGGCTATGATTGATTGGCATGATTTTGTTGTGGTTGAGACTATAGACTTTGCTGATGATGAGGATGAGGATTTACCACCTCCAATGACACTTGAGGAAGTGATAAGGAGAAGCAAGATGTCCACCATGGAAGAAGAAGATATTGTCGAGCCTGGTAAGGAGGTAGAAATGGATATGGACGAAGAAGAGGTCCAACTGGTTGAGGAGGGCATGAGGGCTGCTAGTCTGGAAGAGAATGGGGATCGGAGGAATGATGAGGCCAAGGGAGCCCTGGAAGAACAGGAACCACCCATGAGAATTGTGAAAAATTGGAAGAGGCCCGAGGAGAGAATACCATCTGAAAGGGATCCTACCAAGTATGTTGTCTCTCCGATTACCGGCGAGCTCATTCTCATTAATGAGATGTCTGAACACATGAGAATTTCTCTTATTGATCCCAAGTATAAAGAGCAAAAGGACAGGATGTTTGCTAAGATAAGAGAGACAACTCTTGCTGCAGATGATGAAATTTCTAGGAATATTGTTGGACTTGCAAGGACCAGGCCCGATATTTTTGGCACAACAGAAGAAGAAGTTTCTAATGCTGTCAAGGCCGAGATTGAAAAGAAGAAAGACGAGCAACCAAAACAGGTCATATGGGATGGTCACACAGGGAGTATTGGACGAACAGCTAGCCAGGCCATGACTCAGAATAGTGGCGGTGAGGACCTAACTGATACTTCAAACCATGACGGTAGGAGCCTTCCAGGTCCAGCGCCACCTCCTCCTAAGCCTGGTATGCCATCAGTTAGGCCGCTGCCTCCACCTCCTGGTCTTGTATTGAATATACCTAGGCCTCCCACAGTGGTCCAGTATTCCTCCCAAACTAGTGCTGGGGTCACTGCACCGCCCCCACCTGGGCCCACAGTTGTCAATATGATTCCTCCTATTCGCCCTCCACCTCCTTCGATGCCAATTATACATGGGCAACATCTTATGGCCAACCGACCGCCAATTCCACCCTCTATGCCCCTGACTTCATCTAATATAACAGTTCCACCACCTCCTGGATCACAGTTTACGCCCTTGGGAGGTGCTAGGCCTTTTGTTGTTCCTATGTCCCAACCGGGGGTGCCAGTTCCTCCTCCACCTATGCCCCAAGGCATCCCTCCACCGCCTCCACCTGAGGAGGCTCCTCCTCCACCTGTGCCTGATGAACCGGAGCCCAAGAGGCAGAGGCTTGATGACTCTGTGCTTGTTCCTGAAGACCAATTCCTGGCACAGCATTCGGTATTGAGCTTCTTTCTGCGTTATTAATATGCTCCTACCCTTCCATCTCTGTTTTGGTTTTTTTTTAAAGATGTTAATGCATTCTCTGGATCACTAATAAGTTTCATTATTTGGGATGTTGGCAGGGTCCTGCTCGTGTCAGTATATCTGTGCCGAATGTTGACGAAGGAAATCTGAAAGGGCAAGTATTGGAGATTACTGTGCAATCCCTGTCTGAAACAGTTGGTAGTTTGAAAGAGAAAATTGCAGGCGAGATTCAGCTTCCTGCAAACAAACAAAAGATAAGTGGGAAGGCAGGTTTCCTGAAGGACAATTTATCACTTGCGTATTATAATGTTGTACCTGGAGACACACTATCTCTTTCTCTTAGAGAACGTGGTGGTAGAAAGAGATGAGCTACATTACATTGTGAATCTGCATAAGGTTCATGTTGAAACTTCTGTTGCCATAGTTCTTTTACTTTTCTCAAGCTTGTTGGACACTTTTTTTTGTCCTTTGTGTTAGTGATGATTGATGGATCTGTACTTTGTAAGTGTATGAAACCCTAACTAATGTAGTATCTAATACGGAGCTGGTGATCATCACTTGGAGCACCATCTGCTAGCCTGGCTTGGTGGGTCCATTACGTGTTGATAAATCTCTTTTAGAATAGTTGAAGCAGGCAGATGCGCGGTTCCTCGTAACTGATTTTTCGGCCCTTTGCTTGCAGCTTGGCTTGGAAGTCTGCTGTACTGTTGTCTGTTGACCGTTGAGCGCCCGCTCGCTTGCTCTCTCTCTCTCTCTCAATTTTGATATTGTTCGATGTGGAATGGTGGTGTTATCGTGCGGTTGCTCTTCCATAAAACATCTCCAGTTCCCTTGAGATCAGTAATTTGGACTTGCAATTGAATCGAGATCGAAGTAATTGTTCGTTTTGATTATATATTAGTTGAGTTTAGTTAAATACAAATAGAGTCGAGTTTGAACTTCTAAATGGAGTCTATAAATTTTTGAGTTGAATTTGAGCCTGATAAGGTTAAATTCAATTGTCATGTTATTGTTACGTAAGTATGATTCGATCTGAAATATACCCGAAGCATATAAAAATAAGTAAGCCAGGGTTTGAGTCGCAAAAAAATTATTATATCTGAGTTTGAGTTTTGAGTTTGATTTTTCGGTCAATACAGTTGATTGTATTGTGTTTTGGAGCGAATTTAATTTCCTACTTATAAAACTGGATTGACAACCCAAATTCTTCGAAATCAGCATTTGGTCATTTTATGACAATTTCCCGTCTTGACGAAGGTGACATGACATCATTCAGAAAACGAAAACTTTCAGGATTTCATAAAATTAATAGAGAATGACAGTAAAATTGTGATTGATATTAAGGCTTGTAATGGGACTGACTCCTTTATTGTGCCTTGCGTACATGTCAAAAACGTTGGTATGCAAAGCCAACAGAGGGTCCTATTCTTCTCTTGTTGGATGGTGAATGGTGACATCCAACGGCATCACCTCAAACGGAAGAAGTGTGTGTGAGGGGCTGAGCTTCGTGATGGACGACCTGATTCTGGTGGTTGTCCAGTGGCATATACTGGGACATGATAGCCATGATCTCCGAGCCCATGTAAGACTTTGCAATAGAGACGCACTTATTCACGAGGGGTCACAGGAAATACAGATTGTCCGGACTTGCCCTTAATCTATATTTGTAGGATATGTAACCGGCTACTCCGGCATCCAATGCAACGCGGCCAGCACCACCACGGAAAGCAAACCCCCCTGTTTTGAGCTGCTCCTTTCTGCACGTTCAATTCCACCATGGTGAGATAAAAGCGTTAAAAAACAAAACGTCGTGATAAGGTGGAAGAAAGTTGAGAAAACTTACCAATGCAGGTGTCATACTCCATTATGTATAGTTTACCTCCATTACAACTACTATGGGGCACTCACAAACTCTTCCCCTAAATGTATCCTTCAGTGACACATATACCATGATTATTACACCGACTGATATATAATTTCTAACGTTTGCCAAAGAATGGGAGTTTTAGTTTGTCTCCATACCTTGCAAGCCGTTATACTAGAGTTTGCGTCCAGCCTAACAACCACCATTATTTTCAAGGCACTCATTTGTCTCTAAATCTGTCTGTTATCGACAATCAAGGTTTACCAGAATTGCTTCATATATATATATATATATATATATATATATGCATGTATATATAGTAAAAAAGAATCTATATGGTCAGAACCTGTGCTCAAGCAAATAGGAGGATCGGCCTGTGACTTCACAAATTCAGCCAACAGCTTAATCTCATCTTCCCCTTAGTCGAGGCCTAAATGTGCATTGGCCCCTGGGCATGCAATTCTCACCGCACCCCTGCATATGCAGGACGCATATATTTCATGGTAATGCACTTAGAAGATTGAGCAGGATATTCATCCTGATCTCAAGAGATCTTACTGGCATTCTTCCTTTCCCGTAGTACGTGACTCGATATATTTTCTCTTCTGTATCAACTCAATTCCTGAGCGACACACAACTCAGCCAACCTGCAGTGATCTTTGTATTTTTGTTTCCAATCAAGAATCAATGTTGAAGTTGTGGTTTGTACCTTCGTAGATCTTTCAAGAAAAGTGTTGCGCCCTGTAAAGTCAGCCAAGGTAATTAATTAATGCATCCTAACGTTGCGTAGTTTTTCCTGCTTCAAAAGGCGTGTTTTCACGCTGAGCATCTTATTAAAATCCTAGTCTGAGACTCCACCGAAGGGTGGAAAAGTAATTGAATCATGTACCATGAATAATTTACCTTATCCTTCAGTCCACCATCCCTTTGTTGACATGGCTCACCTTATTGACTGAAAGAACTTCCGTTAAGGTACGTACAACTTCTGCTAGAAAGTAAGACTCAAGCATTACCTTGGAATTTCCATAACTATTGCATTTCTGTATCCAGATTTCAAGATGTGGGGCACGTTCCCATTTAAAATCTAAACAGGCCATCAATTCACATATTGAAGAGCATTCAACCAGCTGAAACACAAGACACCACCCAGTCATTTTCAAGCAAATAGATAATAAAAGGAAATGCTAAAAATTACTATAGCAAACAGAACATCACCCCTTCAGTTCAATGCAGAGGGAAAGAAGTAAACTTACATAACAAAACCCAATATATACCGAGAAAGATAGTAGTGAAAATCTTATTAGCTGAAAAAGTATTGGCTTTGTTAGTTTTACAATTATCCACCCCCAAAATGACTCACTCAATTATTACCCTTCTTCCTTTATCTCTTTATGTCTTTTACTTTTACACAATTCTCGATATAAAAACACCTAAAAACACATTAAAATTTAAAAACAAACAAAGCTATTGAAATCAAGACATGGACTTTACAAGATCATGCAAGAAAAAGTAGTTTGCAATGCAATGGTATCACACTATCATTGTAGTCAGAATGAAATCATGTCAAAATTCAGTTGACAGGCAGATGAACTATAATCAAGGAGAAGTGGAGGTAGGAGGGCATCAACAAGAGTGAAGCAACAAACAAATGTTGAAGACAAGGTAATGAACTGCATAACAATTGGTGCACACTCCATTTTGAAATAAAAAAAAAAAAATTCAGTTCCCATCTGTCAACAAATGAAGTCCCATTAAAAAGTGTCGAGGTTATGTATCTAGGTGCACCTGTTCAAATTTGAAAACATGTCAATATATCAATGATCTTCACTTGAGAGGTCAAGTTATTATAAAAAGGCAAGACTTGTTCGGTTTAAATTCAGCACAAAGAATACTCTGGGTGACAGACTAAACAACATGAACAAGAGTTCATGAAAATACTTCTGTTCTGGAAAATCTGCTTAATAATCATAACCGACTCTAGGTTCACCCTTAATAGAGCAATTGAAAATGACCCATTTACATGCAGTTTGATACATTTCGCAAATCAGTTGCTGATAGTGAAAGATAAGAACATGACACTTTCAAATTTCCCAAAACAAAGTCTGCAAAAGAAAAGGAAAGAACAACATTGATTGAACTTTTAAGAAATGCAGTGCAATTAAATAGTAGTTCTCTTTTATAGCTGGACATCAGTATAGACTGCAAAATATTGCTGAAGCACAGATTGTTTTTATGCTAGCTTGACCCTATGGCAACACCAAAGCAATAGCTCAAAGAATCCAATTTTTGACATACTTCTCAAACATCTATAAAACAACACTATCACTGTTAGCTTTCCAAATAGCAAAACAAAGAAGCAGTAGATTTTAATGATGAAATCAAGGACAGAAATTGGTGATGAGAAGGGCTAGAAAACTAAATGGACTAAAAATTTCAGGGAGAATGAGAGCATTACGTCACTATGCAGGCCCATAAAACATTTTACGAGAAGACCACCCATAGAATGACTTATTGTGTTTATTTTTCTTCAACCAGATGCAGTATATACAGACTCAAGTTTTGCTGCCAAGCGCTCCAGTGTTCCCTGAAACCTGAAAACAAGCAAAAACGACAAGTCCTAAAAATCAAGGCCAAGTAACATGCCTAAAACATACACATGTACAAACAAGCAAGAGTCAATCAATTGCAAAAAATAAAAATAAAAAAATGGGAGAAATTATAACAGATATAAGAAGAAGTCATTTAAGATTTTTCCAGGCAGGTAAATTACAAGCAAAAATCTTATAAAGCAGCAACAGCTTGATCATCTAGCAATAATTTTGTATGCATGTACCACAAAGGTCTACCATTTGGACCCCTCAACATTCAGAAAACTGTACTTGGGTCCCTAGGGTATTAAATGCCAGTTGCAGAGTGGTTGTTTGAGAAGGTAAATGAGAATGATTGACACTTTGATATCTACCCTTCTTCAATAACAACAACAACTTCTCACATGACACATACTTTAGGATGTAAGAACCTATGGAACAAAGAAAAAATCATCATAGGTTCTAAGATTTTGGCAAGGGAAAGAAGAACACCATAGGCCACCTCAGAGCTGTGACATGTGAGCAAAACTATTTTTTCATGATAGACAACTTCAAGAGCTTTCTAATATTGTCAAAATGTTCAGCAAATACCAACTGCTTTGGCGGAAATCATATCCAAACCCAAATAATATTGTTCCCTCTTGGTAGTCCCATTTCAGAAATTCAACTATCATGTCATGAAAATAATATACACAAACACTACCGATAACCTGCAATGTAATCAAGCAAAGAAATTTTAGGTCCATTACAACTATGTTCTAGAGCATGTCACATCAAAAATGAGTTGGCTATAAAGCCCCGCCTTAATGAAAGATCAACTGAAGAAGATTAATGTAGACATGCCCTGTATACCACATGCAATCCACCAAATAGACAGTTAATGGACAATACTCACCATGTCCGGATCCAACATGTCAACAGCATATAAACCATGTCTGTCTTGGGGAACCTCAATATGCGTGTCAGCATTTAAGGTCACTGTTTTACCTATTTCAAGCATTGCCCTATCACTATGAAAAAACTGTCTAGCATCAAAACAACAAGAAAAATACAGCACATATGGTTGACAGATCCAGCAACTATAAATACATCCATTACATATTACATTGGATGCAAGAAGAGGCTAATGACTCATAAAATGCCATTTGATTAGATAGCAACTCACATGACATCATGTAAATTAAGATCATGAGATTTACGCTTTAAATTAGCAGCACCTTAATGACACATTTTAGCACATTTCCTAATAAACTCCTCCTGTCTGCAATATATAAATGTAGATACAAAAAAAAATTTTAACTTGTAATTATTCAATAAAAAGTGGACTTAATCCCCCAAATCTGTCTCTACTTTGCGTATGTTAATTACGAGGCCTCAGAAGCTTTGCACCCAACACATTACATGGAGCACATTTGAAAAATTCTGTCTCAACAAGTTTACAAAATATTCAGTCTTCATTTGTTCTGGATCCATGAAACTTCTGAAAAATGTCAACCAATTTGGAACCTAGAGGGAGACATCAAAAAATTTGTGACAAATAAAATTTACCACGCGTGAAAGTAAATTTGGGATACCTTGTTCTCCAACATCTGATCCAGTTCTTGATATATCAAGAACACCTTATGAAGTAGTTCTTTACAATATTTTGCTACCTAAGCTCAGAATCATGCCTTTTCTTTTCTTTTTTTCTTTTTGTAATTTTTGACTCGGCAATAACTTTATATTGTAATCTAAAACCTCTCAAGGATCCAAGAAAGCAGGGTCAATTGAAACAGAACTACTAAAATTCAGGAATCCTGGGAGAAAAAAGAAAGCAAGTTTACAGAAAGAAACAAAGTAAGATTATCAATAACCAAGACAGGAAACTAAAGTTGAGAAAGATTCAAAAGCGGTTTCAAGCAACTAAAGAAGTTAAGAATATTGACCAGTCGCAGGATCGAAGAAAGACCAAAGCTTGTCTCGGAACTCGTGATCAGCCCCAAGAATTCGAACCCAGACCCGTTCCTTTTCACCGGTCTTCTTATCGACAGCACTGAGAATTGAACCGGAGATCCCAGGAACAAGGAGAACCGGGTCAAGAGTGGGGTCCACATATGATTGTTCGTGGCTTTTCTTTCCGATCAGCTTCAACAGCCGCTCCCCAGACTTCACTACGTCCTCCAACAACACCGCCATCTCCAACAAAAAAAAATTTCTTATGTTTTCACTGTGCCCAAATGAAAGGGTAAAACCCTAGTCCTTGTCGGAAAATTTATGATTGAGTGGTGGAGGGAAGGATAAGGTAAATTATTGGCGGTGGTTAGCATTCAACTGCGTTTCCACTCTTAAGATTTTAATAAGACGCTGGACATGAAAACACGCTTTTTGAAGCAGGAAAACCCGTCGGAGCGCGCTTCGTCTGTGTATACATATATATACGTGACTTACTCATTCTAAGTTTTATTTTCTTACAAAAAATATGCAGCACTTTTGCTAATAATATAGCAGTAAAATACAGCTAGTGACCAACACCCAGAGGCTAGAGTCGTTAGAGAAAGGAAAAGATGCAGCTAGCGTCCATGGTGCCAGGCTGCACTTGTTCCTTCTCAGAGCAGGTATCTAATTATATTTTCCTCTAGTTCTTCAGCTGTGGTGTCTGTGTGTTTCCACTGTCGTCGAACAAGCGATTTGATTGAGTTAAATTTCAAGGTTTTTCTGGGGAAGAGGATGAGGATTGCGGGGGACTATGAACCTGCTTCACCGGTTGGCAAATGGCATATTCATCGAGGGGATGCGAAGTTGAAATTATTAGCTCCACCACTTGTGGCTGCGGTCATAGCCTTATCTCCTATCTGCAACCCACCTGGTGAACAACCTATTCCTTATCCTCAATATGTCCTCGTTAATGAATCATCAACTGTTTCCGGGTCAAACCGACATTAATTTTTATCTTTGGTTTTTAACTTGGCGGAATTACAGTTTAAGAATCAACTGTCGAAAATATATCACGGTATGTCTAATAAGAATATACGCATTGAAAATCTCATCGCCACTTGTTAGATCAAATATATTTCTTGGACAAGATCGATGGGGAGACCAGAAATAACAAGTGCTAATATCCTGTGTTTCATAATTCTCTTAAACTTGTCTTTTTCAACACAAGAACGAACAATGCAGCTGCAATGTGTGTGGGACAAGCAATAGATGTTAAGAAGGGAGCCACCTTATTCCAGAAAGCTTGCATTGGATGCCATGACGCCGGGGGAAACATAATACAGCCTGTGAGCTAATTACTCAGCAATAGAAGCATCTAAAATCTACGCAACGTTAGAATGCGTTAGTTAATTAATTAACGTTGTCTTTACAGGGCGCAACACTTTTCTTCAAAGATTTACAAAGGTACGAACCACAAATTCAACATTGGTTCTTGATTGGAAACAAAAATAAAAAGATCACTGCAGGTTGGCTGAGTTGTGTGTTGCTCAGGAATGGAGTTGATACAGAAGAGGAAATATATCGAGTCACATACTACGGGAAAGGAAGAATGCCTGTAAGCTCTCTCGAGATCAGGATGAATATCCTTCTCCATCTTCTAAGTGCATTAACGTGAAATTTATGCGTCCTGCATATGCAGGGGTTCGGTGAGAATTGCTCGCCCAGAGGTCAATGCACATTCGGGCCCCGACTAGGAGAAGATGAGATTAAGCTGTTGGCTGAATTTGTGAAATCACAGGCTGATCGAGGCTGGCCTAACGTACAAACCCAAGGGGATTAATCAGTTGCATCAAAAATGACTATTCATTTGCTTAGGAAATACGTACATTTATCATGTGGTAAGAATTTATCCTCATCTCCTGTTTTCTTGTGGCCGACAGAGGTGCAAATCTATTTTTTTTTTTTTTTTCCACTCCTGGGCTGTCGATCCCTGCGGTCTTTACCATTAATTCTTGGTTCATTATTTAACTATTTGGAGGCGGAATTATAGATATTAATTGGAATTTGGGCAATTCAGGACTTGATCTTGAAAGTACGTTGTGGCCAGCATCTTTTCTCCCCTGGATTTCTAGAACGGCCACTCTGATGTTAACATGGTTGTTTCTGGGTCGGCTCGTGTGTAGGATTCATACTTCGGCCCATTATGTGACCACAAGACGGATCACAGTCATATGACTAGCGATGTGCAATCTTACATATTAAAATATAACTATAGTGGTATATAATAAGAATATGCAATAGATAATAACAAAAATTGATTTGTCAAATATCCTTTTTCTAAATGACGATTTTTTTTTTGTTTCTTTCTAATACTTTTCATAGGTTTTATTCGAAAGTTAAAAACATAAGAAAAAGAAGTTGGTTTTCTTAAAACAAGTGAGAAGTGGAGCGATTTATTTAGTAATGGCCGCATTATAATTGTTGATCATTATAAAAAATGTCCATAAAATTTGAAGACAATTTAAATTCATATATATATATATATTATACAATTATTTTAGTCCAATAAAAATTAAATTTATCATTTAACCTTTATGCATTAATAAACCGGGGATTTTAATTTAATAAATCTACACTTGACATGCTAAATTCAAACTCTAATATATGCGGCCTCAATATAAATTTTAGATAAAACATAATGACAGGGCCGTATCATATTACAACATAATGTAATGTCCAAGTAATAATGAAGCCAAGACTAAATTCTAGCCTCCTTTTCCGTCATTTATCTCTTAACGAAGACATGAGAAGAACCAAGCAGGGAAGGTAAATCAATTAGTTACGGGACCGGCAAGAAAACATCAACCAAAATGATCGCGATGGTCTATTCGATGGACCGATTGAAAGACTCATGAAAACGTTTGATTTTGATCAACAAGAAATATGCTTCATTCAAAAATCAAAACCATTTTGACTAAAGATTAATTTTTTTTGTTCCATATACAGTGTAATTGTTATTTAAATTTTTTACAAATAGTAAAAACGGACAGATTAAACCTTGGATTTAAAGAGACCAAAAATTGCATCCGCTCCGAATAATAGACTTCAGGTTTATTGAGTACAAAATGCCATGTTGTTTGGATCAAGTACAATGTATGCTGTATATTGGGCTGTGGAGACTGGAGAATAATGTTGTATGGCCATTTGGCGATGCAGCCACATGAATCAGACAAATTACTGCCCCGAATAATCAATTTCTGTCCTGCTTTCTATGTGTCTCCGATTTAAGTCACCCCTATTAACTCAACCAATTTTGTCAATAAATAAAAAAAAGCGTGTCTCTTAGATTTCGCCTGAAGTTATGGGAAAACTCATTCTTGAAACCCTTTTTTAGCAAGTATAGGTTGAATCTCGGATTCTTTTTGCATTACCTTTCCATTTTTGAGTCTGTTCTGTTTCTCGTTTTGATCACCCAAACAAAAACTAATAATAACAACCAATGTGAGGTAGCCCTGCACATGAATGACGCTTCATTATACAAAATAAAAATGGAAATTATACATTAAAGTAAGGGAGAAAAGGCCGTGTGGACCACAAAATAATAATAACAATAACAATAAAAGTGAGGGGAAAAGACGAACCCTAATTACGTGGGAAAACATAGAAAAGGTTAAGAGGGACAACTTTACAGACAACCACCAGAAAGCACCAACCTTAATCACATGAAAATCGAAGCCTTTAAGCTAAATTACAAGGCAAAACCATGTGACCCTATCCACTAATCAAGAGGGTAAAAAGGAAAGTGTGTGGTCCTTCCCCCTTCAGTTAGGTCACCCTTTGTCTGTATCTCACTGTTTGTCAATCATACACAGAGCAACAATCCAAAGCTAAAGACAAAAAATGTTCGCACTCAACTCATTCACCACTCTTCGCCATTTAGGACACCCCGCCCATGATTTTCCTTTTTTTTTTTTTTTTGTTTTTTTATTTGCAGTTTTGTGAATTTGTCTTTGATATATATTAATTAATAATGAATGCATCATGGCTTGCTTAATTGTTTTCTTACATCAATCAAACGCACAAAATGTTGTATATAATGGGCAACGCGAACTAGTCCCTGCAAGTAGAGCTCCTCTTAAAATTGCCTAGATACTGAAAACAACTAGTTAGAAGGCAATATCTCGGAGCAGTTACCAGTGTGAGGTCCCTGCAGTCTGTCTGGGGCAAAGGACATAGCCCATGTGACAGAGCCAAGCATGCGCCGTTCATATTATTCTCTCCTCCTAACTCTCACCTTAAATAAAATGCTTTCTTCAGATCTAACACATACATACATATATATATATATATATATATCCAACGTTACCCTTGACTTAGCTTTTCAACTAGCTCGCCATTATTTCATAGTGCCTCCATATAATTGATTTTTATATGCCAATTGTCAACTTAAATGGTTAATAAAGAGTGCCGGGACATCAGTAGGATTATAGCTGGGCCGAGAATATATATATATATATATATGTGTGTGTATATATAAACTAACAGTATTTTAGAAGTGGAAACAATTATTATGAACTCAACTATACATGTGTATTGCAATTTGTCTTAATAATATCTAGTATGCATAAAAGCATGGAAGGGTTATTATTCAAAGTGATGGAGAAGAATAGTTAAGTGTTACAATTTGTCTCTGTGTTTGGGTCATGATAAACTTTTTTGCTTCTAATGACTGGGGTCATAAAAATGCAATACGTCTTTACTATTTCTTCTACTCTATCGTCCTAATAATTTTTGGAAAGACTAATACTGATTGATAAAAGAGAAATAAAAAATTGGCCTATTAGTTCAGTTCGGCGTCATTAAATATATAATTCAATAATTTCATCCAACAGGTTAATCTAATTTTATTGGCTAATTACCGTATATGGACCAGCCTCCTAATAATTATCAATAAAATAGTTGAGGGAAACACGGGTTGTGGTCCTATGCCAGTTATCTCTCCTTTTTCCTCTGAAAAAAATTAAGTAGTCACGTATACGCCATTTGAAAGAAGCAAGAGGGGTTGGCCAGGCAAGAAGTCAGTGTCAATAGCTGTAAGAATAGGGCAGAAAATAAAACCAGCCATTAAAAGCTCTCAACAGATGACGCCGTTTGCAAGTAGAGTCACGAGGGATTCCCTAACAAGGCACTTGTGTAGCATAAAGGGAAGTCCCAATCGAGGACATATGCATGGATTCTCTTACAACACCAACACCCCCTCCTTCAAGGAAAAGGAAATCCCAGTTGGCCCCAACTCTCGTTCAGTATTTCATCTCCATCCGGGCGTTGGTTTTGAGAGGTTGAAGCTGCCAGCATGATCTGGTTAATTTGATAGCAAATCCATGTTTTCAAATAAATCCCTTGAAATCTCGATCTTGATTGAAAAAGTTTTGAAGAGTGTGTGTTAATTAATCTTGTGGTGTGAATTGTTCCCCCTCGTTTTGATCTGTTTCTGAGCAGTAGTCTAATTCCTTGGGTCAACATATATATATGTCAATCAAAATTTCCACTTCTCCCTTACCCTCGCACATATATACACATACAGTTGATTTCAAGTGAGGTTTCGAAATGGGGGTTCACCAGGTCATCTAGCAGCTTCAATCACTGATCACCAACAGTACCAATAAACTGTTTTTCAGTGCTTAAATCGACGGATCTCATCATAAATTATCGTTTCTCCTGCGCGCTGACCAGCACCGGTGAGTTCTTGATTATTATAAATTTATCCCTTGTCGAACTATACTACTTGTTTAATTTATATTTTTGTTTTTTGATTATGCAAGCTGTTCCGTGAATGGTGATTATACACATGCTTTAGTGAAAGCACAAAAAATCAGGCACTGCAACATCTTCAGATCTAACTTATTTATTATTCGTTGTATCTCTCTACATGCATAGATATGAATGACCATACATGCAAGCATTAGCCCTTTAATTAATTAGTTCAAGTAATTTGATAGATATTGACCAGTTGACATGTTCTTGATTTCATCCTTTTTTCTCATCTTTACCCTCGGAAAATGGTCAATTTCTGGCTGTGTGTCTGTCTTTCAAGCCTCGTAGTCTTGTGTTAGTCTGCGTTCATAATGGTGTGTCTTCGTAAAGTGGATCGAGAAATCAAATATTAACATTCCATATAGGGTCTGCTGGTGAAACGAGTTCCCAAATTCGATGTAAGTTTTGTGTTTGGAAGAGTCAATCTACAAGCATAAGCTAGCTAGGTTTCAGATTTTGTGCCTAGTAAACCCAGTATGGACCAGTGAGCTAAAGAGGAGAACCATTCCCACCATACAGATTAAATTAAGCAACTGCGGAAGCACTGGAGAAGTAACTATTATATTGTTATGAGTTAATTTACTTGTATGTTAGAAGTATATAAAACATTCGGTATCATTATTAGGATTCCCAATTTTGTTGCATTGTCCAGACATTGGTATACTTGTATCCTGAATTAGAACTCCATACAAACAAAAGTTGCATGTATGGTGAAATATGCACTTGCTACACATGATTGTCCTGCGCCAAAAAGATTCTAACGAGAAAAAGCTTTCTGCTCAGACCACATGTTACAGTCGCAGTTTCTCGCATACCCGGCTTCAAACCAAAGTACAGTATTGGCTTTTTACTAGACATGCTAACTAGATAATGTTGGAATAATTATATAACTATAGTAACGTACTAACGTTGATTATGGCGTTGTATGTAATTACATTAATTCACCTGCATTTGCTTCAGTTCTTATGAATTCTGGTTAGGCTTGCTTCCATTCTCTTCTATAGGCCTCAACTAAATAATGGTGTATGTGTAGCTTGGCTTTTCTGGGCTTGTTCCTAAGTGATCACTTGCCTTTTTTTTTTTTTTTTTTAATGAACAAAACTAACTTCAATATTTATCTGTCGTTGTTGTTAAAGTAGAGTGTCCAAAGTCCAAACTACTGCAAGAGAGTATAAAAATCAAACACGACCATTTATTCCACAGCCTTGTAGTAGTCGGCTACTATATATTAGTGTATTGGCAACCAATTAGACTAGGCCGTTTTCTGAACTCGTGAGTCTTGAACCTAATTATTATGATATTTGTAACTAAGATATTGGTCAAACTTATCTGTGGAAAGATTAACCTAAACCCATTATTATATAGAGGAAAATAAGGCCAAAAACGATGAATATTCAACCCCAACAACCCACACCCTTCTTACGTGCCTTCCTGCTAGTGGGTAAGTGGGGGAGACGTGTTAGTGCAATTAGATAATCTTTACTTCGAATGCGATGTAACATAAAATTGGCTTATGTATCATATATCGTCAAATAAGCATATACATTTGTATAATTAATTGTTCTTTTTGGTTTTATTGGTGTGTGCATGTATGTGTAGAGGAATTGTTGGTTTTTGCTTTCTTCATGAATTACCTGCAACAATGCGAAAAGGGCTTTGCCGAGATGATCACATGGAATTCGTCACTTTAGGGTATTAACAAGTGCTTGCAAATGCTTAAGTTCCTGAAGACCTTCGTAATCATGTCCCCTGCGGAACTTTGCTCATTTTACTTTTTGGATAATTGCCTTTGTTGATTTAAACTGCAGGACGGCCTTATAACTAAGGATATTTAGGGGTGCAAGGTAAGTTGATCAGCTCGTGAACTTGATGAGTTAGCTTGATAAAAGCTCGATTCAAACTCAAACTATTTTGAATTTGAGTTAAGCTCGAATTCAGTTCAATAGAGAGCTCAACTCGAATTTCTATCGAGTCGAGCTTGAGTTCAATTTTCTTTGTTCGAGAGCTCATGAACTAGCTTGTGAACACAAGTTTTTTCTATTTCTAAAAATATTTTATATTTTTATTTATCAAATATTTCATATATTTAAATATACTTTACAACTACAAAATTAATATATAATAAGTAATGTATAATATATTAAAATTATATGTAATAAATACTTAATTATGTAATAGTAATAATGGGATATTTTTCAAATATATTATGTGAATCAATATGAGCTCCACATCTAGTTAAAAAAATATAAATGTGTGCATATACATAAATCTTTTGATCAATTAAATAAAAAAATGACATAATAAAATTAATTAAAATTTTATATTTATTCATTTTATAAGTTAATACATATGTAATTAGACTACATTATTATGTTTCACATAATTTATATGTTTTAATATCACTTGAAAGCTATTAATATTTACAAACTATATAGTTATTTAGTATCATGTTCCACTTAGATAGTAAATTTTTTAAAGTGTATATATATTATTTTAAAAATAAAATACAATGAGCTCGAGCTTGATTCAATTTGGATTGGAAAAATTTGAACTGGAGCTCGAATGAGTTTAGTTTTTAGAAATTGAGCTTAAATTTAACTCAATTTAATATGAGTTGAAGTTGAGTATAAAATTTTTAAGCTGGTTAGACTCAAGCTTGACTCGTTTGTATTTTTGCTTATAACAATACATAATTATTAGTCATTATTAACAATGAATTGAAATATACATGTCTATATATATATATAAGTTGCTAAGTTATGGGAGTATTTATTATTAATGGCAGGGCCAAGACATTGATCCTGTACAACAATTTAATAATTTCTGTTCACATCTCGCATCGCAAATTGAGTTTGCCATTCAATCTCAACACATGCACGTTATCATGTCAGATTACGCTTAGCCTTGATCAACGGCACAAAACTCGAAAGCAGTAACAGAAGCGAAACCATGGACATATATAATTAATTTTCTTTTTCTTACAACATGCTGGAACATGCATGCGTGTGCCCCAACCTCAACCTGTTGACAATTTCAGTATTCAATTCGGTTCAATGAAGATTCAAAGATATTTCAACAGAATCTAATTAGTAAAACACCCTAATATATATATATATATTGTCCAATCAGCTTTTGCGACTTGCATCGAAGTTATTAAGAGCACGACTTTTAATAAAATTATAATTAGTGGTTAGAGAAGCTAATCAGAGGACCAATGCGAGAATGGTCTTAGTAACAAACACGTTAACCGCCACATGCAGATGAATAGTTTAATGTTGCAACCAAGCTGAAGGTGATGCCTATGCGAATAGAGAGCACTGGGCACAATGGGGCGTGTCGATAAAGCTGATGTATGAGAGTTCCCCTTCACTTCTGTCTAAATACTAAGTAGCATCCTTAAATCCTAGCTTCATGAGGGCTTTGTGTTGTTGGTGTTGCATACATTCCTTAAGCTTTTTGAAGACAGACTTGGCACTAATTATCTGCACCACTAGCGTCATCATTTGGTCTTACTGCATCTCTTTAAACGGTGTATCTTAATTAGCATTCAGCACCCTCCATTTCCTTGGGAATATAATATCTAGCAAGATCCTTGAGGGTAGGTTGGATGAAAAATCCTAATGGAATGAATCCAGTTTTATATTATATAGAACAGTCGGAAAAATGATTCAAACAATTTGTTTAAAAAGGCTTCAAATCTATAACAATTTTGTGTTATTTGAGATTTTCATATTTTGTAAATTATTATTGTTATTATCATCGTCACCACCATCATCATTAGGTTTTTATTAAATTTAGCAGACTCGTATCCTCAAAAATTATCGTTGAAACGTATTTAGAATGAATATTGCAATGGGCCCCCTCTTTAAAAAGGGAGTATGGCAAATTTAATAATACTAATAATTGTAATAGTAATACTAATAATATTTGATTTCAGGTGTCATTAGTTTGTTGGGCTAAAATGGGCTATGTGTGGTGCCACTTGGTTTGGGCCCTCGCAAGGGAAAGTATTCGATTAGGGTCCATTCAAAGAAATTTGACAAGAATTCCAACCTTCACGGGCCACAAAAAGGGTGTACAATCCAACTTCTCGGTCCAATAAGTCTCCTCTCAAAATAAATAACTAAATCTCTGATTTCCCATTAAATAGTCTGCCACAGAAAAACATAATCCAAATTAATAAAACTTCCACACTCTATGCGTGCGAATTTATTTATAAAATATAATATTTTAATTAATAAAATAAAATTATTTAATATTAAAAAGTATAAAGAATATTTAAAATAATAAAATAAAAAAATATCAAGAGACTAAAACAAAAAGGAGAAGTTTTTCAAGGATACACAAATAAAAAGTTTTTTTTAAAAAAAAAAAATTTAACATTAAAATTAAAAAATTACATAATTTTATATTGTGTAAAAATATTTAAAATCAAAAGAATTTAAATGATAAAATTTGAGAGAATATATAAATATAAAGTGTAAATTGTATGAAAAAAGAATAATTTTTTTTTTAAAAAAAATGTAAAAGTATGTAAGATAAGGAGAATTGTTTAAATTCCTTAACAACATAATAAAAAGAAGATGGCATGCAAAGTCAGCGTCAACTCAGTGACGTGAAAAAACCCAAAAAGTCAACGTGCTTGAAAGAAGCTCACTGGAGCCTAACTAAAGGATCGTCTCTGTTTCCATTCCATGTTTAATGGAAGACGTTGATATCACCAGCATCCTGTTCTCTTTGACCTTTCCAACTTTCCGGTTTTGAGAGGTCTTCTCTATACCAATGCTGTCTGACCGGTGCTCAGGAATTGCTCTTATTCGGTGCTTTCCGGCATTTCATTGGAGGAGGTGTGGCTTAACTGCAAACTTCTCAATAATCAACTTGACAACATGTTTCAATAACCACTTTTTCTTTGCCACGTTATCCCAACATGCAGCTCATTCACTGATAATTCTGAGCAACGGATGGGGTGACATCAGTTGCTGGTGATCGACTATAATTAATTCCTGTTTAAGTCAAACATAATTTATTATGTTTTCCCTTGTGGTGCCTTTGGATCAAACATCGATTGCCTTTCTCGGAACTCATTTGTTTTGCTCAATGCTCTCAGTGGATCGAGCGTCTATTTTAACGAGGGCTATAGCATTTCTTACTCAAATTTTATTTTAAAGCATCTATTTTTCGTCATATCAAGGCAGTAGTATGCTTCTCGCATGCCTTGATATGTTTTGTCAAACAACATTGTTGCTTTTGTATTTTATTCTTTAATGGTTACTTTTTTCATTTTCTTTTTCCTCATGGCTCATATCTCTTCAAGTATGCCGTAATTCTAATATTGATACGTCGAGTGTTTCATATGCGAATAGGTCATAATGGATATGGTGAACAAGACTCGAACGTTATTGACGGGGGACTCTAGTATAATCTGGTGACTGTGTAAGATCACTCACAATTCGTCTTACCTTGTGGTATTTTATTTCTGTGTTGCTTTTCTATCTGAGTTGTCGTTGGTTGACAACTAAGAGCTTCATTAAGGCGTATATTACGATGCCGATGTGGTTTATCAAAATCACAGGTTGGAGTAGTTCTTATCGCTTGCATCCCTAGTGAGTGGTGGCCCGTGGCTGCCATTTCCTCTCCATTATCTTTTGGAATCAGATTCTCCCCCAAGCGATGGCTTGGCATCATACATGAATTTTCAAAAGGGACGAAACAACGTACGTGTTCTTTGTTTTCCAAGGGGCGCCACCAGCTTCCTTGATCTCTGCGAGCCTTCCCCACACGATCGTTTTTCATTAAGACAAAAAAAAGGAGAATATATGAGTTCGAATACATTGGAACCGGAAAGGTTGCGTTGCTCGCTTAAAAACCAGGAAATAAGAAGTGGTGTGCTTTGATGGAGTAGCCGAAGCATTAATGTCATTGCCGCCAGGGGATGTATTACGCAACCACTGGATCAGACTAATCAAAGACCTTGAAGAGCCAACTTCTTGAACTCTTCGTCGTGTCTCTTCCCCATTCGCATAACGCACGAGATAAATAACCATTTTGCTGGGAAACACTAAAAGAAGGGGAAAACACTAATGATGTACGTACGTACGTAACACCATTTGGCTACGGAGCTGAACAAGATGATGAGATTGATGACAAATAAGGATCTTTGTTTGTTTAACGATCTTGTCCGAGCTGAGAAAGATGTCCACAATTTTGAAAACTTTCGCAATTTGAAGAAACTGAACCTTAGAATTGTTAGAAATCCGCACGTGAGACACACCTGTTCAAAATTAGGGGATTCGGGCCACATTTACATGCTAGGTAGCATTCACATGATATGAAATGCTGACGTTAAAAAATTGTTAAAAACTAACAGAAAATAGAAAAAAAAAAAATAAGAAAAGTTGGGATTTTTAAAATATAATTTTATATTTTCAAAAAAATAAATAGTTTAAAATTTTAAATTGTATAGAATAATATTTTTAATTTTTTGAATTAATATTTCATACTTTATTAAATTTTATTTTAATATCCATATAATATATAAGATATTTTTTTTCATATTTTTAGATGATATATTTGGAATAAATAATTGATATTGAAATTTATAATTTTATATGAATTTCATATTGTTTTGGTTTATAAATCTTACACAGATAAATAAATTTTAAAGCATTGCACATAATATAGAAAGTATGTTACAATAAAGTTCTTGGATGATATTTTGAATTAATATTTTTAAATGTTATTAGATTTTTATTTTTATTTTAATATACGTATAATACATAAAATATATCCTTTACATTTTCCAGATGATATATTCTAAATAAATAATTGAAATTGAATTTTTTTTGGTTTATGTGCTGTAAAATATAAATGTTTATTTTTATATTTTATAAAAAACTTTTTAAAAAATATTGTACTTATTTTAGAAAATATATTGCAATATTGTTCCTAGATGATATTTTAAATTAATATTTTTAAACTATAAGAAATATTAATTTTTATATTAATATGCATATAATACATAAAATATATATTATATTTTTCAGATGATATATTTGGAATAAACAATTGATATTGAAATTGATATTTTTATAAAAATTTCATAGTTTTTTGATTTATAAATGTTACATATATAAACAAAATAATTTATAATTGATATTGCAGATTTTTTTTTTGTTTACTATGTTGTAAAATATAAATATTTGCTTCTATATTTTTATAAAAACATTTTTAAAATATTATGCATATTTTGGAAAATATATTACAATATTGTTCTCAGATGATATTTTGAATTAATATTTTGAAATTCTATTAAAATTTAATTTTTACTTTTATATACATATCATACATAAAATATTTCGTTTATATTTTCTAGAAGATATATTTGGAATAAATAATTGATATTGAAATTTATATTTTTATATAAATTTCAAAATTTTTGTTTTAAAATATTATTATATTATTAACTAATTGATAATTAATATTTCATTTTTTTTTGGTTTACATGTTGTGGAATATAAATAGTTATTTTTATATTTTTATGAAAGGGTTTTTAAAATATTGTAAATATTTTAGAAAAATGGAAAAAATGGGTTGCTAACATGTCCGAACTTTTACATGTCAAAAATTATGGTAGTCCCTAACGTGATTACGTGGCGTCTGAGGGGAATCCAGCGTGTTGTTTTGGTCGGAAAAGTACGAAATATGTATAAAAATATAAATTTTAATATCAATTATTTATTCCAAATATATCATTTGAAAAATATAGAAAAAGTATTTTATGTATTATATGTATATTAAAATAAAAAATCATAATTTCATTAAATTTAAAAATATTAATTCAAAATATCATCTAGGAACGATATTGCAATATATTTTCTAAAATATGCATGATATTTTTAAAATGTTTTTATAAAAACATAAAAATTTTATATTTATATTTGACAACTTATAAACCAAAAAAATTCAATATCAATTATTTATTCCAAATATGACATCTGAAAAATATAAAAGATATGTATTATGTGTATATTAAAATTAAAATTAAAATATAATGAAATTTAAAAATATTAATTCAAAATATCATCCAAGAACAATAATGTAATATATTTTATAAAATATCTACAATATTTTGAAAACATTTTTATAAAAATAGAAAAACAAATATTTATATTTTACGTCATATAAACCAAGTGTTATGAAATATCAATTATTAATTGTTTATTTATATGTGTAATATTTATAAACCAAGAAATGTGAAATTTATATAAAAAATAAAATTTCAATATCAATTATTTATTCCACATATATCTTATGTATTATATGTATTAAATTAAAATTAAAAATTTAATAAAATATAAAAATATTCATTCAAAATTTAATTCAAGAACAATATTTTAAAAGATTTTTTGAAATATAAAATAATTATTTATATTTTTACAGCATATAAACCAAAAAATATGAAATTTATATAAAAATATGAATTTGAATATTAATTATTTAATCCAAATATATCATTTGAAAAGTACAAAATAATATATCCTATGCATTATATGTATATTAACATAAAATTTAAAATTTTAAAAAAATATTTTATGAAATTAAAAAATGTTTAACTATGTATTTTTTGAAAATATAAAATTATATTTTAAAAATCCTGACTTTTCTTATTTCTTTTTTATTTTCTACCAATATTTGGACGTCAACACCTCATGTCATGTAAATGGGTTCCAGACATGAGTGTCCCAATTTTGGAGGACACGTGTACAGATTTCCAGCCAAAAAGATTACCAAATTTTTCAAAATTGTAGGTATTTTTGTCCGAAAAAACAATAGACAAAATTGTTAATAGGCAAAGATAAATGGCATGTTTTGCATTTAATCCTGACAAATAATTATAATCCAGTCAGATGAAAACAAATAGAACCGACAGTTAAGAACACCTCGTTCAGTCAACGGAAAAAAGTAAAAGGGGATGGAAGTTCTATAATTGCCTTCGTGAATCCTTCTTTTTCTTTGTCACTCTCTCCATAATTCTGAATTGAAGTGAGGGTTTACTGCCTCATAGATTCTATATTTGTGGATATTCGAAAGATCTAATTCAGGTCAGGTAGGCAGACCATGATATGAATGAACAAAAATAATCTTTATTTTTTGTAATATTCGCTCGACATGAATCAAATTGAAACAATTCTTTTCTTATTTTTTAATATATTGACATTTTAATCCAAATACATACTCCTGCTTGTTACTTGTTCTACTCTCCCACATAACATCATAAAATATGACTTATTCAATAATAAAGAATTAACCATGTATAAAAAACTTTATTCTAATATTACATTAGGCGAATTTCACAAACTTTTAATAGAAAATGATCTCTCAATTATCCTGTATTATAGCATTAACTTTCTCCTTTTTTCAATATTTATTTTTAAATGGATACATTATAATCTAAAATTTATTAATTTCTTTAATAGATTTGTTCAAACTTAAAATTGATCTTTATACTAAGATAATTTAGAGTGCACTGTGAAGTTCAATAATTAAATTAATTATACTAAATAGCTACTGTTTTGTATAGATTTTAAAGAAACTCATTCATACCAATATTAATTAGGTTGAATTTATAATTTATATTTTTATAATACTATATTCACATAAATCTATTGATTATTTTTTAATCAAATAGTATGTTTTATCTTTACAATCTAAAGTTAATACATTGGTTCGTGTTATTGTTATTCTATTTTTATGGTATTATATTACAAATAATAACTTTTAAAAAAAATAATTTTTAAAAATTGCAATACATCTACAAAATGGATAGTCATAAACATTATTTTATAACATATTGCTTTATCTATAATTACTTATTTATTTAAAATTTTAGTACAATATTGTAATGTTACTTTTCTTACAAGTTGTTTTATATGGTAGTGTATGAAAAAATAAGTAATATAAAGTAAAAATAAAAATACTCAAAGAATGATCACATTGTTGATAAAACTAATGGTAAAAAAACGTCTCTTTTTAGATATTTTGTGATATAACGTTTTAAGAATAGCATTCTTTATATAATAAATTTATTCTTTTACTTAAAATTTTAGTTCATTACATATTTATTAAATTTAATGATCAAATATTCAATCATTTTGAATTTTTGTAACATATATAAAATTTATTTATTTATTTATTCAGATTTTTAGTTCATTATTATAACTTTATTTATGTTTCTATTTGTTTCTTGTTTCATATTTTAATTTAATTAATATTTATGTTTATAAATTGTAACTCATTAATTTATTTTATGTTTATCAAGCAATATATTCAAGGCATCAATATCTTCTAATAAATTTATTGTTATATTTTCAATAATATAATTATGCAATAATAGATGTTCAATAAACTTGATAGTCATAAATTTGTTCATTTTAAATATTGTTTTTTCCATAAGAATATTGAGTTTTCATATTTGTAATTTATTTATTTAAAATGTTTTTACATTGTTGAAAATCTATTCTTTTGGCTATTTGTTATCTATAATTTTTATTAAATGTAATTAACTATTAAATAAATACTAACATGAACTGAATTATCACACATTTAATACTTTTGATGATAAAAGTTTCACTTGTTCTAAATATTTTATATTAAATTTTTATAAGAATAAACATTTCTTTGTGTATGAAATTTATTATTTATTTAAAATTTCAATGCATTGTTGCTACTATTTGTTTTATCATTCATAATTTAATTAACTTATTTGATATTTATATCAGAAAATTTTCAACTTATTTATTTATTTTATATTTATTATGCAATATAGTTATGAAGTTAGTGTCATCTAACAAATTCATTATCATTTGAAAAAAATACAATTATGCAATTATAAGTATTTATTATGAATTTAAGATATATATTTTAAATAGAATTTTATTTTTACTTCAATTACCTTATTCATTATAATAAATATAAGTATTTAATTAAAGATATATATGTCTGTTCAAAATTGACAAAAATATTTACACACTTTTATATACACAAAGAGGCATAGATAATTTATTTATGTATCGTATGGTTTGGTTGTCTGATAATAGTAGACGTGACAAGAGGACTCCCTTGTGATGTGATTTCTGGGCATTAACAACTCTGACAAAAACAGTGAAGAACCAGTCGAGAATAGAGTGGCAAACTGCCGTGTTGAGGCCGAAAACTTGTCACATTGTAGTTCTGGAAATTTCGCAACTGAAGCTTCATCATGATATCTGGATTGGGTTTTGTTCACAATGGCAATGGTTCATTCAAATATCAATCTCCTATCCCTTTATCTTTTTTCTTTGTGGTTATCTTCCCTCTACAGAGTTTTTGCGCATTGTGATTCTGAATAGATGAACAGCTTCACTTTGAATTCATCTATTCTTCTGTAGCCACCATCTGTTCATGAGCGAGGCTGCTATTCTAGATGTGGCGAGAAAGAAATTTAAAAGGCCACCTAATACTTGGTGGGGAAGGAGGGATTATTGATTTTTCATCCTCTGATTATCTTTGGTGTATTGGTGACAGCAGATTATTGGTTATCATTGAAAAAAAGGAATTCGCAAACAGTAGTGATGCGTCTGTGTTGCTTGCTTATCTGAGTTGTCGATGGTTGACAACTTAGAGCTTCATTAAGGCGGTATATTACAATGCCGATGTGGTTTATCAAAGTCGCAGGTTGAAGTAGTCTTTATCACATGTACTCCTAGTGTTCTGATCAAGTGGTAACCGGCGGCTGCCATGTCCTCTCCATTATCTTTGGGAATCAGATCCTCCCCCGAGTGATAGCTTAGCATCTTATAGCACATACATGACTTTTCAAAAGGAAATCACATGTTTTCTGGACGAAACAACGTACGTGTTCTTTGTTTTCCGAGGGGCGCCACCTTCCCACGCGATCTTTTTATCATTAGACGAAAAAAGGAATATAGGAGTTTGAATACATTGGACCCGGAAAGCTTGTGTTACATCGATGGAGTATCCGAAGCATTAATCTCATTGCTGCCAGGGGATACTACGCAAACGCCGAATCAGACTAATCAAAGACGTTGAAGAGCCAACTTCTTGAACTCAAGATAGATGACAAATAATCCATTCAGTTAAAAAAAAAAGAACCGAAATTGAGAACATCTCGTTCACACTTGCAGCTGTTAACTTTAGGAATCTACACGCGTATCCTTTGCTGTCTCTTATCCATTTAAAAAAGAAAGGTTTGCGTGGAGGTCATGTTTGTCTCTTGCATTTTTCAATTAACAGAAAAAAGTAAGGGGACGGAAATTCTATTCCTTTCGTGAGTTGAGTGTAGAAATCCGTACCGCGTAAAGAAGCGAATCCTTCCTATTTCACTTTCACTCCCGTGGAAAGCATAATTCTGATTTGCGGGATTCAGCTGGTCTACAACCCTCCGTCCATAACTTGTCCCGAGGGACAGCTGCGCATGCAGATTCTCCCAGCTTCATTACGCACGCAATTCAAATTCCATATGTTCACAATTGCTTTTGCGATGCCGCGTGCATTTATGATCTGTCTCTTGTTATCAATTAACTGGATAAACATCTTGCGGCTTCACTTTAATTAACTTCTTGATGACTTGCTCAATCTTTAACTATTGTGTATT
Source organism: Avicennia marina (assembly GCA_019155195.1). Lineage (NCBI taxonomy): Eukaryota > Viridiplantae > Streptophyta > Magnoliopsida > Lamiales > Acanthaceae > Avicennia > Avicennia marina. The sequence continues at coordinate 314,306 of CM032756.1, forward strand.
CTCCATGAAAATCAGAACGTGAACTTGCATTGATACACCACTTCATTTATTTTGTCAAAAACCAAATTACACACTCCACCACATTGGTAGTCATACGGTACAACAACCAACCGGGAATACAACAGCAGTACGTAGGAACTTTATTTATCGCTATATGTGTTTGTTATTTGAAGATGCATTCTCTCGGGTGGACCAAATCAAAGGAAATGTATATAATTAGTAGTGGCAGTCCAAGAAAATCCAGACCGCTGATCAGCAAGAAATTAGATTTTGATATCAGACACAGTGTACGCAGGAATCTGCTTGCAAGTCTTCATGGACATTCTCTGATGAAAGCATGGTGGATCTTGAGACCTCCCTTCCACTTGCCACTCCACACTTCATACATACCAAAGTAGATCTTATCACTTTGTGCTTCTGTTTGGTCAAGTTTCAAACTTCCCGTCATGTCAAATATGGACGTTGCATTAGGGTTCAGGGTGTACTTTCTCCAGGCGAACTTCCCTGCTTTCCCTCTCTTGGCCATTATGTAGATAGGGTAGGTGCCCCATCCAAATGCGTCCGGAGTCAACGACACCTGGAACCCCACGTCATATTTCTTGTTGGGATCGGTTTGGTCGACAGATCCAGTAACCTCTAGCCAAGACACTTGTTGCAATTCCGCCGCCTGCCTGCATTAGAACACGACTCAGCTGCGCACATCATGCCAAGTTTCAAGGTAAGTAAGAAAAATGAAAACCAAGAAATCAATTTACCCGTCGCCGGGTACTTTCCAGTAGCGATCATCCTTGCCCCAAACAATGTTGAGATCTTTGGGTAGAATAGTCATCTTCCCATCTTTAATCTGCGGCAGCGCGGTGAATTAAAAGCAATATATATATATATGTATGTAATTCAATTATACAGTCCAATCCGCTAACACTAATTTGGCATGCAGAGCAGAAAGAAACGCAAGAGACGGACCCTGTGAATACATACCCTGTCGAATTTTAACGAAGGATCTCCTACATGGTGTGGACTTCCACGAGAGGCCATTTTCAAATGAAGACAAGGTATAGAAGGAAGGAAGCGCATGTAGATCTGGTGAAAGAGATAGCTTAAGGGTTTTGTCATATGTTGGCCTCCTATATGTAGAATCAAGAAAGCGAACTTGTCTTCGTAACATGTAAGAAAAGCGCGTGGTTTGAGAGAAGAATGTGCGTACGGAGGGGCGATAAAAAGACGTCGTCGGCTACTAAGACTCGAATATATTCGATCTTATTTTACTTCCCTCATATTCCTTTCCAATTTGTTAAAAGTTGCGGTTTAGTGCGTAGCAGCCATACACCAAACAAGTGCCGTCAGTTTCTGCGCTCGAGCTGCATTCCCGGATTCCCAGAACATTTAATATTTTTGGCGTTGAAAACGCTGTTCGGCATTTCGTCGGTAGACAATTGACGGCCAGTGTGGGAACAGATTTGAAAAAGACCTAATAATAGAATAACAATAAAATTACTGAACCAATCACAATTTATGAGAATTAGACTATTCAAATTGATTAATGAATTTACTTTTATATCCTAATTTTTTACTTCTTAGTTCAATTTTTGTTTTCACCATTGTAATCTACCTTCCACTTGTTCTCTTCCAGAAAGAATTTCACACACAATTATATCACTGTACTTATTTTTAAAAAAACGTTGCTTGCTGAATACTAAAAATTGACCCCTTGTATAATAAAATCTTCCCCGCCGTATCATACAACATCCTTACATCTTTTGTGGTGTCTCAAATAACCTACGGCGAAATATACACACAATCTAAATCACAACGAATCTCCAAAAATTGGGGCAAAATTACCTGGAAGAAATGGTCACGGTGGCAACAGGCGATGAAGATTTGAAGAGGAACAGTTTTCCGTGTAAAGAAAAGAGAATATTAGAGAAAAATAAATGTTATACATTAATAGATAAATAACAAAAACGAAAAAATAGTTAGTTTAACACTCTAAAACCTAATTTAATAGTATATAAATAGTTTGGACGAAAAATCGTAAAAAAATCAATAATGTAGATAAAACAATAGTCAAACAAGTGACAGAAAAAAAATAATAAAAAGAGAATAAAATATATTAGGTGATTAAAGAGATATAAAAAAAAAAAGTTAAAAAATAAAAATAAGAATAATTTAATTAGCCGAATGGAAGATAAAGAAAAAAAATATAAAAAAACGAACAAAACATATTGAAGAAGGAGAAAAATAAAAGTTTTTTTTTTAAAGGCTAATTCAATAATTTTTCATTTAATTAAGCAAAGCATAGGCATCTTCTTTAATTATGTCTAACATATGTATTATATATTTATTAAATTAATAAAACTTATATATTTTAAATTAAATATGTGGGAATTCAGTTTAGGTTTTTCCAAAACCCTCCACCTTATTAAAGATTTGGTAAATCCTAAAGTTATTGATATGATTTCCAAATTTCAATTCCAATAATAGTAAATCGAACAACAATCACATGTAAGAATGAAAATGAGAGTGAGTGACGGTGGACACTCGCCGCGCAAAGGAAGAAATTAGATGGGGGTTGGTGCATAACGAGAGTGAGGGGAATAGTTTTCCCCCTAGTTTAAAGCAGGGCAGGTCATGAACACGTAAGTTAATATATACATATATATAGATATATAGGTATATATATTGTTTTAAATATAACAAATTATAATATTACAATTAATTATATGTAACATTTTGTAATTAATTTGAAAGTTAATCAATTAAATTATTAGTTTGCTTATTCTATAAAAATTAAAATAAAGAATTTTAAGAGTTATTTATGATAGTATGTCTTTTAATTTGATAAAATATAAATCTTCAAACAAAAATTCATGTTTTTCTTTACACTAAAAATTATAAAGTAAAACAAAATCAAATTCATCATAATACTCTTTCTTCAATTCTAATTTTTACCTAATTTTCTTGTTTTTTACAATATATTAATTGGATAAACATTTTAGTCCTTATTCTTAATTTACATAACTTTAGAACAATTAATGATTTATCATTTCATTTCTTTTTTTTTTCAAAAAATATATTTAGTACACCCATTTTTTTACATTTATCATTTTTTAAATTGAATATATAGATTAAATATAAGTTGTTTATTTATTTTATACACATTCATCTATGTGCAATATATGTATATAATTGTTGTCACATCCGCGTTGATTCTTTTATTTGAATATGAAATTAGTGTGAAAATTCTCTTTTCTCACTATTATTTGGTAAAAAAATTAATTTTGTTCAAATTAAACATAGTAATATAATAAACATATTGTTATTTAAAATTATTTTAAATATACTAATGTGACAAATATGTTATGTTTACTATTTTTATGAGGTTAATTAACATATCGAATTTTTACTTGTTTATGTGAAAGTAAATATAATTAAGTTTTGATTTTTTTAATATAATTTTTAAATTTAATTTCTTTCAAAACAAACACTCATGGAGGCACATACGTGGAATTGGGCAAGGATGTGGGGACATTTTTAACCACCCTGCCCCATTGCCATCCTCATTTCAATTCTTAATTCCAATACCCCTTTACCAAAAATTTGACATATACCAAATCCTACGTATTATGTAGGGTTTTAGATAAAACCCTAATTTGATTCCCAATTAGCTTACTAATAAAACATTTATATCCTACTAACTTAATATATGTGCAATACACACACACAAACAAATACATACATATATATATATATATATAATCAAAGACGATACTTATTTTTTACTTGCCCAAATATAAAATTTTTTTTTATTTTTTCTCCTTTTTCCAATTAATGTACATTTTTATTTTTCTTTGATATGTTCTTTTTTAACTAGTTTTTATTTTCTAATATTATTTAATTTTTAATATTTGAAATAATACAATTTTATAGCATATTATAATAAAAAATATATAAAATTTATAAATAATTTACTTATACAATGTATATTTTCAATTGTTTAACTTTTAATTTTATACATATTAAAAGTATAGTTGAAATTTTCTCACCTCCTATTCTAAAAGATCCAGCGAACTAAACATCAATTATAAAAATAATACACATTCTACGTGTTAAACAAAACATATATATTCAATAGAATGATTCCATTCCAAACCTGAGGTGAATGATTCCATATTTGAATCCGATTCCAATGTGCGCACTACATGTGCATTTATAAATTTTTTTATTATAATGTTTTATTCATAGTGCTAAATTATAATAAAATGCAAAGTTCATTCTCTCCAGTCTCCAAGGTTTCAAATAAAGATAAACTGTTCTTGCGTGAGAGCTATTTCATATGGCATACAAAAAAATGAAGCTATAGTGTGAAAATAAACATATATATCTTCATATGCCTAACTGAATATGTGAGATTAACAACTAAGAGCTTGCACCAAAAATAGACTCAAAACAAAATAGCTTTGTTTATTTACATGTTGACTGAAAAAAAACACAATTCGATTGTTGCACATTTGTCTCTTATTTTTATACAATTTCAAAGAAAATACACCTAAAAACACACACTTAAATTTGAAAACAAACACGACCAATGTAAATTTAGTAGCAAATATTTTTACTAAGAGTTAGCACTTCTAATACTCCCAAATTTCTTGGGTATTTAAGTTCAGTGTTATTGACTCATAAATGTGTTTATCAAAAAGCATGCACTCTCTCAAGACCTACAATTGAAGTTGAAAATACACTGAGATTAAAAAATTGATAATAAACAAATAATAGCATATGTTGAGTGTTCAATAAAACCTAAGATAATATCCAACAAGATTAACACTAGAAGTAGCTAAAAGAGTATTTAATCAGAAAAATTGATACCGGCATACAAGAACTGGTACAGCATCAGAAAGCAGCAGATAGAACTTTCAAAATATAATTAAATAATAAATAAGCATACTAATTAAAAGATTCTTCCAGGGTAACCATTTGGCCAAAAAGAGCAGCTGTCATGATGCCACAGTTTTCTAAATAGGTGGAACAAAAAAAGGTAAGCAACCTTACTTTCACTGATCTTCGATATCAAACTTTCAACTGTCATAACAAGTCCGCCCAATGTGCCACTAGCCAGTTCCAACTCAAGCTCTGATATTTGTCCAGAAGCTGAGTCGGACTAAAATGATTGAGATGGCCATAATTAGAAGCATCCAAAAGACCCATACAAGGATTAGGGCAAGCTAAAGAAATAAGGCAGATAATACTTTAATAGCACTCAACCAAACTCATGCAAGAAATAAGCAGACATGCATTTTGGGACACACACAAGGAATGTTAGAAATTAAGCTTAATTTTCTAGCATTTCTATAAAATAAATTAGTTTTGTATTGAAAATTGTTTCTTCTAGAATTTGTATGTATGAAGATTGAAATAATGTCTAAATACATAGAGTTGGTGATGTATTTAGACAATGTGTGTGTCCACATTTATGTGGTTGGTAAGTTAGGTGGGGATAGGTGAAAATGGTTAGGTGGTGATTAATTTGAACCATTAGATCTTCTTAATCACCACCGTCCATTCTTGATAGAAAATAGTATAAATAGAAGAGTCTTGCAAGTCATTTGTAATTCAAGAGAAGAAGAAAGAAAATATAGAGTTGTAGAAGAGAGAGTTTTTTATAAAAGTGTTGATTGAGTTGAGAAGTAGAAAAATTCTTGAGTGTTCTCCTCTCCACTTTTCCTCTTCTAATTTTGTTCTTATAAGTTTGTTTCGTGAGCCCACCACACAACAAACTGGTATCAGAGCTGATGGTTCAGCTTGGGACGAGTATGAAGACGATTCTCGGTGATCGCATGGGAGGTTCATATCCTATTGAAGGCCCACAGAAGTGATGAACATGCAAAGTGTGCTCAGAGAACTCATGGGAAGCCCATACCCCATGGAAGGAAGGCCCGCAGAATTGATGGGCATTGATGATCAACTTGGTGATGAGCATGCAAAGTGTGCTCAGAGCACTCATGGGAAGCCCATACCCCATGGAAGGAAGGCCCACAAAAGTGATGGGCATGTAAAGTGTGCTCAAAGAACTCATGGGAAGCCCATACCCCATGGAAGGAAGGCCCACAGAATTGATGGGCATTGATGAACAACTTAGTGAAAACCGTGAGATACTTAAAAAGTTTCTGATTGAGGAGGAGCAAGTGGAAGAAAGTTTCTGATTGAGGGGGAGCAAGTGGAAGAAACTCATATTTGAGGAGGAGATTGTTGGGAAACAAATATGAGTTAGAAAAATTGGCATCCCACATTGGTAGAAAAAGAAGAAAGTGACTTGTATATAAAGTGGATACTTGACCCATAACTCACAGCCTTAAGGTTTTGGGTTAATATATGGTGTCAAGCCCACTTATATACGTGTCCACGTACAGGCCCGTGAACAGTTCTCCCCGATCTCGTTGGGCTCCGCTCCAGGCCCAACATACGTTGTTCATGGATGATGCTCCCAATTTAATTGGGCTTCTCCTCTGGCCCAATAAGGTTCAATCAGAGTTTGTAATTGGGCCCGCCGCACTCCCAACAAGGAATACATAAGCCAAAAGGTTAACAGCAACTCTGAGTATTATATTTCCACATGTACTACACATACAGTAAACAGAGTAAATTTGTCCAATGTAACGGCTAAAGCAGAATATAATACCGCAAAAATTTCCACAATAATTTTTTAACCAGTGGTGCCACATTGCTAAAATATATATCATCGGATTTCTGAATACAAAATCAATTAATAAGGCATATAAGGAAAATCTGAATAAAATGCAATAACATGGTTACTTCATCTTTCGAAAACAGATATGGGAAACAACTTTGCTTCAACTGGACAAAAATTGCAGCAAATGAAATATAAGCCAGAATGTGTTCTGAAGATCATTGGTTTCAGTATTCCATAGTGTTTTCAGAAAATATACAGATCCATCTGTAGAAAATAATGACAGTAAACAAGTCAAATTTGGAAAATATGAATGAAGCAAAGGTTCGTTAAAGGCCATCAGAAATAACTGGGTACCTTTATTACATTCCAGCTTAAATCTTTTATGTTCTTCACATGTAGGATTATCTTTTTCCCTTTATCAGAAATACGTCCACCAAGCTTGACATGAATAGAACATTCAGTTATCTTGATATTAATGGAGGATGAAAGAACAAAGCTCGTGCTTCATCTAAGATCCAAAATGATGTAAAATAATGCAAACCTCAGAGTTCTGGTAACCACAGGCGACGAAAGATGAAGCCATTACAATCTGTTCTTGAAAGTAAGGAATATCTATCTATAGTTAAGCCAGCAATATTGATAAATTATAGCAGGGTCAAACACATCATGGCCAACTTTTTAACATATTAAATTTGAAATGGCTATAAAAAGTAAAGTTGTTTAACAAGCTGACATAAAATGACAAGCATTACAGAATCACTAAGGCCATGTTTGGAAGAGGGGTTGTGATGTGAAATGATTAATGATGGGAGTTGTGTTAGGATGTGTAATATGTTTAAAATAAAAGCTTTGATAGAATGAATAGTATTATTTACTTGAATTTATGTATTTATATTTGTACAAAATATATAATAATGATTTAATAATGTGATACTATATATGAAAATAATGATTAGTTTTTAAAATATAAATACATGCAAATGTGACTGTGTGTGCGCGCGCGTATATATATATATATATCTATATATATAAGTATTAATTTTATTGTGAATAGGTGTAACTATTAACAAATATTTAGTTAGTTATATACGTAAGAGAGGGAAAATTAGAATTTAAATTTGAATTTGAAAGATTTTTTTTATTTTTGAGTGATATGTTTGATAGTATAAAGTTTAGCGGATTGTGTGAGATTTGAAAGGGGCTTCCAAGCATAGCCTAATAGTAAGTCATTTCAAGATACCAATGAGTAGATATTACTGAGAAGAGTAACTCAAGAGCCACAATTTTAACACATGCCATTTGTACTAATCAATGTGACCAAGTTACAATTTTTAACCCTTTACCGAGGTAATGACCAATCTCACATGCAGAGGTTGCAAATAGCAGGAAGAGGATACTTGTTATGAACATTCAGCACTCACATTTAGTAGCACAAACTCCACAGGTTGATGAAAAGTTCATTACCTGTCCAGAAAGGAATGGTGTGACGATCAACGATTGCAAGAGTAAATATGAAAAATAATAGAAGACAAGTTCTGCTGCAGGTAACTGACCTCTTTGGGGGTAGAATATTGAAATAATGCATCTGCAATTTCAGCGCTATTACCCTGAGCAATAGCACAGCAGCCAGCTCTTGCCCCAACTGCGCCATAAGGTTCCTCTTGCCCTGGAAGTACATCATTTGTCCTCAATGTATTTTCTGCACCACTTTCTCCTTGTGATGTATCTGCCAGATACACTTAGGCAGCATGTTGTTCCAATGTTCGCCCATAGAACTTAATAGGCAATGATGGATCGGGAGATGGGGCCTACCTATTTAAAATTAAGTCATTATCCTTTACATGGCATAGCGTGTATTTGCATGAAAATTTACCTTATACAAATATTATTTAGAAATTAATTTCATAGAATTCCTTTCTTTCTGAAGTTTTTTTTTTTAAAATTTTACCCACACACATCCACTCACACACACACCCAAATGAGTTTGAACCCAACACCTTACGGATGAAATGTTGACATTCAAACCATGGGGGTGTTCTCTAGGGACATGTATAAATGTCTTTCTTACAGATTCTCAATAAAGCTGTTTCCAGCAGGATCACCAAGAATGAAGGTAAAATGTGAATTTCCAGCTGCATAATCTTGCAATTTTTTCAAGAATTCATCTATTGCCTCAGCTGTTTGTGGATCTACTTTCTGAAATAAAAAGTAATGGCCGTTGCTAAGATGACGGTGCCTCCATTCAACAAAAACATGAAACAAGTTCCACCTTCTGTTCTTCCTAAAGGACTTCCAACTCATCTTCCACTCTAAATCCCTTCCACGTCAGGCAAGATAACAGAATCAGTTAAACATAAGGAAGATTCATTAGGCAATGAGGAAAAACCAAAGAAAATCTATTTGAGGGCAGTCAATATGACAGTAAAGCTCATGAAGCTAGGGAAATATGTATTCTCAGGTGAACAATTGCTTGAAACGCTAGACTGTCAGAGGATACTTCGGGCAGCATTTAGATTATGCAAAAGCAAAATAGGAATGTACAAAAATTTGGCTTGAATTTAATGAATATTTTCATCTATTTCCAATGATGCATTGGTCCTCCAAATAATGAAATAGAAATGAATTATCTGCCACACAATAATGACTCTACCAGCCACACCCCCAAAATATCATGAGAAATAGTAAAATTAAAAAGCATAATAAGCTTTGTCCCATATCATTTTTCGCCTCTCTTCTTGAAGTCCCGAAGAAAGCATTTAGCAAACTATAACAGGAATCTGATATGGTACAAGAGAAAAGTCAATTTCTTGAGTGCATTTCAATGTGAAGGATACCATTGACAAAAATCCATGCTGAGCCTCAGGAGGAATCTCAAAGTCCAATTCAGGGATCTGCAAAATAAACATCACAATGGCATAAAAAAAAATAAGAAACATGCACCTGAAATTAAGAAGGGGGGTTGTTCCATCGTAAATCTTGCAAACACGAACACAACTTGATTCATCAGTGACAATAAATCCTATCCCAAAAAATCATAAAAAACTGTTACATGACAAGCATTGAATGGATCCCCAACTTCAGGGTCGTGCATAAATGCATACAAAGCGTGGAAGCAGATAAACAAAGTAAATTACCTTTATAGTAGCAGTTTCAGATTTCACCACTTGACGACTGAACGTCTACATAAACACATGTGAGCAAAGCTTAAATGCAGACACATCGGACAAAGGATCGGACTATTGATACAAAAACCAAGTAACACCACAAATGGAGAATGAGTTAGAAGATGGGAACTTAAGTCAGCTTATTAAATGATTAAGAAACATAAAAACATGTAACATCAGAAACACATCTTAAAGTATCTTAGTTTCAAACAAAGAAACAACTTTATCAAAATACTTGAGAAGAGATTTCACAAATTACACGTTCATGTCAACATAGTTTAGTGACAACAAATTATATATGCATGTCAACACGTTTTAGTGAAAGATCACATAATACAGAATCCAACTCGTTACAAGACAACCTTTTGATCACCTGATGGAACTTCCAGGAGGTAGTGACAGCCTTTGGGTTGGATTTCACCAGCAAATTGCGCTTCATTATTCCTTAACAGGAAAACACAACGGAATTGAGAAATCTCCAAAGAATGACCAACTTGCAGAAAATTATGTCAGCTTCTTCTAGCCAAGGAGAAAGAAAAGATGTTACCTTTCGCCACAATGTGGACATTCAAGGGTAGATAACAAGATCTGTTACAAAGGTACACATAATTAATATAATAAGAAAGCATGTCTTACACTTTACAAATTATTTACTTAAGTTAATATAGTTTCATTAGTAGTGATATAATAAAAATAAAATTATTTAAAAGCAAAAGCATATTAAAAATTTAAAAAGAATAAAGGAGAGATCAAAAGAAAATGAATTAGTTAGAGGGGATAAAACAAAAGAGAGACGAAAAGAAACAAGTTAAGGAAGAAGCATAGCTTTCTTTGAAACAGAACAAAATTAGTCGCGAATGCATTACTTAATGATTTAGTTTGGTCATTAACACAACATCTTTGTTCAATATTTTGAGACAAAATGGTGAGGTTGTAAAAGGTAGCTGAACGTGAGAGTAATTTAACTTTCTGAAATGTGGAATTAGAGTTAACAAAAACCGAGTAACCCCCTGGAAACAAGTACATAATAAGAAATAAGATGATACAGTTCTACAACCACAATGCCCAATGATAAGATAGTGAATTTCATAAAGATCAACCACCAGGATAAAAATATGAACACCTCTCGTTTAAATATAAAACACAAGTACATACAACTAACTACATGTACATGTTTTGTAGTCAGAGAGACAGAGAAAGAACATCAAAAGTAATTATCAAGCTCAAAAAAATTCGGAGCCTCAAACAAATTGGGTTCAAATACTACAGCAGTCTTCATGTATAAATTTTGCAGGTTCATGCTCCACACCTACATGGACCAGAATGTTTCACAATAGCAAAAACGCATCATGAATTCTATCAAAATTGTGTCTCACAAACGGCAAAAAGTAAAAAACATCACAAGGCACCAAATTACCCAACTAACAGATTTAGATTCTCAGAAACTAGTGTAGAAGAAAACCAATCACAGACTTCATGATCATAACACCAAGATTGATTTCCCACCGTAGCAGACATAAATTTCACCGCCATAAGCATACATTACCAAGATTATGGATATTACTAATTTGCATTGCTAACAATCATATACCAGTAACGGAGAAAAAATGATCAAGAAAACTACCGAACTTATATGGTTAATATGCGCAGTAACAATAGTCCAGCAGAAAAATCCATAAAACTATGAATTCAAGAACCATCCCACCCAAAAATAATAAACTTCAATATTGCAAGCAACGAGCACCAAGATTTCTTTAAATATATAAGAAATGACACAAGAACATCAAGAAAGTCCCACAATGACCCCAAGAACTTAGAAACTCGACCTTCTAGTATTGCAAAACACTGGAAAGGTATCGACAGTAAAATTACACATATTAAAATCAAAGAAAAGAGCCACACGTTCTCGCCGCAGCGCATGCAGAGGCTCTCGATTCCGTAGAGCAGGGCGTCGGAATCTTCTGCGGAAACAGCCTCCACCACGGAGCCCACGTCCACGATTTGGGAAGCGCTCCGCGTTGTCGTCTTCTTGTCCATGGAAGGTGAACTTCCGAGATTGTGGAACGTAGGGTTTACCTGGACGCTTTATCTGACGTCAACGCCTGTTGCTCGAATACTTCTTCCTGTCTCTTGGCCTATTTATGATGATCAAAATTTGAGAATTGATAATGAACGGAAGCGGAAAGACGGTGGCGTTAAGCGGCAGATAACGAGAAGGCTGATCAGTCAAATATATATCTATGTCTTGATTGGATAGAATCCACCGTGCAGCCGTCTTAGCTCAGCCGGTAGAGCGCGTGGCTTTTAACCACGTGGTCGTGGGTTCGAGTCCCATAGACGGCGTAATTTGGGCGTCTCTCCTTACTCTCTCACAAATGGGCCCACTACAGTTGGCTCTTTAAACTAACCATAAACCAGCCAGCACGAATGCTGATTGTGCCTCGACAACTGCATTGTAGGAATGTTTGGATATATGGAACCCGACAACGGCGTAATTTGGGCGTCTCTCCTTACTCTCTCACAAATGGGCCCACTACAGTTGGCTCTTTAAACTAACCATAAACCAGCCAGCACGAATGCTGATTGTGCCTCGACAACTGCATTGTAGGAATGTTTGGATATATGGAGCCCTCCACGCTTGTAAAGTAAAGATTAAATTTGACCATTAAACTAGTCTGTTAGACTTTCGCGACGACAAATATCACCTATTTACTAAGGTCAAGCGTGTGTGTGTAATCTTGCCTCCTACTTTAGGCAAATTAGCAAAAGGAAAGAGGGGGACAAACAGAAGAAGCAAAGGAGGGTTCAATCCCTATAGCCTATCCAGTGCCTCCAATAGCTTCCTGCATCCAATAATAAGTTCACCTACAATTGCGACAATGTTCACGATGGTTTCAGTGAGTGTACGCTTTCTCACAGCTACTGAGAATTGGTATGCATAGCCTTGATTTGATCCGTGAGTTTGATATGTGTTATTTTATTTGTTCTATATATTACATTTGCTGCCTGATTGTGTACGACATGGTAAATTTTTTTGGTTATATGTTGACATTGATTTGATGATCCAATTATTTAGCAGTGTTAAAATTTCGCTCTCATTTCGTGTGCTCTCTCTGATCAATTACCTTGCAATATATTTTCCTTAAGATTTACTGGAGGTGAATTTGAAGTTTAATTCTTTGTGAAAAAAACTTGACGAGTGATGCATTTATGAAAAATCCAACGAAATTATAATTCAAATTTAGCTCAACTCATGCTAGAGTCATTGGGGAACTGCCGATGAAAATTTTTAACCAATTTAACCTTTCTGTATTGGTGTTTCCTGTAATGCCACGGGGGCAAACACATGTACTCACAAAGCGGTAATCTTTAATTATTAAGGGATGGATTCACATAGAATCACTGACTTTCGATGCAGCATATTGTGTTGTTGCTGAAGCTTGGGCCGGAAGACAGGTTCCTATGGCTTTTTCTGGAGCGTCTCAAGGATGACTTTGTGGCTAGATATGGTGTTGGGAAAGCTGCAACTGCTCCTGCCAACGGCCTTAACAAAGAATTTGGGTATTTAAGTTTTCTGTTTCTTTCGGAACCACATATGAGTAATTCTTATTTGGTTTATTGATAAATCTTTTATATGGAAAATACTTATCGTGCGGCCTCACTTGAAGGGACGTATGCAGTACTTCATTAAGCACCCGGAAGAGATGAGCAAAATTGCGAAGGTCAAAGATCAGGTTTCAGAGGTTAAAGGTGTCGTGATGGAAAACATTGAGAAGGTCTGCAAACCATCATCTGTGATAACTGTGTTCTAAAACCCTGAAGATTTAATGTTATGTATTGCATTTTCTTATGTTGGTCATTCTCTCACATTGAGATTTAATGTAACGAAATTGAAATGAGATGAAATCAAAATTTGGCTTTTAGTTTGATAATCATGGTATTAGATACTCTACTATTGTCAGAACAAGATTTTCACGTGAGGCTGTGTGGTCTGACTTGGCGAAGGCTTATGCATGATCACATTTGTCATCAAACAGAAGTGAATATATATTACGTTGAGAGTTGATCTTTTTGAAAATATCAAATACTTAAGTTTGAATGCGTATTTCAAGGATATGTATGTCTTGTCTAATTGTTTTTGGTCGTCAAGCATTTCTCCTTTACAGTCACAGTTGACCTGTGCTTTTGCCTTTATTCTAGGAAAGAACTCATCTTTTGTTCTGAATCTAGAATTTGAATGAGCTCATTCTATTCCAGCATTAGTTCCTTACTGGATCTCTCTCTACAAGGGTTTCTGCGGTTTTTTTATCTTTTCTATTTTAAGTGAATAGATTTTAGTCAAAATTTGGTGAGGGACTCCGTCTCTCCGGGAAAGAACTAATTATGTCCACATTATTAGTGTATCCGAGAATGAACTGGATTGTATATTGACAGCACGTATGTATTCTTTGATACAGGTTCTAGATCGTGCAGAAAAGATAGATAGGGCTTCTGGTGGACAAGACTGAGAATCTTCAACAGCAAATAGCTCGGATACATAACGATACGATGGGGTGGTGTTAAGGGCAATGTTACTGTTCTGAAAGTACTGCCTGGAAAACATCAGCCAGTTCCCGGAATCTCATTTAATTTGGTAATAACAGTAATGGGGGATACCAACCAATATTGTTCAATTGATCAAGTGTAAGGCTGTCAATATATGGAGTGCGTTCAGTAAAAGTAGAATTACACATCAATAGTGAGAGATTTCTGTGAATTCATAAACTGTGCTTGTGTAATTGTGACACGTTATCAAATGTGTGGTTGATGCATAACATATCCCTATGTGTTTTCAGTATCTTGTTGGGACAGGCTCGAGATTTCAGGACAACTGGAACAAAAAAGAGGACGAAAATATGGCTGCAACACAAGAAGGTCAAGTTGGTTGTTCTAGCAATTGTGGTCGCGCTCATTCTCATTATAGTCCTCTGTGTCTGCAAGGAGTTCAGTGGAAAGTAAATCTCTTACTCACGCGTAAGTTCGATGGTAGATCCGCCCTAATCCAGTTGTCTCCCCATCAAATATGATTCCATTGACGAATCTGTTTTCTCTGTCTTTGAATAGTGCGTATAGTACAAAACACTGCCGGGAGGATTACTTTTGTTCTTTTTTGAGCAATACAAAGCCATAGGACAATGTACCATGCAAATCAGTAGTAAACTCGTTCAAGTTGGAATTGGGTGGATGCTCCATTCCAGAGATGAAACATTCATAGGATAAAGTGAATAAAAGTGGGATAAATTTTTTAAGAGATATAAGATATGAAAAATGAGATATTAAATCTGAATAAATAATGATTAAAAAATATTGTAGTGATTATAGTGATTTGATAGGTAATTAGTAATAATAAAATTGTGTTGATGTGATATGTAGTAAAAGAATGACAAAAAAGAGGGAGATATAGGAGATAGGGACTAAGAAAGAAAAGCATAAGGAAATGAGAATGGTGTCTATGAGAAATTTTCAGAGACATAAACTAAATTGAACCGTGCTGGAGAAAAAATGGAATGGAAAAATGAAAAATGAGACAAAAGCTGTTATCCAATCACAACCTTATTGTCTATGGGTTGTGTCTGGGTGCTTTCTTAAATTTGAACCCAAAAAAACAAGAAAGAAAAATCGAAACTCTCAAAATTGAACTCAACTATGTTTGTTTTCGAATTTTGAAGTTAAAAAGTATATATTCAATTATTATATTTTTTTTAATTTCATTTTTTCTTTCTTATTTTTATACAATTCTCAAAATAAAAATACTTAAAAACACACACAAAAATTTCAAAACAAACATAACCACGTCAGTAACCATTCTAGTGCATTACATGTTGCTCCTTTGAATTTTCAAAAATGCACCAGAAAATAACATTAATAATTAATGAAGACCAAAAAAATTCATCGGAGATAAACTGAATATAATGTCATAGATAACTAATCTATAAGCAATAGATGTTCTCAAATTCTTCCAAAAATTCTTTCCAATTATTTTAACGTTATGCTTTGCCGGTATTTAATCTCGAGACGGAAGTTTACTCGATAACATAATAGTTATGTTCTTAAATTAGTCAAAAATCAGTTAAGATTTGTCAGAGTCTAAACCTTCATGAATTTGACCAGTAATTGTTTCCAGCGATCCTAAACGGGCTTAATTAACTGGACCAAGTCTGCAAAAAGCCCAGTCTTCGAGTCTCAAGGATATGGGCTCGTTTCTCGGAGTTTACAATTTGAACCCAATATGGGTAGCAATCATAAGACTATGTCTCTAATATTGTTTTAGACCGGATCCATATCATGTGCTGATAACTATCGTGAAATAAAAGAATAATAATGACAATGGTGTCAAAAGGTAATATAATTAATAGTAGCGAAGCGGTTTAAATATTAAATCACCATATTTATAACTCAACGTGTCCCACAATGCTGGTGGGTCCAATCTCACACACACACAGACACACACACACACACACACACAAAAAGGAAAGGCTTTCTTGATTAAAAATCAAATAATTACCAACACTGGCTAGGACCCAAACTTAGTCCAATAAAATTTTGAATCAGCCCCACGCATTGTTTTAAATTATAACACATATAGTTCGGGTTACCCACATCCCATGTCGTCACATAAAGAGATTATATAAACCTAAAACGGAAAAGCCGATGTCCATAAAATTTAAGTAAACGTCAATTAAAGGATTTAAGAAAATTTGTACACTAAGTAGGCCCACACGGCAGCAGCAGCAGCAGTGGTTTAACAAAACATATGGGTGAGTGCAAGCCAGAGTAGATAAACTTGCTTATATGTTAGAAGATATGAATGAGCAATCCCAATCAAGTCTATTTTTCTATCATCAAATTCGTTTTAAAATTTGGGGGTTCCTTGAATCCGCGTCTGTCACTAATATTTGTTGATTGCGTTCACAATCTTGAGAGCAACTTTTTGGATTTGTTGAATGAAGTTGAAAACACAAAAGCAAAGAGGAGTGAAAGGGTGGTTGAGGAAGCCAGAACAACTTTTTGGATTTGTCTCTTAGGACCACTGATTTCTTGAGAGGTTGTTTTACATGCTCTAATTTTTCTATGCATTCATTCATGGACGAAGAAGGACCGTTGAAATTATAAAGGGGATGCACACTGCCGATCCTAGAATAATTATATGTCACATCACATACCGTGACCCAAGTGAGACTTATTCTTTTAATTGTTATATATATATATATTCAACTTTTAATCAATAAAAATTCCGTTCATTTCACTTCTAAACAGTGTGTGCGCGAGGGTGTGGTTGGCCGGTCTTATCTAATGGATGTACAATGTAGAAATTTTATCACCCACGACGCGTGAACCTATTCATCACATTACATTTCTATATGTATGATAGACATCATTATTTATAGAGTCAAATAATATTTCCAAGATCCAATTCAAATTTTTATTTGGGTCTATGATGTGGTGGCTCAAGTTGACAAATCTTGTTGCGCTAAGTTGACTAACAACCATTCTTTGATGCACCATTAATTAATTACTTAATTATTGCTGTCATGTTCCACAAGTGGTTGAGATTAAACAGATCTACGCATGTGTGGGTTCTCTAGAAATTAATAAGAAAATAGAAAAAAAAAAAAAAAAGGAAATTTATGAAGGAATATGTCAGTTCATGTACATAAACTTTAAAATCTTTGTAATTTTTTTTTTTTTTAAAAAAAAGGATATATGCAATGAGTGTGAGTGCGGTCACGTTCAACTAAGTAATGCAATCACATTATCATGATTTGTAACATCAAAATTGTGGTTGGAGCTTGGGACCATGTCCGTCATTCACCTTTCATATCAGCAATGATGATATTTATTTATTCCTCTGAGATTTTTCATGATGATGGGTTTGCCATTTTAGACGAGGGAATGGGCTTCGAGTCTTGATTTTTGGCTTGGTTGGAAAAACAATGCTGGTGTCTTTTCAATTGACAGTTGAAGAACAAAATTCTTTTCAGGGGTGGGGTAGGGTTTTGGTTGAACCACGATTAATGCCCTAAATCGTGTGTTTCTTTTTTCTTTTTTTTTTGGGTTCACACTAGCCACGTTCTCTTGCCTCACTTCCCTTTCTCACTTGTCCCATGCTGACATTAATAATGTGGGTTGCCTCATTCATTATCCCGTCCAACAAAACAATGAATGTGTGTTACTTACACACCACCACCTATGCTTAAATACTTTGATGTTATATTTTAACTTGAAGTGGGCCATCATCTAGAATACATGTTGCTTATCCCAATTCCCAACTCATCAAAAAGTCATTGCATAAAAAATTTCAAGATATTACATGGAAACAGCCACATACATGACCAGTATCAATCAATTTGGTTTTCCTTGTATTTGATTTGTGCGAATAGACTTTAGGTTTGTTTGTCAAAAATATTTGTTAGGGTTTCAATTCATTTTATGAGAACATGTTTGTTGTGATGGGTAGACTTAACCGGAAAGACAAGTGAAGGACAGCATGAACATTTTGGTTAAATTGATTAGTGGCACAACAGTTTTTAGGTAAATTAATATGTTTACCATACACGTCTTCACCTGAAAAAAGTAGGAACAACTCATCTTCCATAAAGAAAAAGGAATTTGGCTTTCTGCCTAATTTTATTTTGAGCAGGCGAACAGTTTACTTTCAATAACATTTTTGCTTTAGGTAAACTTCTCTTGTTTGTGTGTTTGTTTTGGTGATAAGGAACGAATAACATACATTTGTATAATATAAGGCTTAAATGAGGCGATGGATTAACCCATGAAGCAACTTGCAAGCACAGACATTCTATTAAACTCATGAAAATCACGTCAGCCAAAAACTATTTATTATTCTTCTTGTTGTTAAACTGTATAAGTCGGCAAGTAAAATTTATTTGATAGGACCTCTTTGATTTATATATGTCATCTTCAGTGTTTTGATTGAAATTAGCTGCTCGAGAACCAGCCTGAACAAATACGTTACATGGTTTTTCGGAGCTGTCACGAGACAATTCAAAACACATAATCGAACGGCACAGTTGCTTTCTGCTGTATTATTTCAACAAACATTCCATGCTACACAACGTTAAATTTAAGACTTTGTCAAAAGTTGCGAATAATTTAGTGATTGAATTGGCTGGACTTTTTGTTAAGAAAATTTAAAGCAAGACAAGAGAGAGCATGCGTGGGATAACTGTGTGCGCGTTGCTTTGAAGTAACGGAGAGAGGAATAAAGCGGACTGGGTATGCCTGTGTCAAAAGAAACGCGAAACACGCTATCAGCAGCTTAATGGAGAGGTTGCGTTTTAATTTTCGCTAGAAAAGCACTGCAACTTTACTTTACTTTTCTTGTATTTATTTACCTTCTCGACAACCCCCACACACACACACACATGCAGTGGGCCAATTAAATATTAAAAAAAAAAAAAAGAAAAGAGCAAAACGCAATCTACATGCTGTTTGATTGTAAGTTATAATGACCCAACATTAACTTATAAAGATGGGACGGCAGATTTATCTAAATTATTATATTATATAATAATAGGATAAAGATATCATCTATCAAAGTGTTGTTTTCCTTCTATAATAATCCATAATTGTCATACATGGACGGAGAATCTACCTAAAGTTAAAGATTGCCAGCCATATTAGACTAATAGAACGAAGCATGCAATTTCAGAAAGATGCTTTTTTTCACAATGGTGAGAAGGATTGATATGTACGAATGAAATGGATTTATAAATAAAATAAAAATTGAAAATGAATGAGTTATTACAAAATATCTCTATGTAAAATGAATCAGAAAAGAATGGAATGATAGTTTTATTTAATTATATATGTAATTTAAAATAAACATTATAAATATGGTAAAATAATTTTTATAGTAAAAATCAATATTCATTTAAAAAAAGTATATAATTGAAATTATAGTAAAGATCAAATCTGAAGCCTAGTTTATTTCCTAATATTAATCACATTTTATCATAAAAATTCAAATATAATAATATATTTTATTTGTTGTTATTATATATATATATATATATATATGTATGTATGTATGTTACTACAAGGTACATGGTTTATTAATATATAGTCAGATATATTTATTTTAATATGTATGATAAGAATATACAGTATATTTGTAAAATAGATTAATTAATATTTTTATCATATATTGACACATTTAAATTTTTGATTTATAAATTATATCATATTTTATTAAATTTAGTACAAAAAAATAGGAAGAAAGTTTTTGGAAGGAATCATTAATCGCGTATTTTTAAGAAGGATGATTCCCAATGAATAATCATTCCTAATCTAAAATTAGATCAATAGTTTGTTTAGAAATAAAATTAAGAATGGTCATTCTAATCCTATATCATTCAATCGTACCAAATTCATGCACTTGGCACTTAGTCTTCTATATATATTTTTAGTCGTTGCCCAACAAATCAACTTTAAAATGCAAGAATAGATTAATACAACTATGTTTAAGTCTGCTAAATGGATGATGATGTCCGTTTTCGTGGGCCCCTTCGCTCACCTTTTGGTTTTTTCCCGATATTTTTCCAAATTCCGGTTAACGAGCTTTAATTATTAATGTGTTTTCTACAATCGGTATTTAAAGAAGAAATTGAATTGTGCAATCTGTTCTAATTCAACTTTGGCATCGTGAACTGATAGAATAAATTAGAATTCAAGACCTCCAAACCCTTATTTATTTAATTTTTTGAATGAATGATTCCTTCATCCACCATCAAATAAGCAATCTCTAAACTATACGTTGAAGAACAGAGAGGAAATAGTATCTGAAAATTCAGAGAACTACAGACCCCGCCAATAATATAATTATAAAAAAAAAAAAAAAAACTAAAGGGAAAAAGGCACTTCCAAATATCTAATCCCAACCTCCATTTTTATTTTATGCTTTCATATATAGTGACCACTGGTGAGTTAAATAGTTTGGTCCCATGCCCACAAATAAACAAAAGGCCAAAGCAACAACGTGTGAGGCGGATCCTTCACTTCTCCCCATAATTCTTTAAATTAATTAAACACATAACCTGTCAGAATTTGATTCTAAGACCTACGGTGCAATACAATAATTAATAATAAATATATGTCATCATATAAAAATATGAAAATGTAAACTCACAAGCAATTCAAACACCTCGTATTCAACAATATATGAATTCAAAATTGATTTCTATAACTTTAAGATTGATAAGAATTTGGTGAGGCCCACATGTCTCCATCAAGTTGCAAACATATAAAAATTAGGGGATATGGTGACAGAAGAATATGACAAAACTTATTCACAGTCTCGTGGATGCGATGCCCCACACTTTAATCCTAGTCTTTAGGGCAGAACAGATAATATTATATAAGTTATTGGCGTTGATTAAGCAACAATAATTGACATTATTATGAGTTCCACAATGGAGAAAAGGATTTTTATATTATTGTATTATTCTAGCTATTAAATGCAGCAAATAAGGTTGTAATTACACTTAGTTGCCCTGGTGGGACGCCTTTTGCTTTATAATATACTCATAAATTGCGTAGATATTGATTCGAATTACCCAAAAATTTTTGAATTGATCCTTTTCTTTTCCCTTAATGGCATATAAGTGTTTGCATATCTTAATTAATATGAGTTCTACCTTATATTGATTGTTAAAAATCAAAACAGGATTTGACAAATAATGGAGGAAAATTTAGACGTTATTATTGTCGTTTCTAAAAAGGAGATTTGGAGTGCATGCATTAGAGATTCTGGTTCGGTTGATATTCCAGTTCGTGGCGTCAGGGACAGAGAAAAAAAACAATAAACAAATTCCCACACTCCAACTGCATCGACCAATTTTTAATCAATCAACACGTATAATTGCATGTGACGCACTAATCATAGTTATAAAAAAAATTAAGATAAATCAGGGCAGGTGATATTCTAAATCGTGATGCTCCTGCTAATGCTATCTGATAGTTGAATTGTTTTGGAATGGAACAATCTCCTGTGTGGCACAGAATTAATATATTAATAAATAGACATGTTCAATTGGCAGGTATACAGATTAGGACGAGGATTATTTTATAAAGTTCTAAGTACAGTTTTGGTCCTGTTCCGGGCCACGTCTCTAAAAAATATATGTGTGTGTGTGTGTGTTTGTGCATATGCATATATATGCGCAATTTGGCCTATGTGCCTAAAAAACGTCACACAGGGCAAATAAAATTAGAGTTAATTTAATTGTTTCGTTAAAATAAATTTATGCCGGTCGAATTGGTTCTATTCAAGATATATTTTAGTAGAATAAAAGCGACGGGTTTTCTTGAATTTAAATAAAGTAGTCAGTCGTGAAGAATCCGATTCAAAAATTTCTGGTCGGCTTGACCCAAATCAACATTGCAGAACTTCATATTAAATTATGATCCCGTGTGCCTGAAGGGAAATATCCGCTTCGTGTAACTTAATTTTTATTATTCGTTTTTTTAAAGTCCAACATTTGATTACTAACTCCATTGCCTTATTTTATTAATTAGGAATTAAAAAAAAAAATTTCTGAATACAGCTGAGGATACTTGATGGTAAGATAAAATAAATCAAAAAATCCAAAGATGAAAGTGAAAATAATGTGATTGACTGTGCTTAAAATATACATGCAATTTGTGCATAGTTCTTGGCGCGTGTAGTACACCGTTACAATAAAAAATTTAATTAATAATGAATATTAATCTATGTAAAGAGAAAGGGAAATTGATGTAATTAATCGATCATAAACATAATTTTGATATGTACCAAAGTGACATGTTTCTGCCGTGTCCTATGTCATTATACAAGTAAACATAAAATTCAACATTTAGGATAATATACATAAACATAGACAACAACATTATTACGTTATATATACTCTCAGTAGATATGTGCAATGCAAGTGGTAAATTGTTTGATTATTTTATTTTGGCTTTTGAAGAGAAGCTTTTGCAAGTTTTGCAGGCTTTATTTATTCATATTTTCGTCGTGATTTGATTTTTTGACCATGAAATTTTGTTTTTTTATTTTTGATGAAGGGGCGTGAGAGGGACCAAACGGCAACGCATCTACTTTGGATTTTACTTAAGCCCCTCCCATGCCATGCCTCCTCTATCTCCCAATTTCTGCTCCCATTCTTCCTTTACTACACCCTGCCAATAGCCAAATTTTAGAAAAAGTAAATTAGAATTCAGGATTAAGTAAATATCCAGCCATATATAATAATCGTCCTGTTCGAATCCCTGAAACGGTTAATTGGGCTGCAGTGAACTTACGGATAACGTAATTAATGTACCATGTCCTGAAGATAATGGACTGAATACCAAGGTGGATCTGTACGAGTCATAATGTAGACCAGCTCAGCACACAATAAAAATCCCCCACGTAAGCAAGGGTGTCGTTGGCCAGTTAAGGAATGGGGACAAGGAAGCAAAACCGGGAAACCGCAGAAGAAACAGAATTTCGTGGGCCCCACTCCCAACGCCCTTTTTACCATCCAAATATTTAAAAATAATCAGATGTGTGCAGGATCAGCGTACTCACACGTGCTCTGCGTGGGCCCCACATGCCCCCCCCCCCCCCCCGCCCCAACCCCCACGCCTCACGTTTTCCGAACCACTACTCTTTATTAAGGTGGAGACCGAGTACGGTGAGGTGGGGTCCCGTACCCGCAGTTGCAACGTGGCGGAGACCCAACGTGTCAGCGCCTTTGTCGAACCTCACAGCCACGTCAAATTTCCATTCCTACAGTTGCATCTCTTTCCTCTAGAATTCATTTACCAAAACACTGCGTTTGGTTTTTAAAATTTAGAAAAAAAAAATATTAAGAGAAATACTTTTAATTGTTAGATTAAAAAATTAAAGAAAAATTATAATTTAAAGAAGAAAAATTCATTTTTTCATAAATTAGTGAAGAAAATGAAAGAAAAATTATTTCAACTCTTATTTCTTTTAATTTTTTCATTATTTTTCTCAAATTATAAAAATTTCAATTTTAAATTTTTATTTGATTTGATTTCTTTTTTAAAAAATTTTTCTTATTAAAATTCTTCAACTAAATACTGTATAAAATTTTAAATTTTTTATTTTCTATTTCTTTCTATATCATTTTTCTTTTCACTCTAAATCTCTAAAACCAAACACACTCTAAATGATTGAATTTAATTGGAGGCTTAGTTTACGGAGTTACCCCGGACTCCGAAAGTGAGACCGTTACGGAGCAGCGAAAACCAAGAAAACGGGCCTTAATTAGGGTGGTAATTTATGGTTTTATACTTTTTATTGGAGTTGGAAATATTTAATGCCAACTCCAGTACGCCCCGATTTATTTTCGTCTCCCGGAATTTAATGGGGGGGTTTACTTTATTTAATCTGCCAAATAAGCCAGCCATCTTCGTTGTGGTATTTGCGAAATTCAATGCAAATATAGACATTCCCCCCCCCCCCCCCCCCCCCCCCCTCTCTCCGGGTTGATTGACTTTCCAAATTTCTGAAGATGCTGTCCATCCCAGACCAAACGCTTTAAATAAAATCCCACATGCCCACTCCTTCCTTCTAGTGGCCACCTGTGTTCATCCATCCCCATTCCCCGCTGCATGCTTTTGCTCCTTCCCTCTTCTCTCCTCTTTTTCTCTCCCTCTAAATCAAGGGCCAACCCCAAAGCGAAAAGCAAAACACCGATAATAGCATAAAATCGGCTCTCCTGATGGCTGTTGAAGCAAAGCATCTCAATCTTTTTCCACCCCAACTCATCCAGGACAGGTACCTTTTCTTTTGTTGAATCTTGAGAGTTTTTTTGGTGCTCGTTGTCTCTCCTCGCAATAAAATTTATCCTTCTTCCTTTTGCAATTAAGTTAATATATTATTGTCTTTGATTATATTTGCAGAAATTTGTTGAATCTGGCCAATCACGGGAAGATTGGTTCAGCGTACAGCTCGCAGCAGATGCGATCACTCGGGATTCCTTACGCAACCGCATCGCCGGAAAATCAGTCCTTGTATCTTCCGGTGGTGTGCGATTCAGCGCAGCCTAAAACTTCCCTCAACACGAACAGCGGCCTGACCTACAATATTTCCGTCTCGAGAAAGCGATCCAGAGACTCCCTTAGTCAAATGTACGCCACACCAAATTTCCCTGCAACGCCGAAGGACAATAGTGCTTCCCAGTTCACGTCTTTTACAGGTGAAGATATTTTGCCTCAAATTCAACAGTACCAGTTGGAGATCGATGCCCTTATTTCCCAACACGTAAGTGTTTGCACCATTAGTATTTGCATGTACATTCTCGTAGTACCCACTTTTATGGAAGTGTTTAATTTCTGATTCAATCTCCACTTGCAGACCAAAAAAATCAGATTGGAATTAGAAGAGAGGCAGAAGCAACAGACTAGACTGTTGGCGGCGGCAATCGGAGAAGGCGTCACAAAAAAATTGAGGGAAAAAGACGAACAAATTCAGAGAATGGGCAAATTGAATTTAGTCCTTCAAGAAAGAGTTAAGAGTCTTTATGTCGAGAACCAACTGTTGAGAGACTTAGCACAGACAAGCGAGGCCACGGCCAATTCCCTTCGCACCAATCTCGAGCAAGTTCTGTTGCACGTCAGCGGCGACGAGCGCATCGCAGCCGGAGCGGGGGGTGGAGCCGCCGTGGAGGAGGACGTCGAGTCCTGCTGTGGCAGCAGCGATCACGGCCGGGATGCGGAAGGCGGGAACGCGCAGGATAAAGACGACGGTGACGGTTGCAGTACCGACAGGAAATGCAAGAGGTGCGGGAAGAAGGAGTCGTGCGTGTTGTTGCTTCCGTGCCGGCATCTCTGCCTCTGCAGCGTTTGCGGGAGTGGGTCGCACCTGTTGCAATCATGCCCCGTCTGTAACTCTACCATGGACGCCACATTGCATGTTGACATGTCTTCTTAGTCATCCGATCACCCAGCGAGTTTCAGAGTAGAAAGAAAGAAGAGGAGAGGAAAAAAAATAGAAAAAGGGAAACGGATTATCACGTTTTGGCTGTACATTTTCTTGTTTTTGGGTTTAGACGATAACCTCCTGTAAGTTCTTTTTAACCAAGGAGCATTCGAAATCTTTCATTCTTTGTTTTTTTATTTTGTATATTTTGTCAATTATCTCTTTGTTTTTTCTTTACATAAATGATTCGTTCGGATAATTTGAGTGATGAAGTCCAATAATAATTGCGTTTTCTCTAAAAAATCCGGAGTAGTGCAACGTATATACAGGTCATTGACTGCTTCAAATTCTAATTCGAGTTTGTGTGTGCAATACTTGCATATTTTATTTTTCTGTTTGAGTTTATAGTACGGACAATCTTCTGCTCTATAAAAGATACCCACACCCTTTTTTTCCTCTATTCCCTTTCCCTTGGTTGGCATCGTGGTAATTGATAACTTTGATCTTTCGTCTCCAGTAAAAATACATTTATTGCCAACTTTTTCTGGGAATCTTCCTTTTTGAAATTTACTCGAGGGCCTTCTGTCTGCTACATATGTGGTCCTTTTCATATGAATTCTCATTAGGTGCGTTGAGGCATGGTGGGCATTGATTGCAAGCACAGCAACATGAGCGTTTGTGCTCATCAATGACTGCTAATTGGGGACAAGAATTTCACAACTCGAAAAAGTAAAGGGGTGCCTATGGGGTTGGGCCTTTCCCATCCCACACTCCATTCATTATTCTTTGACAAAAATAAATAATAATAATAACTGTTAGGCTGGTGGGTGTAGTACTTGACGCAGATGGGATGGCCAGGAATGCTGAAAAGTAACGTTGAATTGTTTTGGTAGTTTTCTTCGAAACTCCAACATATGCAATTAAAGAGCCTGGACAAATCCTTCCTCCTAACTTTTCTGGCCACGTGGAGCCATACGTGAGCGCAACTTACTCGAGGAATTCGAGTGCCAACTTGAAAATCCATGTCCCCTTCCTGCCTTGGGACTACGTAGCGGCCGCGTAGCCCACCTTTAAAGCAAAAATTAAATTTTGAATAGGAAATTATTGATTGATGCTTCTTGTTGGTCTTTGATTTTATCGACTCTTTTCTTATTCATCCGTCACGCACATCTCAATCCGTGAAGTGGTATAGTCAAATCGGGGCAGTAAATAAACGAATTGGTCCATGCCGACTTTGTGAGTAGGGCATTTATTGTCACGTCACGCAACAAGCCACCGGATATTTATTGAAGGGTTTTGGGCATTGCGGAGTTTTTTACAGCCGAAAACGTGATTCACTATTAACGAGTGATACTTATGACACAGACCGGAAAGTATAGAATAGAACTATATTAAAATACAATATAAAAAAAAAAGAAATTTTTAAAATATTAAACTAAGTATATTATAATAATCTGTCATTTGGGGAAAAGAAAGAAGAAAGAAAAGGCAAATGCTTTGGTTAAGAAAAGAGAGTTAATGTAGGAAGCAGATTTTAAGAAGCGGCATTGATTAGGGAGGGTCATACTGTGGGGCATCGGGGTGAAAAGCCTAAGCGGAATCGACATCAATTCATTACCATGTGTCAGTTTAGAGTTTTCCTTTATGGGGCAGAAAGAAAGGTGGAATCAAGACAATTTTGTCACTGCAAATTTGAGCACTCACACATTTTACACTGTCCATTCTTCAATTTTGGTTCCTTTCATTAATGTTTTCCCCCTTTTTCTTTAAATCGCCTTTCATTATTACTTTTATTACTATAATATATATATATATATATATATATATTCTTACTTCTAATGCCCGCTCGCAATAATGAGACCCTCCACGACTATTCTAAAATGTGTTTCTTTCTATCACTTTCCTCCTCTTGCCTTCACCTTTTCAATCGTCCCAAAACATATAAATAAACAAATATTGTAGATATTGGTATCTGGATATTTTTAAAGGCACATGCACTGCATCGATGAATTGGGAAATGACTCCAAGAACTGGAATCATTTTCCAGGAATCATCATATGTATTATCTTTTTCCTTTCTTCTCTGCTCGCCTTTGTTTTTTTCCCTCGTTCAAAAAAGCAATCATGAAAGATGCATGAGTTGATTTTCACAACCATTATTAAATGTGTGACAATGCAGGCATCATGACATTGTAGCTTCGTGCTTTGTCATGTGTAGTATTTTACACTAAACATCTTGGCTATGTAATTTATTAAATACAAATTATTATTGTTATGATAATATCATTTTTAGCTGTACGAGAAGATACAATCACATAGAGTTAACCCGCGTCATTAGTTAAGTAATAACGATGTACACGTGTTTTAACTTTAGCAATCCATTTATATAAATCTTGGAGGTTTCTATTTATTTCTTGAAAAGTCGGAAAAGATGATAAAAAAACATAATACACAAGGCATATTTATGGCATGAATCCAAGAAACGGCAAATCACTAAACCAATCCAATTAAGGTGAATCGCAAAAGAATTACCAAAAAGTTTATTGCAATATACATTTAATATTTATTTGGAGTATATGGAAATCACCAATAATTATTGATACCGAACGGACAGCAGATTAGCACGTGCCATGTGCCTGCCCACATTCTAATAACTGTCCACTTTATGAAAAAACAACGAAAAAGAAAAAGAAAACGAAAAACAAAAATTTATTCATAATTCAATACATGATAGTCCCTTGAGCCACAACATCGCTGCAGAATGCAGATCTGTGACGCTGAGTATTTTAATCATCCATCAATGACCCCACGCGGCGTACGTCAGTCGGTCAGTGGGGCCGAAGCAAACGTATCGTATCACCACGTATATATTATTTTGGAAAATAATTTAATAAACGCAATATATGCATGTTACCTTCGCTGTGTTTGTGTTTAAATTATAGATTTTAAAAATATAAATTTAATTATTATATATTTTTAAAAAAATTATTTTTATATAATTTTAAAAAATATATTTAAAAATATATATTAAAATTAAAAAATAAATAAAATGTAACGATTGATTGATGTGTGTGTCTTTGAGGTAAAAGAGTAAAAACAAACGTAGCCCTTGTTTCTTTTTGGACCTAATATCCCATCATTACATGTGTGTGCACGACATATAGATACCAATGGCTCTTTAGACAATTGAATGTTTGAGAGATTGATATAAATGGGAAAAAGGACAGAGAAAGGAAACTTTCATGGTTTCCGTGTCCTTTCTGCTTTCAAGACAATAATTAATGTAGTTTTTAGTAAATGAGATATTTATTGCGAGGAGGGTGATTAGCAGGGATTACTTTAAAGACCGGCTTTTTCATGGGCCCGTGGGGTGCTGTATTACTCTTCGACTCGACATGTATTATGGTTAGTTGCCTGTCAACATGTTATCATAATATTTAATTTTTTATTAGTTAAAGATGATCACAAGGTGCCAAAAAAAACAGATACATAATGAATTAAAATGATGGGAACGGTGATGGGCCACAGTCCCATCTGCCGCATACAATGGGTGTACAAATTCCGTCTTTTGTGGACCTCACACAATGGGACGTTTTTGCCCGACTTCCTCCGTGTCAAGATTATTTGCAAATTTTCTTCTTAACGTGTGTGTATATTTATATATGCACACACATATTATTTTATTTCATGCATCTCTTTTAATTTAATTCGAACAGTCAAACACATCGTTTTAAATCTTAACATAAATTATTATTAATTATCAAAGAATTGGTAATCTTTTTAACATTTTTAATAATTGATCATTACCAAATAACTACTAAATAGATCAATTTGAACCAATTACCTCAAAATCATAACTCCATGACATCAACTTGCACTTTTTATTTACATCAGTTATCTATTTCCTTCTTCTTTTTTCCTTCAAAATTAAACCAAACAATTGGCAAGAGAAATAAACGTCAAACACAAATTTGAACCTTGAGGTAAAAACACCCTCGGTTCTACTACTTCAAATAGTATTTAATTAAACAGTCCATTCTGATTTGTAGTATTATATTATACAATATTCTTCTGTGAACTATAACAAAGATTCAAATATTGTAAGCTTTAAGATTTTAAACATTATTCAGATACGTGTCTTCCTTAATTAGCCACCTATCCATGAGATTACGAAACTAATTAGAAAGCATTGCTATTATTATTATTATTATTATTATTATTCCATTAAGAAGGCGTTTCCTCTAACCAATCAAATTTTGCTTCAAGAATTGGCTAACGCTTCTGTTCTTTCAGGAATCCAAACAAATTTTCAAAACATTTGTAGTCTTTGCCCTTGTTCTCATGAAGGTTCCTCGCATCGCACGACCTTGGAGTTAGGATTTAGTACTTTGCATTAAAATTGACTTTACAAATGATGAAGTTTGAATTTTGATATAATTATATAATTCAATGCATTGCATAAGAATAGGGTTCGGTGGCCTAATTATTTTTGACTATAGCAGGTCCAGCGGGGCAGTATATCCTCCATCATCTATTAATATTCTTTCCAATTACACTATTATTCTGAAAATGACGTGACGGTGCCATGTCAAACCAAACTCTATTACCTTATAATTCAAAGATTAAAAAAAAATAATTTGAATAGCCGTTTATGGTCTTAGCAATGTGCGAAACTCGCACGCTTAGGATGGAAAATATCCAACCTTAATTTAGCAAGAAACGGCATAATGGATAGTATTTCAAATCTTCATTATACAGCCAACCTTTTAATCAAAGTTCAAATTACACATACAACGTAGCCAGCCCCTTGAATTATTATTCTTGGAATGGGAATATGAAATAAAGAAATCAAATAAATGAGGCAACTAATATCCAAGAATATGAGGAGTCAAACTCCCCTTTCCCTTGAAGTATTGCCGTACTTGTGGGAAAGCATGTTTTATTTGCAATGTCAATTTTTTTTTGCTGTTGGCAAACATGCAAAGCAAGCATTGCTTGCTTGCTTACACTTCTCCTTGTTTAGACCCCCAAATTTAAAATCTTAGTTGACTCCTACGTTTTATATGTTTCTTGCGTTACTTCCATTAAAATTTCAAAGTCTTCCATTGCAATTTCTATTTTTTCCTTTTTGGGGTATATAATTTTGCTTGAATTCGCTAGGCTCTGTAATTAAGAAAGAAAATTCCATCACAAGTAAAAAGTGTTCACCTTTAAGTTCCGTATTTGAAGGGGCATTTTGTGTGGGGTATCAAATGGCAACTTTTAACAAGGCACCCTTGTTATTGAAAAATAAAAATCAACATATAATGTGAGTGTGTTCACACGCTGATTGATTTGTCAGATTAGATTTTAGGACATCAAAGGAAGACAAATAATTGACGTTTACAAATCAGAATTATATCAGCGTTGATCCGAGACAGGAGAAACATCATGATGAAAATGCCATCCAAACAAAAGCCCCCCACTTATAATGCCGTGTCCGGGCGATGATTTTGACAACCAGCACTCATTTATTGTTATATTGTTCTTTTTTTACTATTCCCCCTCCTCCAAAATTGACCAACCAAAGAATTCCAGTATTCCTGGCCCATCGTGTACGATTTCTAATGAAACCCCGTGGCCCCAGTGGAGAGGGGTGTCACCAGAACTTGTCCGCTTTGTAGACTTAATCCATATTCCCATTTGCTTAGGTAGATTGCATGTGGAAGTGGACAAAAACCGGCCAGGATTCATTTTATTTTTATCCTCTTTACAAGGGGTGGGGGACCCTTTGATTTGAATCCCAAAACTTTCTTGGTGATGATGCTCTTGGGACACATACAAATCTTAGGTCCTCATCTTTGAATTGATGTTCTGCTTCCTCTTCATTGCAATTTCAATCAATGATACATCTCATCGATTCTAGTGTCTGTATTTTGGAAAGAATATAATTCTACTTGATGGGCTTGGAATCCCACATGTTTTACGGCCATAAGAATGAACAGCTCTATTTCCAGATATGTTGTATCATATGTATGTGTGGAGCAATGGATTGATCATGGTAACATTTTTATTTTATATAACAAAAGAGAGAGACATTGTTTAGATGTAAAATTTGTTGGGAATAGAATTAGTACGCAAATTTAACAACAGTGTAAAAATAAGAGAAATAAATAAAAAAAAAGAATTATTTTAATGAATAGTAACAAGGTGAGCCTCTTGATGAGTGAAAAATCTTCTCTAAATTCTTATACTAACTTATACATTCAGCCTACCATCTTTCTTACTAATTGAATTTTTAGGGACGAATTTTAACCCATGACACAGCGCGAGAGATGTTGGGTAAAAAATACTTGGCAAACAGTAGAATTTCTGCATTGACTCTTTCCTTGTGCAAAACCACAAGACTTGAAAAAAACATCATTAGGATTGCTTCAAGTGAAGAACGTGACAATAGGACCAATGTTCACGCATGGAATTATTGTGGGAGGGGGGAAAGATGTTGGGTCTTGACCTTCCATATATTCTTTTAAGTGAAGAAAATGGGTGGCCCTCCTCCCCATCACTAACACTTTCCATACCTTTGGCCAAAAAGAAGCAAAAGTGGATTGGAGGTAAAGGCAAGAGCATTTCCCTCAAAGTGGAATCCAAAACCCAACTATGAAGAATGATTGGAAACTAGTAACTTGGGAAAGAAAAGATGGAAACACATCTGCGGTACCATCTGTTTGACAGATGGTTGGTGCGGACATCATATTCCCCCATTAATTACAACATCTACCATCACCATAGTGGACACCCAACTCCTATCTTGGGTGCATCATTATGCCCACCCTTTTCTAGTAAAGGGTACCACCAAAATCCTATTACACCCAACGCTATGACAAAGTTCCCTCCCTTGGTGTGAATTGTTTTAGTGGATTGAATCCTTTCTTTAACTATGATGACACACAAAGGCATTTCCTTTTGCAAGAAAAAGATATTCTAAGAAATGGAGTCTAGTGGGCTGCCATTGATTCCTGGCTTATTTTCAAAATCACTTTCATTCTCAAGGAATCAAAGATAATGGAAAATGGTACGATGCAATAATTTTACACTTGAGAGTTGAACCCTTTGTTGGGTATCTGGATAGGTTTGCTTTTTCTTTTTACCTAGCCTTTTTTCCCTTTTCTGACAATGCCAATTGTTTGTGATATTGTGGCAACAAATTAGGTTAATCGTGGTTGGTTTGTGTCTCCCACGCGTATTCCTACTTTTCCCCCACTCTGCTTCAAGTTGAAGCAATTTCTCCAATAAAAATGAAAATCCTGTTTACTAGAAAGTGTGAAATTGGAATGCCATCTGATTAATATAATCGCTTAGAAAGTATAAAATCCAAAGCTCACCTAACTGATATTATGCATATCAAATCTTCTTTTTGATTTTCCTTTGTCCCTCTGATCTTTTTTTTTTTTCACCAATACATGGTGAGCATGCAATTATCCTTCACGTATGTGAAAAAATACTACAGTATTAATTGGTGATATTGGGCTAGCTTTTTGTATAGTGGCAGCAAAACGTCTTACATTTGAAGATCAGTTCTGTGAAAAGGCCAGGTACTGGGCTGGGCCCATTGGCAGCACTCCTTTTCAAATCTTTTGTCACCTTTGCGTTTTTCGTTGTTACTTGAAAGCCCAAAATGGCCCATTCTGGGTGGCCATATGACCGGGGCAGGGCCAGAGTTTTAATCTTGTCATCTGCATCCATGTGAACGAGTTCAACTCCTTAAATGCCTCGGGTTTGAATTTTGGTAAGCCCACGGGCATGGCGTATGTATGTATATATACTAGAAAAAATTATTTTTCAAGATATTTATTAATTTTATTAACTATAATACAAATATAAAATTGTTATATTTTTAGAATATTTAAAAAATATATATTATTTTTTATAAAATTGAATTATATCTACAAACTTTTTAAAAGGGAGTAAAATGAAATCAGAAGTGAAAGTACATAAGAAGAAAAAAGGCAAATTTTTATTGAGATAAATGACGTAAAAAGTTAAAAATAAGAATAAAGAGAGATAAAAATAAGGAAAATAAGAATAAATAAGTGATTTAACATTAAATAGCAAAGGAACCAAACATTAAATTTAAAGAGTAAGTTAACCGGTAGTTAATTTTATACTTCCATTTATTTTCTTGTATATGAATGTCTATACTTAATTACTAGTAATTTTAGCGTCACTCTATGTGCGTCCTTAAATTGATATAATATAAAAAACATAATTTTTTTATTTATTTTATAAATTAGTTTAATTAAATTTTTGTTTAAATGATATACTTATGCAAAAAAAATTCTAAGTAAAAAAGGATTAAAAAGAAAATAATAACAACTACAATAATAATAATAACGACAAATTTATCATTATTAAGTTGAATAGAATACATTTGTAAACTTATTTTGTGTAATCAACTAAACTCTTAAACAATATAGACATGAATATAATAGAAATTAAGTTAAAAATTGGTACATATAAACTCACTTAGTACAACCGAATTAACTCAAAATTTTAATAATGCAGTGTAGCTTTCATCCTTACCCATGAGTCGTATTTAATTTTTTATACTTCCCTTTATTTGCTTGTACATGAACATCTATACTTAATTATATTCAACCTCATGCACGAGCAAAAAGTAGACTTGATTATGTTCAATTACAATTCACAGAACAAAAAAGAATTATTCTAAGCCCATTTAGGTTTCTGTTCTACCCACTCCTACAAAGTTATTATAATAAATTTTTTATTTCAAATAAATTCTAATAAATTTATTACGACGCATGGGTATGGCAAAAATTTATTGTATATTGTATTTAATTTTACGCTAATTTTTCGTTTTTCTCCTACATAAACATAATCAAGCTATCCTTAATTATATTCGTAGACGTTTATAATTAATTGAACTTCTGTTAATTAATGAAATGCAGGAAAGTAAGAATCTAAGCCCATAGAGCCATGACAGACATGCCCCCAGCACCCAACAGAACAGCAACGTAGGCCCACGACTGAAGCTTCATGCTCTTCTGTAACCTGGCGCCCATGAAATCCGCCGCCAGCAGATCCACCAACGCCATATAGTTGAGCAATCCGGCCGAGCACGCGTCCAGCAATCCCACCACGATCAGGGCCGTCGGACTGTTCTCGCTGTACACGTTCGACAGCCCGATTCCCAGCGCAATCCCAAAGGGAGTTGTCGCCGAGAAGAAGAACACCATTATTGCTTTCATTTTCATTCCATACTCCGCCTGCTCGTCAATTGCAAAAACAACAACGCATTTTTGTCATGACCACTTACTCCAAACAATCATAAAAGTGCGTCGGAGAGAAAGGTAACGATTGATCACCTGCAGTATGCATCCTCCGAGACCCATTCCTTCGAAGAATTGATGAAAGCAAAGGGCAGCCACCAGTGGCCTTATGGTGCACGGGTTGTCGGACGCCCCCATCGATAACCCAATCACCACAGAATGTACGACAATTCCAAACTCTAAAACCTACATTTCGTCATACAGCACTTTCAGACACATATGAGCTGATATAAGCAATTAATTACGATATTTGAAAGAGTGGGGGTTTTTCCATTTATTTACCTGTGCGACCACGCGATAACGCAACAACTGGGATGCACTGTCATTAATCAGCTCTGCTTGGTCGAGTCCATGACAGCGCCCGAAATCTTTCGATCCGAGCTTATTCTCATTGATCATGGGGTTCTCAGTACCCGTCTCACCAGACACATCTTTCAACCTAGACTTCCTAAAATAACTCATTGCAAAGGAATCCATCATCAGAGTCAGCACGGCAGAGAGCATCGCCACAAATGCAGTGAAAGGAAATTTCTTCCAGGGGTTTTCCGGAAGGCATTCCGACCTCAGGCAGTCGAAAGAATCAGGCAACACGTGCATGTACCCCGTCGCCAGTATCACCCCCGATGCTAAGGCCTTAACCAATACGAACAAATCTTTGTCGGGCCTAAGAGATGGGACTGCTCGAGAAAAGATGGGGAGACACACACCTATCATACTTGTGACGAGAATCGACGCGATGGCTATGAGTTTCAGCTTCAAGGCCTCTATATTGTTGCGGCACGTTCGGGTGGATTCTGAGCTGCATTCAGGCGCTGGGGAGGTGGTTTCAGGTGATTCACTCCCGCCGGCTGAAGCGTGCGTCGTGAATAAAAGGATGATGGATACAGAGACCAATAGGAGTTTAGTTGGATCTGTCTTGGCCATGGGAGAATGGTGGCGATCTGTGTCCGATTACGGGGATACTCACTGCAGATTTGTGGGAATTTGTATGTTATAGGCATAGACGGTCAGATTGTGTATTGAAATGTCTGTTATGTCCTTCAAGAGGCCCCGGACTGGACAGAACGTTTCTTGCTTGTCGTGGAAACGTAGTTTAAGGGAAATTGAAAGGGTGGTTTTGGAAATTCTAATAAATTTTTGAGGACTTGCGGGTGGCGTGTGGGGCCATGTGGACCTCCTTGGTTTTGAGTCGTACACGAGTTCCCTGTCACAGTCAAAGAACACCTTAACAGGCGCTTTGAGTGACATGGCGTCCACATGTTATTCTTAATTGGATTTGTATTTAAACATTTATCTGTTAAATATTAGTCCAATTATAGCCGTGGAAATTTGTGGAGCGAAACTAATTATATTGGCTGTTATAAAAGTTGAACCTATATAAAGTTTAAGTATATATTATTGAAAAGTGTGTTGTTAATTAATTAAAAATTCTATGATTGGAGTAGTGAGGTTGAAGAATTTTGTTGTATTTCTTTATTTCATTTGTTTATTGGAGTATCTTTATTAAGCTAGGCCTCGGAGACACGGGCATAGAAACTTTAAACTATACTAACAACTTCGTACCTCATTTATTTTTTATAGTGTTATATGTGTGTTCTCTGGCACACTTTATAACTTACACTATTTTTTCTACCATAACCCAACACAAATTAAAAGTTATTTTTTCTTGATTGCTTTATAACAATCAATTTAGTAATTTTTATGGTTTTTTGAATTTAGTAATTATTTAAAAACAAATCATTTTTCTGCATATATTTCTCCTTTTGCTTTATCTTCATAGTCGGATTTCGAAATGGTTATAGCCGATTTTATATAATTAGTCTAATTAAACATCATTATA
This sequence comes from Avicennia marina, assembly GCA_019155195.1. NCBI lineage: Eukaryota > Viridiplantae > Streptophyta > Magnoliopsida > Lamiales > Acanthaceae > Avicennia > Avicennia marina. The sequence continues at coordinate 351,296 of CM032756.1, forward strand.
AATGGACAGCACAAATCAATATAATAGAAAAGGAGATAAAAGATAAAAGTTTGGAATTAAAATAGTTTTTTAATTAATGTTGAACTTAAAATTGATTTTCAAAGTTAAATTAAAATCTTCTCATTGTGGAATTTCATAATTGACTTCTCTATCTTGGCTACAACTGATTTTATTGAATTGATTCTAGATTTTATTTTTCTCGGTCATTTAACCATGATTAATTTTGACAAATAACCTTTATAGTATATTTAATTTAACAATTATCTTGAAATAACTTTATTTTTGTGCACTATTCTATTTAATTTTAGTTTTTTTGAATTTCGAAACGATTGTAGCATATTTTGTTGGATTAATCTAATTAAAATTGTTAATTAGATGTAATTATACTATTTGAATGATAAAATGCATAAATTCAGCGCATGAAAATGTAAGCTACAATTAATACGATTGAATTTGATCATGAGCTTAACCCTTTCTTAGGTGTTTAGCCCTAATTAATTTTAAACAAATTAAATAAACTAAAATAATTCTTATTAAATTGTCGAATAATGGATCAGAGGATAAGTAAAGGAAATGTAAGTATATATATATATATATATTTTTTTTTTTTTCACCACTAATTTAATATGTTTATTATGTTGTCGTAAGCCATATATGAATGCTTATTGTTTTATCTTATTGCATTTCAATATGTTTTAACACTTCATCACACGTTTACACGAAAAATTTGTGTGTTATAATTTGTGTGTTATGGTTATTAAGATAAATTAAAATGGTTCTTTCAATTATGTAATTGTCAAATAATAAATAAACTTTTCCGTATTTTTTTATTTGTTAAATTTAGTACTATTTATGCTTTCAAATCCTTATTTTAATATTAACTCACGTGCAATGTACTGCATTATCAGATATTAATAATATTTAAAGTGAATTTTCATAATTAATAATTTTATTAAATTTTAATGATGAAATAGGTTTCCAATTAATTTTGAATTATTTGTTTGTCAAATAGTATATCAAGGAATAATTAAAGATATAAAAAAATTTAAAATTAAAATCATTTTCACCATTAATTTTATATATTTATTATGTCGTGACAAGGCATAAATGAAACCCTATTATTTATTTTACCGCATTTCGATTCTCTAAATTTTCGATTATTTGTTACAAAATAATATATGAATTACTTTATGTTGGGTACAATATTTAATAAAAATGATTTTTTTTTGAAATATTTAATTATCACATATTTGATCAAAGAGAAGTGAAGTAAATATAAGAAAAAAAAAGTGACATCATTTTCATATTTAATTTAATATATTTATCATCATAGGTGTATCTTTATTATTTATTTAATCGCATTTCGTGAATGTGCTTAACATTACTTTAGTTTCTTATAGAAGTAATATTCTATAAATTATCATATGATAGATTTAAAGTTTAATTAAAATAAATAAATAATTATTTATTTATCAAATTACATTTTTTTTTTTGTAATATGTATATGGTTAAGAATTTTGTCAAACAAAGAATATTGGCTTTTTATACGAATCATTTTAATTTTTATTTGAAATGTATTTTTGATATATGTTCTTTGTAATTCAAAATTTTATTATTATTAATATTTCAATGTAGTTGTGTATAATTCTTTTTATTGTTGGTTATTTAATTAAAAATTTATTATAATAACCTTGTTGCGTTTCAATAAAAATAAATTGTAATATATCTGTGTATACCATTTTTATTTATTCCATCCATCACGATAATGCATATCTTAAATATATTTCACTTGACGTGGTTGCATTATAAGCCCATGTATGTAGCCATACATTCACATTTATAAATATTTTACCATAGAAATTAATTGTTATTTATATATAATATTATACTATCTAAATAATATCATATGAGTTACACACACACACACACAAATTTTAAAAAATAATACTACTTACCTTATCAAAATTTTTCTTCCAAATACACTACATATCATATGAACAAAACTCCTCTCCCAAGCACAGGTATAATGTTCCCAAAACTTGGTTACGTTTGTTTTTAAATTTTTGTGTGTGTTTTTTAATATTTTTATCTCAAAAATTATATAAAAATAAGAGAAAAAATTAAATTAAATTTTAAAAATATAATATCAAATATATATTTTTTAGACCCAATATGTGAAAACAAACATGGCTACTGGCCCTATTGAATTCTGTAGTATTCTTGGGTAGCGTGAATCCAGTATTTCGGGTGTTCCTATTGATCACACTCTGCAACAATGTTATTGGGCGGGCTCTTATAGCTCATCTCAGCCCCATTCTCTACTGGCTGCCTTGATGGATCCAATTTCAAAATTGGATATAATTAATTGGATCTAGAGTGCGTGCAAATGACAGCATTTGCTCAATTTTGTTTGCTTTAATTTTTAAAATTTTGAAATCATACTTGGAGATTAGGTTTAACAATGAAATTAAATTTAAGAAATTATTGAGGTTCATGCTCAGTCAAATTTAAAATTAAACTCAAAATAAATCTTGAGCTTAATCAAACTCGAGTAACTTCACTTAATTAACTGCGTGGTTGGATCTCTCTTCTGGCTTGATCCTCTGACACGTTGTAAAACTTCATTGATGATCATTGAGTGTTGGGGCCGAGCCTATCTGTCCTACGGGGCCGGGGGCCACCTCTTCGCCTCTATTATTAAATAAAAAAAACTTCTGTGGGTGCGATGAACGTGATAGCGTTTGATCCTTACCCACTTTGCACGAGGGAATCAAAAATGGTTGAGCTAACTCTTAGGCTATGCTTGGGAGAGGAGGGTTTGTTTTTTTTTGTTTGATACTATGTTTGGTAGGAATTGTATCGAGATTAATAGTATATTTTAAAAAAATATTTTAATGAGATGAATAGTATAATTTATTTGAATATATGTATTAAATATATAATAATAATTGGATAACGTAATAGTTTGTAAAGATAATAATTATATTATAGGGAATATATAAAAATAAATATAAGCACATGTGTTTTATATATATATATATATATATATAAAAGTATTGATTTGATTGTCAATATATGCAATGTTTGAAAAATGATTAATTATATATACATACATATATACACATATATATATATATATATTAGAGTGGGGAATTTTAAATTTGAATTTGAATGAAAATGTTGTTGAATGATATATTTAGTAACGTGAAATTTGAAATCTTATTTTATAGTTAAAAGTTGAGTTCCAAACATGCCCTTAAGTAATCAAACAGAATCTTATTTTGCATGAGGGAATAAAAAAAATGGTTGAGCTAACTCTGAGGTAATCAAACATAAGATTATTTTTGATTGAGCGAATTAGAACTAATCAAACATAAATTATTTGGGGAGAACCAAACCTGCTTGCCGAAGTCCTTTCCTTTCTGATAAGGCTAACGCGTTATACTGTCCCTCAAACTAAAAATTTTCCCCGTTTTCTATCAGCGAAGACAAAAACCTATTCACACTTTTCAACCTTTTGGATTAGCAAATAAAAAATATGGAATATCATTAATTGAGAGTAATTATTGTTACAATAAGATAAATGACAGACATAAAATATGTGGTCAATTGTCGTTCTTTTTGTGAGAGGAAGGACTCCAAACAAGTCCTGTACGAAACCCTGTTGACTCCCGACACTGTTAAATTAAATAAATCGATCCTAGTCCCGGTTTAAGGAAGTCTAATCACGATTTCCGCGTATATTATTTAATATAATAGTACGCATAGCGATATAATAGGAGAAGTGGATAAAAAAGCTGAAACAGTAATAGAATGTTAGGATAACAGTTGCGTAGTATATTTATAAAATATATAATAATAATTAAAGAATATAATATTATGTTTATGCAATAAAAACTAAGTATTACCTTTCACTATGTTTGGAAGCCATGTTTCATGCTTTTTTCTGTTCTCAAGTTTTATACTACTAAACATATTATTTAATAAAATTTTCTTTTAAGTTCAAATTCAAATTTTCATTTCTTTACATATAAAATAAATTAATTATTTTTAAATCATTATATCTATTTTTAATCAAATTAATACATATATATATATATATACACTCACTCATATATATATTTATAATTTAAAAACTAATTATTATCCACGTATACTATTAAATTATTTAATCATTATTATATATTTTATATAAATATTCAAATAAATTAAAATTTTCATTTACTAAAATTTTACTATAAAATACACTATTCATTTTAACACAATTTTTACTAAATATTATATTTTAACAAAACTTCTCTCCAAACATACCATATTTTCTATCATTTCACCTCCCATCAAACTTTATACTATCAAACATATTATTCAACATATTTTTTATTTAAATTTAAATTTAAATTTAAATTTCATCTTTCTCACATATATAATTGTTTAATAACTCTTTAATTATTATACTTATTTATATTTAAATTAATATATATATTACATACATATTCATATTTATATTTATTTATACTATAAAAATTAATCATTATCTCTATATACTATCGTATTGTTAATTCATATTATTTATATATTTAAATTAATTAAAATTTTTATCACGTTAAAATCTTACAATCAAATATAATACTTATCTCAATATAACTTTTACTAAACATTCCCCTCTCCAAAACATAGTGTAAAGATGGGACATATAAAGTTTAAAATGAATTTAAGCTAGGTTTGTTTTTGTTCTTGGCTTCATAAAACATATATCATAACTATTATTTTTTTTTTTTTTATATTTTTTTATTTTTATATAATTTTAAATACATCTAAAACACGTGCCCAAAAATAAAAACAAACTTAGTCTTAATTTTGTTAGGAAGGTAGTGGCTAAAATATTAGAAGAATGACGTCAATTTTCCTTCCCTGCACGACATTCTTCGTGATAGAACTTCAATTACTACCCACTTAAGGAACTGTGTCAAATAACTCTGAGGGTAACCTCCCTCTCTCTCTCTCTCTCTCTCTCGCTCTCGCTGCAAATCAGGAAAATAAATGGAAGTGAAACCTCTGTGGAGACGCTTAGCAAGATTTGCCAGATTAGGGTTCTACTGATACCTCTCTTTACATTTATACCTGTACATATTATTAAAGTAATTATAAAACTCACGAAGAAATTCTCAGGAACGGTATCAGGTGATTAATTCTGGGTCTCTACTAACTGCTTGTTTCCAGACGCATATATATTGATTTATGTTACGTTGCTTTGGTTTTAAGGCGGATTAATTATTTTTTTTTCGTACAGGCATCTTTACTTATTGCTTCTTTTTAAGTGCATATATTGATTTATGCTTCGGTTTTTATTTTAGTGGATTAATTATTTATTTTTACATGCACAAGTGCAAGGTGGACTTCGAAATTGAGAAGTGAGCTCTAACTTTCTAGGGCTGAGATTGTTTAAGAACAAAGAAAATTTGTTTCTACAACTTTTTCGGCTTGTGGGAATTACTTTACTGTGCAAATTTTACAGAAAAAAGAAAAAGAAGAATATTTGAATCTTTATTTGTACCTGCTCTTTGAAATTTTGCATCTTGAAGGATATTTCTTTGAATGTTAATACAGATGTAGGGTGAAGATTAATATTTCTCGGAGCGCTGATGCTTTTAGCTCTATTACCGCATTCTTGTGGCAATTAGTTGAATTCTGATGATCACCTACCGTTTTGCTCTAAATTTAAAGGAAATAAATAGATTGCTTTTGTTTCAGACTGGGGTGAAGAAATTCTTGGAGTTGGAAAAAAGTTGTACATGGCCGTGGAGGAAGACAGAGTTGTTGAAGATCTGTGTATGATTGAAACTTCTGAAGTGAAACTGGAGGAAGACGAAGAAGACTTCAGAAGCTGTTTTGAGGATGAGAATGATTTGGAGGAGAGGGAGGAATATCCTGAGGTGGATTCGAAAGGCAATCTTGATAAACATATAGCAAAAATGTATTTCAAGGGTGTGTCTATTGCTGTCCCTGGAGATTCTGGCTTGAGGATTTCTGGAATTGGGGTGGTCATGGAGAGTTCTCAAAATGCTTCTCCATTTCAAGTCCAGAAAAAGCTTGATTTCTTTGTAGAAGAGTCAGTTGCAGATTATTTAGCTTTGTTGGATGGTTTGTCTGTGGCTATACAGAACAACATCAAGCGGGTTTATGCCTTTACCAATTCTGAAGCATTGCATAATCAGGTCAGGAATTCCTACCCTAAAAGTTTCATTCTTGAATTTTTTATTTGTTTAATTTTCCGGCAAGTATACCAAGGCATCCAAATTCATAAAATCCTACATTACCTGCAAAACCTTTTATCTGATGTGGACTTCCTAACACTCGTCAGTTAGTTACAATTGTGCAGTATAATGTGAAATTCACTGTGAATTAATTTCAGATTATCCATGATGAGGTAGTTGAAATTCCCCTTCTGGTGGCACTGAGACAAAGGATCCTCGAACAAGCTGGTGACATAGAAACTTTTGTCCTAAAACTTGTCCCTGCTACTGATCTACAAAAAGCATTGCATTTAGCTCAAGTGGCTGTGGGTATAGTCTCTATTCCTGCTGAGGGTGGGGAACTGATGAGAAGCTGTTTAATCTGTTGTGAGGAGAAGCTTTCGTCGATGATGGTCACAATCAAATGTTCCCATATGTTTTGTTCCCACTGTATGAAAACTTATGTTGAGGAAAAAGTCCGATCTGCTCAAGTGCCTATTAGATGCCCGTGCTTGGGATGCAAGTACTGTATTTCAGCCTCTGAATGTAGGTCATTTCTTCCAGTTACCTCTTATGAATCTTTGGAGAGAGCCCTTGCAGAAGTGAACTTTCTCACCTTGAATAGAATTTGTTGTCCATATTCTAGTTGCTCAGTGCTGCTTGATCCTCATGAGTGCCTGTCTACCAGGGCAACTTCATCAAGTCAATCTGACAATAGTTGTGTCGAGTGTCCTGTTTGTCAGAGGTTTATCTGTGTTGATTGTAGGGTTCCTTGGCATTCTTGCATGACATGCGAAGAGTACCAGTGTCTCCCATTGGAGGAGAGAGATGCTTCTGATTTAACCTTGCATCGCCTGTCACAAAATAGAAGGTGGAGGCGTTGTCAACAATGCCAGAGAATGATTGAGCTTACTCATGGTTGCTACCATATGAGATGCTCGTAAGGCTATTTCTTTTGCATCTGAATTTCTTAAAGACTTTCAGCCTTTTATTCCCTTGCATCATATTGGAATGATTAAAGCTTGACCTATTTTTGTTGCTGCGCAATTGGAATATGCATTTTGTTTGGTTCTTCATGTATAATGAATAATTTGTTACAACAGTTGATATTGCTTTATTGGAAGGAAAATGGTAACCAAAAATGTGCTCATCTCTGTGCAAATGCCATCGATACAGTGGCATTAGTTGAACCTTGTTTGGCGCTGTTGGGCCACTTTACATTAAAAGAGTTGGGGATCATGTCTACGTGGACTTGTGCAACAACTATAACAATTTATTTTCCATCCATTTCATTGTGATTTAATTGTGAGGTTGTGAATAAAATGGCTGGGACATTTTGAGGGATGAATTGAGTTTTTCATGGGTTGCTGCAATGATGTTACCTCTGTAATCTATATGCTTAGAATGGAATATTTGCAATGTTTTTCTTACCATGTTGAAGGTACATCTTTTCAATATGAAACATCTCCATGAGCTTGTAATAAATTTCTATCCATCCTTTTTTCAAAAAATAATTTGAAACATTAGCACTTAAACCTCCTTGAACTGAGTTTTTCTGCCAATTCTATCATGCACTTCAATGGTTATAGCCCCCTTAATTTAGTGTTTTTTTGCTACTTCACTTGAACATGGCTTACAAAGTGGTTGAGACTTGAGAGAATGCTATATCCTTGAAGTAAGGGTTCAGACTTGTGATTTAATGCATAGACATTTATGCCACTTCATCTGATTGTGAAATCAGAACGCTTGTAGTTTATAGCCTTTTTCTGCACTCTGTACTCAGATTTATCTTTCTATGGTTGTTGAGGTTTCTTTTACGGCAGCGTTATTTTGTTGCTAACACGGTACTGTGTTGCACTATTGGCGGCCCAAAATACTTCACATGACTCGTGGAAATAACAACCTGAAATGCTATGAGAACTATGATTCCACAAGTTACACTATCATATGTTAAACATGACTGCTAATGAAATTTTTGCTTTAAAAGGAGCCGAATATATGCTTTGAACATTAGAATTTGTTTACTTTGGGTGGAAGCTTATTCCAATTTTTTGTCCTTGTTCTTTTCTACAGGTGCGGTCATGAGTTCTGTTATTCTTGTGGTGTGGAGTATAGGGATGGCCAACAGACATGTCAATGCGCATTTTGGGATGAAGACTATTCTGAGGGGGCATATCCTACCCAACTGTTCGAACTATGGGCATGGGACTCATTTGATTCTCTCTCAATGATGATGGATGTGTATTCAGAACAAGAGAGATCACAACTGGCACTGATCCAGAGGTTTCTTGCTGGAGGTTTCAGCTTGACCGATCACTATCCTTGTCAATCTCCACCACGCCATACAGACTCCTACGCTGATGCAATGAAGGATCTGTATCAGCTGCCTTGGCTTGAAAGATTTGTCTCTGTTATAAGCGATGATTACTACAACGACTACATCCAATGACCCTAAAGACATTGGCGTCAGCAGAGCAAAAAATTGAGCCAATTAGCATTTCAAAGAAATCATGGTGTGGAAGCTAGAGTACCTCACTCTTGCTCTCCTTCAGCATAGAGGGCCAAAGGTTATATAGACTTGGTGTCATATTCAACGCTCGTAACACGCCTTTATTGCTGTAAAGGAAGGAAATGAGAGGAAAGCGTGATGGAAACTTATTATAGACATTAATTAAATGAAGCCAACAGGCTTCATTATTGTGCATGATTTGGGTCGCCCCCCGGGGCCCTGTATTATTATAATTGTCTTGTTGATTATAGGGTTCTTTAAGGGTAAGGCAAATTTCCATTCCACTTGCTCTGGTTCTTCAAAATTCAGCCCAAAGTGGAAGCTCTTCGTGTAAAGTTCAATCCATCGTACCATGCATTGAAATACTCGAGAGAGACGAATTGGCAACTTATTACCCGTTGGGGAGTGGAGTGTGGACTTCTATTTACATTTTATATTCAAGAGCGCTTGTTATTTAATCCTGCTAGTATAGATGTTTTGTTTGATTATTGTTATATTTATTGCTGATTGATTTTTATAATTTTCCGATTAACTGTTTCACTAGAAAACACTATAATAAGAGGATTTTTTTTCTTTTGAAAAAAATTGCTGACGTTATTAGATGGTGACATTTGTAAAAGTGAAGTGATTTTTGAGATATTTATTGGATGTTAATTATGGTGTTGAACAAGGCCCTCGGATGAGTATCAATATTTTTACTCTCTACTATTCCGAATAACACTACTCCTTTACATAAACAGCCACCGGCGCAGCCCGCAAAATACAGGCCGCCGCATCTTCGGAACCATGGCGGTGGCACCGTCGAAGGGCCTCTTACGCCATGGCTTCAGCGACAGGGCGTGGGGTGCTCTACTGAAATCGGTTCTCCCCGGAGATCGTGGGACATTGCTCCTTCTCCTGTTGCTCACAGGCCTTCTCAACTTCCTTCAAGTATATTTCGCAAATCCTCTTGTTTTTCTCTATGCTTTGTGAAGGAACAAATATTGGCATTGCGAATGAATAGAAAAGTCGGTTAAATATGTATATATACACGATGAAGGGCACCCTTGGAACTTTTTAGATGGATAATGTGCGCACAAGCTTTCTTTGTTGGTGAAGGATATATTGCCACTTATATCATATAATCACTTCCCCATGGTTGCTAGGTTACCTCACAGATTTGACTATTGCTTGCACTTGACGTCGTGAGTTGCTGTTTTATGCAGATACTGGCAACATTGGCTTTGAAGTGCTGAAAATTTCTGAAAAGCCGCTCCAATCAAGTCCTTCAAAAAATACGGACAACCGAATTTTGCCTGTCAAGCGGCCTGAGGGCAGGACACTTGGGGGAAGATCAGTCAATCTCCTAGTAAACCATTTTCTTGTCAGGTTCAACCCGAGGGTCACCATATTTCACTGTAGTCTGGATGTTAGGCAAGTGATAGCTCGTGGAAAAAAACCACTAAAAAGGTCTAGGATCAAGGCTGATCTCCGTTTGATAAGAGAGACTATTCCGTGATGACCCCGCACGATTTCCATTGAATCGGACTGCTTATGATGGTGAAAAGAACCTTTATAGTTCAGCTTCACTACCCACTGGGCACTTCCAGGTATAACTGTCTGATAATGAAGATTTGTAGATCCGGATGTATGCTGTTTCAATCTAACTAATGAATGAGCTAAAATTTTCCAGGCTGGACGACTATTTAAGCGGAAAGGTCCCATCTGTGCCTCGCAGTATACTGCAAGGTAAGGATTTGGTGATGAAGCAGAATCCTTCTAGGTATAGGATCTTTATTGATCTAAACTTCTATCATTCCACTTTCAAAGATGAAGATGATCTTAAGCATGGTACTGCGGCATATAGAGGCCTCCAATCAACTTTACGGCCTACGTCCCAGGGTCTTGCCTTGTGCTTGGATTGCTCTGCTTTAGCATTTCACAAGCCGTTGCCAGTTATAGAGTTCCTTAAGGAGCATATACCTGAATTTAGCGGAGTATATCTTGATTTGCATTTGAGGCAAAGAGTTCCAAAAGTATTGAAGGGATTGATGGTTAGAGTAACCCATCGTGTTACCTAACAGTTGTATACTATAGCTGGATTGACTGCAAAAAACACATGTGATCTTTGGTTTGATTTTGTTGATCGAAAAGGGATCGATCCACTAGTTAAAGTCAGTCTGGTGCAATATTTCAAGGAGAAGTATCATGAGGACGTTGCATACCAGGGTATACCTTGCTTGATACTTGGCAGAAATAACAGGACAAATCATGTTCCAATGGAGTTTTGTGTCTTGGCTAAAGGACAGCGTTACAAAAAAGACCTTTTGGATGAAGTTGCACAGGAGAAATTGGAGCAAAAATGTTTGGCTCGGCCACCAGAAAGGAGAAAAACAGTCTGTGATGTGATGCAAGCTTATGATGGACCTTGTGGGTGGGTTGCTTATCTTTTCTATAGAACTATTATTTAGTTGCATTTCCAAAAGGTCTCTTGAACAACTCAATATTAACTTATTAGGCATAAAACACTTTTTGACAATATTTATGCCTCAAATTAATTAGCATGTTGTTGTCTAGTTTATTTTATTACTCAACGTTCTATTTGTATTCATTTAGTTTAGTTTTTATGGGAATCCAGATTGACTTGCCTCCCGATATGTAGCTTGATTTGGAAACTCACTTGATGCTGCTTAATATTTATCAAACGAAGCATGACTGTTTTACAGACGAAATTGTTTTTTTCCTTTTATTATAGTTTTAGCCATAGAACTGCTTCCTTTATTGATGAATGCATTTAGGAGGATATGGGAATGTTTGAACTCAAACAATGAGTTTGAGTTCCTAGTAGGCATTTGTATCATCTTTGCCTTTTTTCTTCTCATAAATGTTATGCTGCAATTTGCCATTGGTGTAAAATAAGGTTACTGCAATTAATTTTTTCAATTTTGATTGCAGAGATTTCATTGAAAATTTTGGACTTAAAAATTGAAGAACATGACATCTGTTGAAGGTCGAGTTATAGGCCTGCAAGACTTGAAGTTAGGTGCTCTTAATGGTAATTTTGATACAGTAAGAGTTGAAAACGAGAAATGCCAGTGGAACCTAGATGAAAACTCTGTTGTGTAGGGCAAACAAATTGACCAATGGTCCCTAATTGAATTTAGTACTTCTCATTGCTTGAAGCTTAGAACAAAAAGACTTCATTAAGAATTTGAGAAGTCGATCTATGAGTTTAGGAATCTGCATGGAGGAGATTGTACTATGCCATTACATTGGCATGCGTGAGTTCTCTTCAGTCAGCAGGCTAGAAGAACTTATCAGAAGTGTTGTTCAGGAAACTAGTAGAAAAAGTTGGAATTAATTACAAATAATAATTTGTGTAATGGCAGAAAAGCATCGCGGTTACAAATATCTTAAGTGGGTGTGTGAAATGCAAATTGAGGTAGTAACTCAATGTTGCTTGTCCATTGCCTTGGAGGAAGTAACATGGAGCTCTTTCTAAGACTTCCTCATTTTGAGGAGGAAGATAATGTCATGTTCATTAGAGCTGATGTTAATCATCTAGTCGCAAAGAAATCAACAACTCCATCTATAACTACTGTGGTTTCTATTGTTAATTAGCTTGCTGCGAATCGCTATGTTGCTGGAGTTTGCCCTCAAGATCACAGAACTAAAAAGATTTTGGAATTTGGTTCTATGTGTTAAGAGCTTGTCAAGAATTATTTTCAGATTAACAAGGCTAAACCAAAGAAAATTGTAGTTTTCCATGATGGTGTCAGTAAGGGTCAATTTGATATGGTACTCAATGAAGAGTCAACTGACTTGGAGAGTGTTATTTGTGATGATAATTATCAGCCAACAGTCACTCTTGTTGTGGCTTAGAAGAGGCACCAATCCAGGCTTTTTCTTGAGAACTTTGGGGATGATGGGCCCACTGGGAATGTGCTTTTAGGAACTATTGTAGATACTAAGATTGTTCATCCATTTGAATTTGATTTTTATCTTTGTAGTCACCATATGTGCATTGGTACAAGTAAGGTCGTCCACCATTATGTACTTTCGGATGAGAACTCATGCCAATTTGACCAATTACAAAAGCTTGTATATAACTTATGCTTCACCTTTGCGTGTAGCACTACACTTGTTTCATTGGTCCTGTTAGTTTATTATGCTGACCTGGTGGTGTATTTGACGTGGGCGTGGGTGCTTCACGTAATTGAAAGGAGCCCTTGGAGGTTTCCGTTGGTCCCATGACTAAGGCACATGCAAAGAAGATCAAATAATCACTCAACATGTTTGTACAAGATATTCAATAAGGCATAATGCGAGGGCATAAGTTTGACGAGCCTAAAGAAGAACGCCGGGTGAATATATTGTATTGGGTTGGCGATTCGAAAGTGAAGAATAAAGATAACTAGTTGTTTGTTTGTTACTTTAATAAAAATAGCTAGTGAAGAATAAGATAGCTAGCTGTTGTTGCCTTTTCCCTGGATTTTTTGTTTTGAGCCACATGTGAGTAGGCCCATTAGGGTCTTTTAGTGAGATGGGCCTATGGCCCATAGCTGCAAGGTATAAATAGGATCTTAACCCCTTCTTATAAGACAGAATGTTTTAGTTAAGAATTTTGAGGGTTGCTAATTTCTTGTGAATTTCTACCTTTCTCAAATTGCGTTATTCTAGAGTGGTCTGTGTAACTCATGACATATCAATCAATTTTCGAAGTGTTAATTGTGGTCTTCTACGTTGGGTTCCATTGCGTTGGGTCAAGCGTTTAGGCATGATTCGTGTTCCTAGATTTAGAGTTGGGTTAAATTACACTGCCCCCTACCCCTTTCATTTTCATTGCATGATTAATCACATCAGTTTGGTATTTGAGCAAGTTTGTATTGGATTTTAATCCGATACCTGATCCTTTTATAAAAAAAAAAAAAAACCAAAAAAAGGGTGAGTAGACTGAACGATGATGGTCGTGCACCGAGCATAATCCGTCGATTCGCCACCAATCCAGCCATTCCAGGCCATTCTTCTTTTGCCATTACCGTTGCTGCTTTGTGCCTATCCACCACCGTGGCTGAGGACGTCAAAAATTAGGGCAAAAAAATCGCCGTCTAATGTGCGAACGAGCCGTTGGAGATTGCGGCTGTAATTCTCATTGTCTGGCCCTTTCGACGCTCAATAGCCACTGCCATCGTGATTTGAGGCTTGCCAGGAAGCCTCTGTCCAACACCCCAACCGTGTCGTCGGTGAATTGTTGGAGGAAACCTGTCGGTTGTAGTGCCGTAGTGGACGAAAAGAAAAAAAAAAACCTTAACATGATTCGGCCGCCAAAAAAAAATAAAGAAAAATTTTCTGGGTTGGACTTGGGCCAAGGAGGGAGCTGGGGATTGGACCAAATCGGACCAGAATTATTAGGCCAGAGCACCCCAGAAAAGGAAATTGAGCTGTTTGGACAATGACAAGTCAGACCATTTAATTAAACTGTTGAGCTGATTTATTGCTGGGCATGGTAAGGCCTTTTTTGGCTTTTTTATTTGTCGATTGTGTGTTAAGGCCTTATTTGGTTGTTGATTTTTTTAAAAAATAAAAAGAAAAAAAAGGGATTGAGAATTGAGTTTCCTTCTGTATTACTAGCCTTTGGGTTTCAATGGATTGACTGCTAATCATTGCTTGATCTGAATTTGTATGTAGACCATATCATGTATGTTGTACGCTTGGTTATGCATTACTTGAGTTATTAGGATCATTTTTGAATTATGCGAGGAGGGCACAAGGAATTGAGTTTTGTGAGACAATTCTTGAGTGTGGAGTGATACATGAGAGGAGGTAAGATATGAGTACAAAAAAATAATAAAAAAAAGAATCAAGAGGTTCTTGCGTATCTTATCAGGATGGCCAATTATCACTCGGGTTAGGATACTAATTCCGACGAGACTAAATTCATATTTGGATCCCTTACCGGAGAGTTGAAGAAGATTTCTAAAAATATAGAGGGTATGTATGACAGGATGATAGGCATGCAGGATTGATTAGACCGCTTGGAAGCATCTCAGGCTACATCATGGGAGAGGGACAGCTGAGAGCCTAAGTCAATTAGGTATAGAGGCAGCCCAGTACCAGGTTGAGATGATTCTACGACAAGGCATGGCCATCCTTTTAGACCTATTAGATAGACTCGACATGTCTATGAGGAGGAGTATGGGTTGAATAAAGAGGATGGTTGGTATGAGTATAATAATGTGCTTAAGAGGCATTGACGAAGAAATGATGGGGATGATGAGCTACCTAGGAGGGTGAAGTTGTAGCTACCATCTTTTTTGGGCCGTTCTGATCCTGACGCCTACCTCGAGTGGGAAAGAAGGGTCGAATTGATGTTTGATTGTTACCACTAGCCAGAGGAGAGTTGGAGAAGAACCAATCCGAACATGGATGGAGTTAAAGGCCGCTATGAGGAAGAGATTTGTATTTAGCCACTACCATCGTGACATTTATTAGCACTTACAGACGTTGACCCAAGGTAATTGGAGTGTAGAGGATTACTTTAAGGAGATTGAGATGGCTATGATACGAGCAGACATTGTGGAGGATAGGGAGACTACTATAGTCCGTTTTCTTAGTGGATTACATCGGGATATAGCTGATGTGGTAGAGCTATAATACTATGTGGAGATAGATGAAATGGTATAGAAGGCAATCAAGATAAAATGCAGCTTAAGAGGAGGGGCATGTTAGCATTTCAATCTAGCATAGTTGGAAGGTCCTTCCTTAAGAAGGATGACAAGACACCAGTGATGAGTACCACGAAGACCCGGACTACACTTAATATAGAGGCACCTATGTTAATAGCTTCTGTCTCTTTGGGTTCATTTGTCACTTGAAATAGAGATATTTTGTGCTTTAAGTGTCAGGATAGGGGACATATTGCTTCGCAATATCTGAATAAAAGGATTATGCTGCTGACTGCGACAGGAGAAGTTGTGACTGACGAAGAATATGACAGTGATGATGATATGCCATCACTAGAAGAAACCCCAACCGACGAGGGGGAGATGTGTAAAAGAAGAGGGATTAATTTGGTGGTGATGAGAACGTTGAACACTCGAGTGAAGGAGAAGATAGACGAGGCAAATCATTTTCCATGCGTGATGTCTTATCAATGGCAAGACGTGCAGCTTGATAGTGGATGGAGGGAGTTGTATGAACGTGGTTAGCACGATATTAGTTGAGAAATTGGCGTTGCCACTGAAGGAACAACTTCAACCATATGAGCTGCAGTGGCTCAACAACAGCGGAGAAGTTAAGGTGTTGAAGCAAGTGTTGGTGAGCTTTAAAATAGGTACATATAAGGATCAGGTGTAGTGTGACGTGGTACCTATGTAAGCTTGTCATATCTTACTTCACAGGTCTTAGCAATTTGATCGCCAAGTGATGTACAATAGGTTAACCAATTGGTATTTCTTCAAATACCATGGCAAGAAGGTTACTTTAGCTCCATTGACTCCACAGCAGGTATACGAAGATCAGTCTTATATACAGAAGCAATTTGAGTTGGAACTAGAAAGGAGAAAAACAAGAAGGGAAAACTTAAGGAACAAGGAGCACAAGAGAGAGGAGGCAGGAAAAGAAAGGAGTTGTATGTTAACGTCTATGAGGGATGTGAGATTAGCATTGGGAGTTAAGAGGCCTTTTGTACTTTTAATGTATAAAGAGTCTTATTATATGTCTGATGATGTCACACCTTTCCTCTTGATGTGATCAGAATCACGTCGAAACAGCAGGATAGCGACGGCGTAATCGAACTCGAATATGAGAATCTTAGGAACGCAAACCGAGCAAAGAACGCCGACTCAAGGCGGTAGGATTTGGTTGAACTCGATGTAAACGACTACAATCAGCACATTGAACACTGATTGATATGTCACGAATCACACGTACCACTCCGGAGTGACTCAATTTGGGATTGAAATCTACGAGAAATTGAATGAACAATTTCAGGGAATTTGAAAGGAATTTTGAACTAATTAAAACTCTGTCTGTATGTGTCTACTTTCAACTGAATAATTACTATTTATATTAAATCCTATCAGACTATAACTTAAAAAGTCCATATGACCCAATTTATTAATAAAATACGTTAACAAATAAAAATAGAAATAATAAATACTAAAATAAAATTCAACGGATCCGTGGATCGCACCACCTCCCCTCTACTGTAGTGTCTATTTTGTAGGAATATACTGAAGTGTTTCCAGAAGAGATCTCCAGTAGATTGCCATCGTTTCGACGAATAAAGCACTAGGTGGATTTTGTCCTAGGGGTATCCATACCAAACAAGCCGGTTTATAGGATCAACCCGGAGGTGACTTGCAATTTCAAAGACAAGTGGAGGAGCTGATGAGTAAAGGTTGGGTCTGGGAGAACATGAGCCAATGTGCCTTTCCAATTCTCCTTGTGCTAAAGAAGGACTGACAATGGCGCATGTGTGTAGACTATAGGGCTATCAATGTCATTACGATAAAGTATCGCCACCCTATACCACACTTAGATGACTTACTTGATGAATTACATGGTACTTCTATTTTCTTTAAAATAGATCTTAAAAGTATCATTAAATTCATATGCGTGAGGGTGACGAGTGGAAAATTACTTTTAAAACAAAATTTGGATTATATGAATGGCTTATGATGATTTTTAGACTTATCAATGCCCCAAGTACTTTCATGCGATTGATGAATCATATTTTGTGTGCATTTATTGGCAAGTTTGTTGTAGTCTACTTTGATGACACATTCGTGTATAGCCAAATATTAGTCGAGCATGTTGAGCATCTACATGATGTGCTTGAAGTTTTACGATGTGAACGGTTATATGCTAACACAAAGAAATGCACATTCTGTACTGACCATTGCATCTTTCTAGGATTTGTTAATACGCAGAGAATACAGGCAGACAAGAGTAAGGTGAAGGCTATCCAGGAATGGCCTGTTCCTACGTCTGTAATTGAAGTGAGTACAAGATTTTACCATAATTGTTACACTCCTTACCGTTATAATTAAAAAGGATAAGAAGTTCAAGTTTCGACATCTTGAAGTATAAGCTTACACATGCCCCTTTATTTTCTTTACTCGATTTTAACAATGCATTCGAAATTGAGTGTGACGCTTTTGGTGTAGGTATTGGAGCAATCCTGATGTAAGGGAAGAAGCCAATCGTTTATTTCAGCGAAAGGCTCAATGGAGTAGCATTAAATTACCCCATTTATGATAAAGAATTGTACTTCTTGGTGCGTGCCTTGGAAACATGGCAACATATCCTTAGGCCAAAAGAGTTTGTGATTCACACTGACTACAAATTATTGAAGCACTTGAAGAGTTAGAGCAAACTCAGCAAACGTCATGCGAAGTGGGTCTCATTCATTGACACTTTCCATTACGTCATTCAGTACAAGAAAGGTAAGGAAAATATGGGTGCTAACGCCTTATC
Organism: Avicennia marina; assembly: GCA_019155195.1. Taxonomy (NCBI): domain Eukaryota; kingdom Viridiplantae; phylum Streptophyta; class Magnoliopsida; order Lamiales; family Acanthaceae; genus Avicennia; species Avicennia marina. The sequence goes on from CM032756.1 coordinate 369,497, forward strand.
TCGTAGACATACCTTGTTGAGCACGTTGAGCAAGAGATTATTGGGGTTTGAGCACATTATAGAAGTTTACAGAGGAGATCTCCACTTTTGCAAGGCTTATGAGCTAACTAAATGGCACCCTTATGAGAAATAGTTTAGGCATGATGGTTATTTATTTTATGTTAATAAACTCACTATTCTGCAGTGTTTACTGCAGGAGCTGCTCGTCATTGTGTAGGATTAATGGGACACTTCGATGTCACCAAAACATTTTTGGTTTTGTAGGAACACTTCTATTGGCCAAGACTGAAAGAAGATGTAGAGTGAGTCGTGGAAAGTACATACAGTGTAAGGAAGTGAAATCCCGCAGCCAACCTTATAGTATGTATCACCCTTTACCTGTTTCTAGTATTTCGTGGACTAATATTTCTATAAATTGTCTTGAGCCTTTCTAGGTCTAAAAATGGGAGATATGCTATATTTGTTGTTGTGGACAGATTTTTTAAAATGACCTATTATATCGCATGTCATAAAACTAGTGATGCCCCACATATAGCCGGTTTATTCTTTAGGGAAGTGGTTCGATTGCATGGTGTACCTAGGACTATAATGTTTGACCGCGATGTCAAATTTTTGAACTACTTTTGGAAGACATTGTGGATCAAGATGAGAACTAAACTTTTATTTTTTACAACACACCATCCTCAAACTGATGGACAAACTGAAGCTGTTAATCGAACATTAACTACATTGTTGTGTGCTATCATTAGGAAGAATATTAAAAATTGAGAAGAAAGTTTGTCATATGTAAAATTTGCTTATAATAGGGTTATCCATTTGATTACAAACATGTCCCTATTTAAAGTTGTATATGGTTTTAATCAGCTAACCCCGCTAGATTTGTTGCCATTGCCTGGCAATGAGTATTTGAGTTTAGAGAGCAAGAAATGAGTCGAGTATGTGAAGTAGCTGCATGAGCAAGTCAAACAGTATATTGAAAAGTGGAACCAACAATACGTGTATAGGCAAATAAGGGTTGAAGGAAGATAGTATTTGAACCCGACGATTGGGTATGGGTTCAATAAGGTATAATGCTAGAGCGTAAGATCCATAAGCCCAAAGAAGAACGATGGGTGAATGTATTGTATTGGGCTGGCGATCTGGAAGTGAAGAATAAAGATAACTAATTGTTTGTTTGTTTGTTATTTTAATAAAGATAGCTAATGAAAAATAATATAGCTAGTTGTTGTTGCCTTTTTCCTGGACTTTTTGTTTTGGATCACATGTGAGCAGGCTTATTAGGGTTCTTTAGTGAGATGGACCCATGACCTATAACTGCTAGGTATAAATAGGACCCTAACCCCCTTTTTGTAAGACATAATATTTTGGTTAAGGATTTTGAGTGTTGCTAATTCCTTGTGAATTCCCACCTTCCTCAAATTGAGTCATTTTGAAGTAGTCCGCGTGACTCGTAATGTATCAATTAATCTTTGACTTTTTGATTTACATCGACTTCAACTCGATATCCACCACGTTGGGTCAAGCGTTTACGCACGGTTCATGTTCCTGGATTTAGAGTTGGATTCGATTACATCGCCGCCACCCTTTTTCGTTTCCGTTGTATGAATGATCGTGTGAGTGTCGGGGCGCATTTTTCAACAAGTGGTGGAGTTCCGGTCTTGTTCATTGCCCTCATTAGTGGGTACATCCTTATCCTCGTCTAATTCGGCCACATCTGATCAAAGCTTCTACAACCTACATTTTATTTGAAGACTAGCTCCACTTTTTACGATGAAGTTGAAGGTTGTACAATTTTTGTTTGTAGCACCCTCCACCGCTAAATCTATTTTCTTAACAAAGAGTTTGTGTGCAGATCAAAAAATCTTGAATCTTCTGTGCTAAATCTTGATGCCCGTATATGTTTTTGACCAGAAGAATTTCACCGTTTAAGCTAATGTTATTGTCGTGCACACCTCACACTCAGTTAAGTCAGCTCTGGTATTTTCCCTCTGCCTCATCATTAGAGAGTGATTGCATGCCCTTGATATTATATACAGTGGATTACTGATCAATATAGTCGATTGGCTTTCGTTTTTGTTAGACCATTAAAGTAAAACCAGATGATTTTATTGTGCCAAGTTTAATTCATTTATTTCTTTTCGTGTACTTAGCTGGATAATCCTTCGTTTTGGCTTTGCCTTTGGCTTTGAACCTGTTTAGTCATCCAACTGAACTAAAGTATTAAACTAGCCAATATATGCATCTTTCAATTGTTAATGCTGTTAACAGTTTACATATTCTACTTTTAAGTGATAAACCTGAATATTAGTGGCTAAATTTGAAAATCCACTGGTGGATTTATTATTCATCGGTGTTTGCTCGACAATTTTGTGCGAACGTGTCTTTTTAAGGTTAACTGTTGGGCAAATTTGGTTGCTCGGAAAAGCAATGTTTTAAAAATTGGACCGGTGATTGAATCGGAAAATCTATTGGGTCACTGGGTTATTGGTTCGATCGGTTGAACTGTTGAAAAAACTAGTTATTTTAATCATATAATATTATATATATTACTATAAAAATAATTTACAAAATAAATGTAATCCAATATAACAATAGATTATAAAATAAGTTTTAAATGTAATGTTAAAAATTAAATAATTCAACTAAAATAAAAAATTTATTACACAAATTAAAAAACATATTAAATTCAAAATGATTAAAAGTATAAAATTGGAAAAATAGTTTTGAAAAATAGACAGATCAATTAATATGACCCATTTTAATTTTAAGATACAATAATTCAGTTTTCAAAATATTAATTAGAAAAATAAAAGGATAAAAATTACTAAAAACAAAAGTCAAAATAAAAATTGTATATTTAACTAATATTAAGGAGTTGTAAATGTAAGAAAATTTTGAAAAAAGTCTGAAAATTTATTTTGTAATTTTTTCAAAAAAAATTACTAAAAATTTCTTTTTTAAAAAAAAATTTTTTAGATAAAATCGGTTTTTAACTGGTTTTGACCAGTTTTTGATTGGTTTTCACCAATTCTATACATGTTTTATTTTTATACCTTAATCGAATAAGAAAACCAATTGGTTCTGATCGAACCGGTTGAACCAGCTAATCCGATCCAATTTTTAAAACACTGCAGAAAAGTGCCCGCATTGTGTGTTGGTGGCTTTGAAGGGCAATCTGCTGGTTTATTTATTTTTCTTCGTTAGATTAAAGCCGAGAATCCGAACACAAGGCCCAATTGCCGAGTTAGGGCTACGTTTGGATTCAAATTTGCACCATCAAAATCAAATGATTTTTTTTTTAGTATACCATATACCTAAATAAATTTTATCTTTATCCAAAATAGAAAAGAAGACGACCCAATTACAAATTTCAAAAAACCCGACTTCTTGTCCGCTCCACGTTATAATGAAAACATAATTAATGATTTTGGAATTTTGAGAAAAAATTGTTTGATTTATTTCATTGTAGCATATACTATTTTGTTTAAACATTTATTTTATAATCATACAAAAAATTACAATTTAAAAAAATAAAAATACTAACAACACAATAAGATAATTTTAATTTTAGAGAAGGGCATGTATAAATTTATTTATTGAGGAGCCAAGCTCTTAATATTATAATTACATATGTGTGTAGGGCTAAAGCCCCCTCTTCAGTCAACCCGAAAGTCTTGGTCTACTCGTCGTCTAGTGTGAATCTCAGTCTTTTATTCAAATATCAATAAATGAGGTCATATTATTGCAGGCGTTAGGTGTGATTTAATTAATGGTAACAAACTGATTAAAGGGATAAAGTGCGACGAAATTGCGCGCCAGTTTTTCGGTCCTTACCTTTAGGTCCAGATTGTCGTAGATCCTTCTGGAATCTCACCCTTTTTCTGAATAAAGCAGATCTGCTTAAGAGTTAAGTTCCCTACGCAAACTTAATGACTAAGAATTTCCAGCATTTATTCCTCCATCATCTTCTAATCGTTCTCCTACGCGGTCTTTAGTAATATCCTTTTCTCTCTCTTTATTCCTTGCTAAGATCTACTCAGCCCTGAAAGACAATGGACAGCGCCAGAAACAAAAATTATGGACGCCGTGGCCGTGGTCGTGGCATTGGCCGAGGCGGAGGCGGGCGTGGCGACAACCAGAGTCCTACAAATCAAAGTGGCGGTAGGGGATCCGAGGTGCTGCATCGTGGTCCTCGTCCTCAGTCGCCTGCTCAGCAGGAGTGGGTCCATCGGACTTCTGTTCAGGGGAATCAGCCTCCAGTTCAACAGGCATGGGGCTCCAGATCGCAGCAGATGCGACCGCCCCAACAGTCACATCAGCTGGGTGTGGGCGCTCCTGCAGGAAGAGCAGCATGGGGCTCCCGATCGCAGCAGATGCGACCAACCCAACAGTCACATCAGCTGGGTGTGGGAGCTCCTGCAGGAAGAGCAAGTGCGTGGACTGGGAGGCCTTGGGGACCGTCTCCTTCAACTCCTTCTCGTCCTCCATCTACGCCTACGCAACCTTCGCCCGGTATTGATCCTACTTTTGCACCGTACATTATGCAGATCCTTGTTAAAGATATACTTATCTAAAATATTTTAACATGTCGATGGATCTGTCTCGAAGGTTGACTAAGAGTCATTCTATGAATTTTATCGTTCATGTTTGCTCATTTAAAGTTTTTGGACGGTTGCTTGCGCTTATGTGGGTTTCAATGGATTCTTGATTGTCTTTCACGGGCTCCAATGTGGGATTAGAGCTTGTGATTTGTAACTTTTTCTGCTACGGTTGTGGTTGCATGTTTTCTCTAATTTTGGATATATTATTGGTGAAACAATGTTGTGAAATTGGGATCTTGATAAAGTCCTTTACAACATGACTGTAGGTCCCTTCGCCATAATCGTTACATGTTATCACGCTAGAGCCACAATTATATATCTTGCATATTCTGTCATACAATCAAATTTCCTCTCTCTAGGTCCCTTCGCCATAATCCTTGTATGCTATCACTCTAGAGCCACAATTATATGTCTTCCGTATTCTTTCATGCAATCAAATCTCTCTCTCTCTCTCTCTATACATTTGAGAAACTGATTTGCATTATTTCTGGAGCATATATACAACTCGATGGTGACAGGTTTGATGATTTAACTTGTTAGATAGAAATCTTACTACGTTCCTGTTGTGTTCTGCAGATCAGCTTGGTATTCAGAAGCTTAAGATTTCAGAAAGCAAGTCTGTGCCCTCTACTTCAGAGGGTCAAGAAAGTCAGATTCAACCTATAAGGAGGCCAGATCAGGGCGGGACACTTGCCATCAGGTCCATTAGGCTTCTTGTTAATCATTTCCCGGTTAAGTTTGACCCAAACCAAACCATTATTCACTATGATGTAGACGTAAAGCCTTTGCTTTCTAACGGCAATAGGCCTGTTCAGAATAAATTGAGAAAATCTGGCATGCGGTTGATAAGGGACAAGTTATTTTCTGACTCTCCCCAACTTAAACGCATCCAGACAGCTTATGATGGTGAGAAGAACATTTTCAGTGCAGTTCCTCTTCCCGCAGCGGAGTTCAAGGTGGACATTTCTGAAGGTGAAGACGTGAAGGCTGGGTGTTATCTTATTACAATCAAATTTGTGAATGAGTTGAAGCTGTCCAAGTTGAATGACTATATAACAGGAAACCTCGCTTATATTCCTCGTGACGTACTACAGGGGATGGATTTGGTAATGAAAGAGAATCCTTCAAGGAGGAGAATCAGTATTGGTCGGAGCTTTTACTCAAAGGACAGAGGAGATGATCTCTCACGTGGACTTGCAGCATATAGAGGCTTTCAGCAGAGTTTGAAGCCTACATCACAGGGTCTGGCTTTATGTCTGGATTACTCGGTTTTGGCATTTCGAAAACCATTGCCCGTTATGGACTTTCTTAGAGAACACATACCGGGTTTTCGTGCAAATGATTTTCCAAGATTTAGACAAGAAGTCAACAGAGCTGTGCAAGGGTTGCAAGTCAGAGTTATTCATCGTGTCACAAAGCAGAAGTTCACCATTGCGGGGTTAACTAATGAGAATGCCTGCGATATTTACTTTGATCTTGTTGATCCAGAAGGCAACACACCTCCAGAAAGAACTGGCCTCCTTAAGTATTTCAAGGATAAGTGGAACAGGGATATTGAGTACAAAAATATTCCCTGCTTAGAACTTGGGAAAAGTAACAAGTCCAACAATGTGCCGATTGAATTTTGTGTCTTGGTTGAGGGACAGAGATATCCTAAGGAGCATTTGGATAAACACGTTGGTCTAGTATTGAAAAATTTATCACTTGCCAAGCCAATCGACAGAAAGAAGACAATCGATGAAATGGTCAAAGCTGATGACGGACCTTGTGGGTATGTGATATTATTATTTTTTACCCATTCATCAAGGATGCATTTTCATGTGTTGTTATGTGTCCATCTGCTCCAGTTTTCTATTTAGCGCTCCATTCATACTTAAATTTTTCCAGAATCAAATTTGTGTTTTTCCTCTGTTTGTTGTTGATCAAAGGTGCTGTGCATTTTGTTAATCAATCATTCTTTTTCTTTACAGACTTGTGCATAAAATATTAAATATTATTTTTTATTACATGTCAAGTAAGTAATTCACTATATGTCATCAGATTGAAAAAATTGTGTATTGTTGCATTTGTGGTCCAAGTAATGAAATTATGTCTCTGTACTCTGAAGTTTGTAACTTGTGATTCAAATTTGTATGTTTTTGCATATGATCAAAGATTTGGAAAGTTCATTGGCCAACTGGGTTAAATGAATGCTATGATTTTGTGCACAAGGGATGCATTATTACTATTCTTTCAAGTCTTTTGAAAATAAATATCTTCCTACTGTGTTTAATTTTCTGTTTGAGAAATATAGGGCCATTTAGTTTGGGAACTGTTATTATTAGTCATGTGCAAAGCGTGTGACCTGTCGTACTTGTTTATTGCAGAGGTGCTGTCACTGGGGACTTTAGAATTGGAGTTGATAAAAATATGACAAAGGTTGTCGGCCGTGTTATTGGTGCTCCTCAACTGAAAGTAGGAGCTTCTTATACCGTGACAGTGGATGGGGAGAAATGTCAATGGAACCTTGTTGGGAAAGCTCTGGTGGATGGAAAACGAGTCGAGCGCTGGGCTTTGTTAGACTTTACTGAGAGTGATCGTTATAATGGTCTACAGGTAGAAGCATTTGTCAACAATCTAATGGGTCGTTGTAGGAGTTTGGGTATGCAAATGGCGGAACCTCTCTTCTACCACATAACTCGGATGCAGGAGTTCTCTTCTGTTGATAGGCTTGAGAAACATCTCCAGTATGTTCTACGGGAATCTAGCAAAGTTGCTGAAGGAAAGTTACAATTGATTGTTTGTGCAATGACTAGAAGAGATAATGGATACAAGTATCTCAAGTGGGTCTCTGAGACACGTGTCGGTGTAGTGACCCAATGTTGTCTCTCTTCTATGGCAAACAAGGGGCAGGACCAATATCTTGCAAATCTTTGTCTCAAGATCAATGCTAAGCTTGGGGGGAGCAATTTTGAACTTACCCACAAGCTTTTGCATTTAGATGATAAGGATCATGTGATGTTCGTCGGAGCTGACGTGAATCATCCTGCTCCTAAAAACACATCATGCCCCTCTATAGCTGCAGTTGTTGGCACGATTAATTGGCCTGCTGCAAATCGCTATGCTGCAAGGGTTTGTCCTCAGGCACACCGCAAAGAAAATATCATAGATTTTGGAAGTATGTGTCTGGATCTGGTCAATACTTATGCCTGCCTTAATAAGTTCAGGCCAAGAAGAATTGTTGTCTTCCGTGATGGTGTTAGTGAGGGGCAATTTGAAATGGCACTCGGCAAGGAGTTGTATGATCTGAAGAAAGCCTTTTCTGAAATTGATTATCACCCTCTTATAACTCTTGTTGTTGCTCAAAAGCGGCATCAAAGTCGGCTGTTTGTGGAGAATGGAAGGGATGGGGGGAGATCTGGAAACGTGCCTCCAGGAACTGTGGTGGATACAGTAATTGTTCATCCACATGATTTTGATTTCTATCTCTGCAGCCATTATGGTGGCCTTGGCACAAGCAAGCCCACTCACTATTATGTGCTCTGGGATGAAAATTCTTTTACATCGGACCTGATGCAGAAGCTTATATATGACATGTGCTTTACTTTTGCTCGCTGCACAAAGCCGGTGTCACTTGTTCCGCCAGTGTACTATGCGGACCTTGTTGCTTACAGGGGGCGTTTGTTTCAAGAAACTGTTATGGAGAGTCAGCCTTCACGTCATGCATCAACCTCCAGTTCGCCATCGGCTGGTGATTCGTTTGATCCAGGTGCATATACGCTGCATGATAATTTGGAGAACATCATGTTTTTCATTTAAGTGGCCCCATCATGGCCAGCATATCCTTCAGCAATTTGCAAAGGGTGAGGGTTGTACTTGGCCATTGTTGTAATGCCCGCAACTCCATGTCCAACCTCCTTTCCTATGACGCTTGAAAGGAGTTTGTGCGTGAATCTAATGGGATGTTGCTGCTTGTTGCCCAAGTGTTGGGCGTTAGGCATTCCCCCATGTGTTTACTGCAGTGTGAAGTATGTTCTAGCTTATTACGTTGTTTCCAGGTTTTTCTGAAGTATGTTTGTATGTTTGTGTTTAAGTAGATGCATTTGTGCGTGTGTTTAAGAGTCTATCTGAAATGTGTTTGTGTTTGTATTTTGAGTCAAACAGGTTTTATAATTTGTTTTGCTATGCTTTAAGGTCTACATGTTATTATGTTGTAAATGCTAGTAAATTAACTGCAATATGTAGTTGAATGTTTCGAAATATTGTTGCTCTATTAGATTTCTGAATGTATTGACCGAGCTGTGCTTATGTTAAAAAGACCTTGCTGGCGAACATCTTACACGTTTTGCAAGCGTGTCATGTTTTGGGGTCAATTGTTTCGTAAGTACTCCAGGACTCAGGATTGTGTAGCCTAAATGGGAAATTATCAGTGTTTTTACGAATGAATCAGAATGCTATCAAAAAATTGCAACACAGGCAAATTCCCATATAAAGACACATTTCAAATAAGTGATGGATTAACTGAAAGTAGGCCCCAAGTTGGTAGGCCACTTGGAATGGTAATAAAAAATGATCTTGTAAATGATTGAATATTTTTGTGTCGGGTCAAATTCAATTTGTATTTATCTGCTTTAAATGGAAAATCTTGTTTGGGAGGATATGGGAAGTGCACCATGTGACGGCTCGAACATGTAGTGAAGAATTTGTTGAATTTTTAAGATTTTACTTAAGAGCGAGGCACGCCTGGTGTTGGTGTCTATGGCTGATTTCATTGACTTCTCCGGAGTGGCATCAAGCCACGCACTTCTCATGAGACATTTCTCTTGGATACCTATAATTCTGATTGCTGGCAGCTAGCCTATCTTCCTGTGGCCTATGTGAGGTTTACAATCTAGTTTTAATACATAGTCATCAATATCAAGATCCTCAGTTATTTATTTATTTATGTTGTAATGTATTAACCCTGCTCTTGCCAGTGACATGAGAGAATCAAGCGCATTAGCATTAGGACAAGAAAAACAAAAAGCAAAATAAAATGGCCACGATTGATGTTGTTTTTGGTTAGCGACAAATACCACACACCCACACGCATGTTAAACTTATCGTACAAATTATTAAATTATAAAAAGGTTGTAAAAATGACTGCACAATTCATGATGTGTGTAGCACGAAAATTACCTTCAATGGTTGAAGACAATATGTAAGAAGATTATCGTATAGGACATAAAACTACTGCTATCTTCTCTAATTTCTCCATCTATTTCTGTTTCACTATCCGATTTCAGCTTTTCAATGAAGTAGGGCCCGAATAGACAAAATCTGATGTAGTTTTGGCACCCGCAGAATTCGCTTCTCTAGATGGAAATTTGTGTTGTCTGGTATTGAGGATATTGCATAATAGTCATATCATACATTCACAAGTATTAGACCATCATATAATATATCTCGTGTCATGTAATAAACAAATTCCTTTGTTCCATTAAAGGTTTCGGTTGGACGTTCGAAATCCAGCACCCATTCCCTTTCTCAATGTTTTCTTGATTTCCATTCCTTGATTCCATTTTCCTTTCCTGTGGTTACTTCCACGGGCCATTGTACTCCCCTTTACCGTCTTCCCGCGGTCCCCGACAGCGACGGCGCATTGATTACTGAATCTGCTCGTGGGGTTTCCTGATTCATCGGCAATTAGGTATGGAGAACCCATTTTCCTGTATGTATCAGCGATGTTAGCTTCTGATCTTGTGGATTGCTCGCGTGTTTGCGGTGCTATTTTCATATCAGTAACTGTTGTGTTAACCATTCTAGATCTCTTGGTGCATTTGCCAAGATTTGTGTATGTTTGTCTTTTTTGGTGGCCTGATCACCATAATGTAAGAAATTATTTGTGTTCTTTCCAGTTGCAAGCGCGAAACGGCTCTGATCTCAGACGATCTCCATTGAATAGTCTCCTATTATTAGAAATTTCAAACAGCGAGTTTCTGCAGTTCAATTTCTGGCTTCTTGTTCCTAGTGATTTATGCGTCCTGAGTGGATAAAGAGGATCATTAATTAAATATGCCATCCCATTCAGTCCCTTGGATAGATTCTTCTCAATCTTTAATATGAACTTTTTAAGCCGCGTAATTACCGGCCATTTCAACACTCAGAGCGATATGATATTTGTACAGGTGTTACTTTTTTGTGTTCATTTATTATAGTGTTGATGATCGCTTCCGTTTTGACATATTCACTGATGTAAATTAAGTTGCTTTCATGAGACCATCTGCGGAATAACGCCACGCTACCATTGTCTGTTTAACAAAGGTTGACATCGGAATGCATCAACTTTCTCTGTAAACTAAGTATTTTACTTTTAAGAGCATGATTATGTGATACAAAAGGAATATGGTATGGTCCAATATAATTTTACTCTCCCAAGGCGCATGGAAAAGCTACAATGTAAGTTGACCATCTTATTCCATATTTAAATGTCTGCTTACAGAAAAACCGTTTACACTACTCCTTTCCTGTTTTCAATTTTTCATGGTTTAGTTTTTCTATATTCTGGTAATTACTTTCTCTTGGTTTTTTGTTTGTATAACTAGTGCTTATATTGTTGCTGGTTGACTTCAAATGCAAGCACATCAGAATTTACAGTATCTAATCCCTGTTGCTGATTTTTGTGTTTAATTTTAGCAAAATGGTTTATTTACACATAAGTTATTCTTTCTCTAGGTGGATGATGCTTTTCTTTACATAAAGTTCACCTAAATTTTACGATTTGAGGTACGCCACGCACTTCTGTTGTGTTTGATATCACGTATTACCCACACACCGCCAAATCTATTTTCCTAACGAAGATTTTGTGTGTGGATCAAAGAATCCTGAATCTTCTGTGCTAAATCTTGGTGCCCGTATATGTTTTTGACTCGAAGAATCCCGCCTTTTAAGCTAATGTTATGGTTCGTGCACACCTCACACTCCGTTAAGTCAGCTCTGGTATATTCCCTTGGCTTTTATCATTGGAGAGTGATTGCATGCCCTTGATGTTATACACACTGGATTGCTGATCAATATAGTTGACTGGCTTTCATTTTCGTTAGGCCATTAAAGTAAAACCAGATGGTTTTGTTGAGGCGAGTTTAATTCGGTTCTTTTCGTGTATTGAGCTGGATGGTCCTTCTGGCTTTAAACCTGTTTGCTCATCCAGCTGAACAAAACAGGCCAGTATATGCCTCTTTGAATCGTCAATGCGACAGACAGTTTCCCAATTCTGTTTCTAGGTATTTCTGATAAACCTGAATATCAGTGGCCAAATTGAAATTCCATAGTTGGACTTATTATCCCTCTGTGTCGGATCTTTCTTGTAATATTTGCTCGCAAAGTTGTGCGAACGTATGTTTTTAAGGCTAATTTGGTTGCTCAGAAGGGTCTCTTCGTTGTGTTGGTGGCTTTGAGGTACTCATCTTTGGACCTTCAATGTAGGGGTTTATTTATTTTTAAAGATGAGTGTCAGAACATAAAGCCGATGTTACAGCATGTAATAATGAAAACATAATTAATGATTTTGGAACATTAAGAAGCAATTATTTGATTTGTTTGGTTGTAGTATATATTATTTTGTTTAAACATTTATTTTATAGCCATACAAAAAATTACAATTAAAAAAATAAAAATAGCAACACAACAAGATAATTTTAATTTTACAGAAGGGTATATATAAATTTAGTTATGGACGAGCAAAGCTCTTAATATTATAAATAGATGTGTTTGGGGCAGAAGCCTCCTAAAAAAATTATGTGTGTGTGTATATGTATATCACATCATTTATTTATTATTATATATTAAATATATATATATATATATAATTTTTTTATTTACTTAAATATTATAAATTAAATATTATTTTTATTCTCATTCAAAATTTTGTCCCCGTCCAAACTAAGGAACAAACATAGCCGTTAGTACGGGTGTGACATAATTTAGGGGAGCAAACTGATCAAAGAGAGAGGGCGAGAAAATTGGGCGTCCGTTTCTCCGTCCCTTCCTTTAGGTCCAGATTGTCGTGGATTATTCCGGAATCTCACCCTTTTTCCATAACTGGTAAAGCACACGCGCCTTGCGCATGAATATATAATATTTATTTTATCTTTTATTTAAAAATAAATTTTGAAAATATTTAATAATAAAAAATGAACATATTAAAAGATGAACTGTATAAAAACTGTAAACCAATAAAAATTATTTTATAAATATTAATATAACTATCAATTTGTTTAATTTATTCAAAGTTTCTGTTTCTTAGTATTTGTAATGATAATCGACTATACTAGTTTTTTATTAAAACCATTGTACGATGGTAGATGGTAAATATAATTGTCTATCAAATTATTGTCTTTATTTAATTTTATATTTTAATATAATTAATGTTTGTTTTTTTTACTATTATTAATATTTTATTTAATTTTTCCTTTCCTTTGTATCTAAAATGTTATTTATAATATTTTTTTGATTTTCTATACATAGATTGTACTTTAAATGCTAGTGTATTTTATATGTAAGCATACTACTTCAAACTTGTTAACTATAAAATATACAATAATATGAAAACATACAAAGGAATTTGTGGTACATTATCAAAATAATTTTTCTTCTATAGATATAAAATTCAAAATTTTATAACTTGTATTTTCTGTTGAGTTTTCTTATATTATCATTTTTAAACAAAATAAAGAACACATTATTTTGATCTAACTTGTTGATTTTGTGATGTACCACAACTTTACCATAATTTGATTGTTGAGAAATTTGATTAATGTTATATAAAATTAAATTCATTTGACAATTCAATATATTAAAAAGGCGACAGTAAAAATGATCAAAAAGAAAATTTTTGAATAAAAGTCATTATTATATTTTTAATATATAATATTGAACATAATCAAATTCCAATGATACCTCTTGTTTTTATTATTTTATACTATAATGAAGATTATTTTTGGCAAAATATTCTGTCAAAATCATCTTTATAACTCATTCAATTTTAAGAATTGTATCAAAAAAGAATACTTACAATAATAATTATTAAAGATGGATATTTTAAAACTTTATCTTTTAGCATAAGTGGAAAGTACAAAAGGGAATTGGTAAGCTCACTGAAACTAAACTTCTTATAAATCTGTATTTCCACTACTCAACTCATATTCCTAAAAATTATATCCCAACCAAACATGTATAATATTTTCAATATTTTATAGTTTCACAAAAATAAGCCAATGTTCAACTAGCATACTTTATTTTCTAGAATTTTGTTCATCATTTTTTTTATTAATTATATTTTACATTTATAACTAAAATTTTGAAATACAGAATAATTATGATGAATAGTTTCTATATTCACCTTTTATAATATTTTTGATTTTTATATACAAAGATCATGCTTTGATTACTTGTATATCTTATATATAATACACGTGACTTCAAATGTGGTAATAAAGTATAATAAAAATAGCCAGTAAAAAATTAATCAAAACGAACATTATTCAATTTAATTAATGATTTAATGATGTTAAACTTTGTTCCTTTTCTTTTGTAGTTGAATTAGTTAGAATGCTTAGTTTTAATATTTCCGTCATAACATATATTATATATATATATATATATGTATGTATGTATGTATGTATGTATGCATGTATTTATTCTAGTAATATTATGCATACTTCATACTTTGATTTAACAATCTTTTATGGCATTTGATGTAATATATTAAAAATAATTTAATTTATAAATTACTAAATAAAATTAGATCCTTACGATGATGATTTATATTTTATAAAACATAAAAATAAATATGGGCATTTTTAAAATATAAATTTAGAATAAAATTTAAGTAAAAATAAACTTGAGAAATAATTAACTAGTGGGTTATATAGATAACAAATCTAGAATGTTATGGTTATTTTACCCAATAATCTTCATGCTTTCAGTTTATATTTTTTATTTAATTTCATAGAACTTTTTTATTTTTTTATGTTTAGACTATTAAAAATTTAAAGATTTTTTTGTCTATTGTTAAAGTTACTTCATTTTTTAATATTACTAGTATAAAAACTGCACAATATAAATTGAGATAATAATAAAATATCAACTAAAATTATATATAATTTTAGATCAATCAAAATGGTCGTAGATATATTTAACTTTAAATACATATGTGTGTGTGTGTTATAAATTTCAATCTAAGAACATAATTAAAATTATGCTTTTCATCTAGAAACAAAATATCAAAGATAGTATTAAAAAGTTACTTTTTCAATTTAAATAAAATTTTTGCATAGATTCTCTCATTATAAGTTTATTTTTATAAATAAATTTTGTTATAAATTCAAAAATTAATAGAGTTGACATTAGGATTAATAAATTCAATTAATGAATTGTTTAATTTAGATTTAACATAAAGATTGCATGTAAAAATAATGGTTAAATACACTATAAACTACGTTAAAATATACTCATAATATTTGTCACTAAGTTTAAAAATGCAGCAAAAATCTTCCTAAAAAGTATGATTTTTCAAAAAGGAAATATTATGGTAAAGTGTTTTCACATTAATTATATTTTTACCAAAAGCACCTCAAAGCAACTTTGAGTGATTTTGGTATTTTGTATCACTATTATATATGATTATGATTTATACAAGTTTAACATATAAATCATAGAACTCTAAAATTCACATCCTCACATTTTTAGTTTGAAATATACGCATAATTTTATAACAAATCTACACTCATAAAATGGATTTTAAATGAAAATCTTGTAACCATGTTATGATATATTTATTATTCATATCTGTGTCATTTAATATATTTATATACATTGCAACTTTTTCCCTCTTGGTATAGAAGTAATTTTTTCATTTTATTGAATGTTAGAATATGAATTAAATACAACTACGTAATATATAATTAATCTATAATTATTTTTAGAAAATAAAAAAAATTATATTCCACTTTATATTTATACATATGATACACATACGTGTTTAATTACATTTTCAACCTATAAAATATATTAAATTTGAATGTGGACTAAAAGACTAACTAATTTTAAATTATTTTAAATAATACAAGGATTTTATAGTTTATTCCGTTAGCACAAGTAATAAGTAAAAAGACGAATTAAAAAGTTTATGAAACTATCTACAATTCATCACTCATATTATTAAAAATTAAAAAAATACAACTAAGCATGCATAATTATTCTATATCTTTCAATTATTTACACACACATTGTCAACAATATGCCAGTGTTTCATAAGCATACTTTATATTTTTTTGCAATTTTATTCATCATATTTATTTATTAATTTAATCATAGCTAAATTTTTTATATGTAATATAGTTATAATGAATTTTGTTATTTTGTGATATCTAATAAAAGCTTCATTACAATATGTTTTGCTAATAGAATGCGCTTTAAACTTCATTACTATATATTTTGTCTTATCTAATAAAAACTTCGTTACTTGAAACTCTTTATGTATAATTATACAATAATTTGAGAACATACAAAGGATTTCATGCTTATTTATCTTTTTCTTTTAAATATAAAGTTAAATTTTGAATAATTTGTATTACATATTGAAATATCTTACAAGATTATTTTTACCAAACAAACAATACATTGTCCTAATTTACCTTGTTAACTTTATGATATACTATAATTTTACATCAATTTTTTTAATATATCATATTAGTGTTACAAATTTTTGTTCAAATTTCATTTTATTCTATGAAACTAAATTTAAATTGATTACTTATCGAATGTTTATCATTAATTTTCTTATATAATAAAAAAAATGTAGGCAAAAATTAAAATTTACTAAAATAATTAAAAACATCATTATTTTTCAAAGAAATTCATAGTCAAAATATTGATATTGTACTTCTTGTACGTTTAAAATGCATTGTTAAATTTTTTAATACTTTAATTCTTTAGTTATAATATAAATCATATTTGTAATATCAAAGTATTGTAACACCCCGAAATTTTGGGTATAAGTAGTTAAATCATTTTGGGTGAAATTTTCTAAAATTATGATGGATTCATTTTTAATTTACCATTTTCTAATTATTTTTGTGTGAAAATATTGGATTTGGATTAATAAATCATGAGAAGGGAATTGGTATTTTAAGTTAATAGCACTTTGCCATATAATTAAGTAATTAAGGAAGAAAAATTACTATGCATTGAAGGCAAGGAAAAAAGGTTAAAAACCTCCAAACATTTGTGTAAAATATCCCAAAAAATTGAAAAATTATGTATTTAATTTTAAAGGTTTAAAAATATAGGAACATAATACTATGTAAACCCCTAGTAATACCCTAGTATAAATATCAATTTATCAGTGGAAGAACCTTACTTTTGACACCAAAGAAGGTAGACAACTGTGCAGAAAGGGTGAGGAATTTGTGTGGCTTCCAGACACCAAAATTTGAGATAATTTTTACGCTAAATTCTTCGTTCATCATGCATGCATGTAGGAACTTTAATTTTTCACACATAGTCACGTGAAAATATAAATGTTTAAGGGATTACATGTGTTTAATGCATGGGAATTGAGTTTGGAGTGTGTATACATGTGTTGGAATAATAAGAAACACGTATTAGCATATCATGTGATAAACTAAAACATGTCTTGAATTTCTTCAAAATTGTGAGTGCACTTGGGTTATGGTTTCCACAAATTTCAATGTGTATAATCATGCCTAAAGACCTTAAAAATAAGTGAATATTCGAGTCTTGCGAACTAGAATGTGGCATTGCATGAAAACAAGTCAATGCCTTTGTGCAGATTCTATGTTGTGTAAAGAACGCTAGTGTGACGGCTAATGCACGAGGGTGCCTGGCACAATGGCACATTTGGTTGCGAGACTTGAGGAGGGGTATGCTACGCAATCGTGAGGCGTTAGCCTACAATTGTGTGGCCAGGTGGGGAAAAACCTGTACACACCTTAGTTGGCCACCTCAAGCACAGACCTAGACCCCACGATCGCGAGCTTGAATCTCATGGTTACAAGGCATGACCGCAAGCACTGGACAAATTTTATATTTTGTGTAAATTAAGTAGAATTTTTCAATTTTGAGACCAAATTAAATATAAATCCATTGTATAAGATGAAATGGGATATGGGAAATAATAATTGAGAGAATCCAAGTGAAGCTAAACATGTAGGATGGATTTCAACCATTGAAAGGTATAGGTTATTGATCGAACCAAAGGTCAAAATTAGAATTGCGTATGTGATTGATTAGGAAATTATGAGACCATAACTGAGAGACTTAATAACCAACAAAGCTAAATGGTAGGTAAATAGTTATACCTTACCAGCTGTATAATTGTTTTCTAAATTGTTTTGTTGTTACAACTGGATTTCTTGCTACGTATTGGAACTAATTTTTGAATGTTTTTCTATTTGTAAAGACATGAATTTAACATGATGTGTCCTATAAAGCTAAAGATTATTATTTTTCAAGTACATGGATGTTAGCGGGTTTGAATGAATTATCTTAAACTAAAAGATTGGAACCAAATATATGTGATAAAATATAATAACCACTCATGTGATGTTGATGAGTGTGAAGAACAAGTTTTGATCTTACCAATAGGATAATAAATTAGGGCTCATTCAATCAAGGTAGACGATTGAGACTGGTAATGAATAAAGTTAATATGTGGCCCTAAAAATCAAGTTAGAGTAGATTGTTGTATCCTTAGGTGAAGCTGAAGTCTTTGGGCCGCGGCAGCACAACCAAATACAACGTGACTCCTTTTAATTAGGATTATAAATTAAGATCTTGATCCGTTGAAAAGAACACGAAGCATGTACGACTATGAGTTAATTGAGAAATAAAAACACGTGCACCATGAGAATGATGAGATGAAAAAGTTAATTGTAACTTATCTCGTACTTATGTGGCATTAATTACTTATTTACTAATCTCTTTTGAAAATCTGTATTTTTTTACAAGGTATGTTTTGTAAACTATTATTTTGCTCACATAAGAAAAAAAAAAAGAAGGTAGATATTATCATTTATTGAGTTATTTGTCATTCACTATTATTTGCTAATATTTTACAGAGAAAACAAATAACAATAGACAGACTTGTAGACGGTGGAGATGAGACGAGGACTTCAATCATTGCTTTAGTTTTAGTTTTATTATTAGTTTTATTAATGTTATTCAATAAAAGCATCTTAGATGTAATAGACAGGTTTCTTTCATCCGCTGCGAACTGAATTTATGGAGTTGCTTTGAATGTTACATGGCTTTAAAATTGGACATTTGTATTTAATGTTGTTTGATTAGCTAGCTCAATTACATGTTAACTTTAACATTCGCTTAAGTGGTTACGATCTTAAGATTTAGGTTATGACAAGCATACTTATATAATCCACATATATTATCTATACACACACAGACACACAAACCACAAGTTTTTAGTGGTTTTGAACAACTGTCAATTTATATTAGACTTTCATCAATTATTTTATTTGATTATTAGAAAATTTTCTTCCTTATTATTAGTTATTTCATATATATAATAGTGAATAAATTTATGAGAAATATAAAGTTTTAAATTATGAAAGGATATAATTTATATATTTTATAGAAGAAACTAAATATGATTTTGGCATGCTTTCTATGTTTACAAAAATATTATTCTTATATAAAAAGAAGTGATAGATTTTAAACTAAAAAAGCATTTATAACAAATAGACACCTATAAATTGAATATCATGAAACCAAATATAGCATAGTTGTTATTCAAATGTGCAAGGCCCGTGCCTATGTACATATTCTTTTTTCTTTTTTGAGTGCTACATAATGTATTGTGTACAGTTATATAATATAAAATTAATCTTAAATTGAATTTTAAAAATGATTTTGAAGGAGAATAATTATAATATTATTTTATGTCCCACGAACTATTTAGACCGAAGTATGCATACGCAATATTTTATGTCATATATAGCTTACAAAATATATTATTTTGACTGTTCAAATTATTTTATGAAAGATGAAAATTTTAGGATTTCATGTCTTTGTATGAGTAGAAAATATAAAAGTTGACTTAGTAAATTTATCAATACTAATCACTTTATAAATTCATATCTTCTATTCTTCACCTATATTGTTTTAAAAAAAAGTGTATTAAAACTAAACTTGCATAGTTTTGTTTTAATTTAATTTTTGCATTATTAAACTAATGCTCAATAAGCATACTTTATTTTGTAAACTTTTATTCATCATTTTTACTTATTAATTTAATTTAGAGAGTGTTGGAAATAAGGTAGAAGAAGAGAAAATTGATTTATATGTAAGTGGATATTTGATTCATAACTCATAACTTTAAAATTTTAAGTTAATATATGATGTTAAATCAACTTATATACAAGCACACATGCAAGCCAATAGATGGTTTTCTCCCATTCCATTGGGCTCCATTTTGACAGACGATTGCCCATGGAAGAAGCTTTTGATTTGATTACACTTCTATCCTGGCTTTCTAATTTTGGAGTTTAACCCGCTACACTCCCAACACTATCTTTAGTCGAATTGCTCTTCTGTATCTGTTTTCACCTTTTTAATATTTTTTCCCCGAATGGACAAAATCTGACGTACTTCAGGCACCCGCAAAATTCGCTTCTCTGGATGGGAAATTTCTGTTGCTGTATTGAGGATATTCCGATAATTGTCATATTATACATTCACAAAGTATTTGACCATCAAATAATTATATATATCACGTGTCATGTAATAATTAAATTCCTCTGTTCCATTGGCCGTTTCGGTTGGACATGCGAAAGCCAGCAGCCACCGAGAAAACCATGAAGGAAACTCCCCTTTCTCAATGTTTTCTGGATTTCTTGAGATCCTTTCATTGATTCCATTTTCCTCTCTCGTGGTTACTTCCACGGGTCCTTGTACTTCCCTTTCCCGTTATTTACAGAGTTCAGTTTTTTCTTGCCTTTCACTAATACCCCAAGCCGTCCGAGGAAGGGAAAGCCCCGTCTTTCCGCGGTCACTGACAATGTGATTCGACGTCGCATTGATTACTGAAATCTGCTCGACGGTTTCCTGATTCACCGGCAATTAGGTATGGAGAACCCATTTTCCTGTAAATATCGGTGATGTTAGCTCATGATCTTGTTGATTGCTCGCCTGTTTGCGGTGCTATTTCATATTAGTGACTGTTGTGTTGACCATTCTAAGATCTCTTGCTGCATTTGCCAAGATTCGTGTTTTTTTTTTATTTGGTGGCAAGATGTAGGCCTGATCACCAAAATGTAAGAAATTATTTGTGTTCTTTCCAGTTGCAAGCTCGAAACTGGTCTGATCTTTGACGGTCTCCATCTCCCATTACTAGGAATTTCAAATAGTGAATTTGAATTTCTGCTGTTCAAGTTCTGGCTTCTTGTTCCATATGATTTATGCGCACTAAGTGAATAAAGAAGATCATTGATCAAATATGCCAACCTATTCAATCCCTTAGATGGATTCTTCTCAATCTTCAATATAAACTTCATATGTTGTGTAATTATGAGCCATTTCAACACTGGGCGTGATATGATATTAATACAGGTGTTACTTATTTCTGTTCATTTATTATAGTATTGATGATCGCTTCAATTTTTACATATTCGTTGATGTAAATTAACTTTAAGCATAATATTACTGTCTTAAGACTCGGGCTTTCATGATACCATTTGCGGAATTCTTTACTGTTTCAACACTTGGTGGCTTTTAATAACACCATGCTTCGCTTGTCTGTTTAACAAAAGTTGATATCCTTATGCATCAACTTTGTCCACAAACGAATTTATTTACTTTTAAGAGCATGATTCTGTGATACAGAAGGAATTCGGTATGGTCCAATATTTTTGCATGTTTACAATTTACTCCCTCAATATGCATGGAAAGGCTAAAATTTAAGTTGACAGTCTGATTCCATTTTTAAATGTCTGCTTACAGCAAAACCATTTACACTATTCTGTCCCAGTTTTCAGTTTTTCATGCTTTAGTTTATCTATACTCTGGTAATTACTTTCTCTTGGTTTTTTGTTTGTATAACTGGTGCCTTATATTGTCGTTGGTTGACCTCAAATACAAGCACATGAGCACTCAGACAATCTAATTCCCGTCACTGATTTTTGTGTTTGATTTTAGCAAAATAGTTTATTTACACATAAGTTATTCTTTCTCTAGATGGATGAAGCTTTTCTTTACATAAAGTTCACCTAAATTTTATAATTTAAAGTATGCCATTGGCCTACTGAGCTCTTTTTGGTTTTGTATATTGTTTATATGTTGAGTTGATCATGTGCAATATTTCTGCAGCATGATTTTGTGTAGTATGAAAAGCAGTACCCTGAGATTTTACCTTATCAATGACATTGAAGTGATTAACTTACCATAAAACGGAGAGCTTATGATTGTGCTTCTTACAAACTCTTTACCATTTTGTTCACCATTCCGTCTGTCTTGTTCACGTTGAGGACAATGCATATTGTTACCTTAGTTTGTACATATCATGCTTTGCTTAAGCAACCCTGAGTGTTTATGAATTTTGTTTCCAGGGGAAACCAAATAAAATCATGTTCTAGACACAGGGTCCAGCTACCCATAGTAATGCCGCGTTCTCTGAGAACTGTACTAGCATTTAAATCCTACCAAAACCAGGCTGAGGTGCTGTTCAGAAACTATGTCCTAGCAGATCCTTATATTCCATACTCTTCTGTTATTGGTGGCATTTTGATGTGCAAAATGGTATGCTTTGAGCATTTGTAATTGCCTTTCAGTGTTAAATCATCATTGCTCTTAACAGTTCAGTAAAATTACTCTAATAAATGTGTGACCGTAGAGATGAAGTTTGGATATCTTCCCATTAGTTATTCTGTTTTATTTGATATGAAGTAGGCACACTTTGTGCATTTTTTTGATTTGACGTTACTGATTCAACAAGGATTATTCTTTTTTGGCAGATAGCAACATTCAACATGAATGATAAAGCATGTTTTCCACAACAATATTCATTCTCCTTCTCCAGCTCTGTTGTTTTCTGGGACTTTTTGTGTGTCACTCCTTGATCTTTTGGCAGGTTTATGATCTGAATCAGGTCATCAGCACCTTTTACTTTAGGAGTTATAAGGGCCTCACTAAGATTCAAAGAATTGATTGGAACAATCGGTGAACAATTTTTCCCAATTCTTTTCTTTATTTTTAGTTTTTGGTATTGTGCTGACCTCTTCATACAATATTCATGCAGTGGCATTTCCACTCTTCATGCTGTTTTTATTTCAATTTGGTCCTTGTACTTTGTGTTCTGGTCTGAAATTTTCTCTGATGACGAGTCTGCTGGGCTAATTACTCTCAGAAATTCACCTCTATCAACATTTGTATTAGGGGTAAGTGTTTGATTTATCATCTTTGACTTAAGAGGTTCTTTTGAATCTTTATTTCTCAGAAGAAAATGGCATACTTAAAAAGGGCCCTTATTAAAAGATTTTAATTATTTTCTGTGTTTGTTTTATAGATCATTTGTTCCATCTATGTGGTCTGTAATTTATAGCTTACAGCTGTCCAATTTGGCACTACTTTTGGAACCCATTGAATGAAAACTTATCAGCATTTCCTTACCACAGGCTTTCCCATTCTCATATACGCTTCCAAGCGTTTCTTGGGAAAGGCAACCAAGTTTTCATTTGCGAATGTTGGTTGTCTATGTATTGATTACAGATCAGTTGTTAGTTTTAAAATATAGTTAATTGTGCCAGAAAGCCAGCATATGATCATCAAAGACCTGTTCTTTTACTGAATTAAAATTAGAAAGCAGCCAAGAAATTGGGCATGTCTGCAACTGGCATCATGATCACGGAATTGTCATTTATTTCCAATATTATGTCTTCGTATGTTAGGGCAATATGGATCTGTATGACCTTGATCCAGGCTGTTCAATGAGAGCAGCATGGCTTTATAATTTTTGATTCTCTCGTCTAGAAACTCACAACACATGATTTGAGGTGTATCGGCTGAGATTTCTTGTTAATTCTCAGATTTAGGTTTCTTTAAATTTATTCTTCTGTTTATGTTTTGACAAGTCCCCATTATATTCACTCTTTCCGCTTGGTCTTCAGATTTTTGGCAGATTTCTGTTGGCTACTTCATTTCAGACCTTGGAATGATTTGTTGACTTTATCTTCTTTGGGTGGAGATGTAAGTGAACTGCCAGAATGAAAAGAAAGTAAACTTAGAATGTCTTTGAATTATGTTGCTCCATATATCATTAGTGGTTTCTAATGTTTTAAGTTTGTATATCTATTGTGATATCTTGCAGATGTAATGCTTGTTTGACTTCCATATCTGAAGTTGTTTTTTTAAATGGAGGGAGGATAAGCCTGAGCACCACGTAGATGGTGACAATTATCTTTTATTCTCTGAAAAATTATGGCTAGTCAAGATAATTCTGCAATCCTATTTCATAGTACATCTGCCATTTTCCTTTTTTGTGTTTGAGTATGTTTAAAAGGATGGAGCTTCATTTTTATGTTTTTTTAATGATTAATGTTGCCAAAATTTGTTGGGAATTTGTAAAGTTCCCGCCAAGGTGTGCTTAATAAAATGGGGGGATTCGCCAGTAAAGCTGTAACATGCTTCGAGCACAAGAACTTAAGGTGAATCTGTGAGGTGCTCTCCTTAATTGCTTAAATAGAATATTATAGTTAGAGAAAATATGCAAAGCCAATGTCATGTTAAATCAAAAGTTATTTCATTGCTTAAATTGAATGTTGCTGGAGTATCTTTAGTGGAGAGTTGAATTAAAAAATTATCTCGTGCATTCAGCCGAATGCTCATATCCTCATCTCCTGGTTTCTGCCAATAGGTTTTGTTTCCGTGTGATCACAGAGCATTTTACCCATAATTCAAAAGAGTAATTCCCATCACTGACTAAGCACAATAGCTATAGACAGAGTGCCATTATTAGAAAAGCACATCCTAGACTGTTAACAGTTGTGTTACTTTTGGATTTCAGGTTTTTCATCACTCTATCAGAGGAATTGCAGTAGCATATTCCATATTTACGGGGGAGGGACAGCTGTACACGTTCATGGTCCTGATATCAGAGGTGACAACCCCAATGATCAACATAAGATGGTAAGTTGTCTGAATGTTCAGAAAATGTCGGAAATATTTTCGAATGTTCTTATCTGAGAACACATAACTGCTTTTTACACAGGTACCTTGATGTGGCTGGTTTGAAGAGATCCACTGCCTATTTGATCAACGGTCTTTTGATAATTTCTGGTTGGTTGGTGCGTAGTTCTACCATACCTTGTCCCTCAATAAAGGTGCTTTGATGAGTTTATAATGCACACTTACAATTCAAAACTTAGAATATGGAGACAGAAGAACCCTTGAGGGAACAAGATACCCTGTGAACACGATATTTGTCACACAATGATATTAGTGCTTACCGAAGTCAATATCATGAAATGCAGGTGGCAAGAATTCTTTTGTCTGTTTACATGATTTACCATGTCTATCAACATCACGCGCAGGTAATTTGCCGTGCTAGTCTCTGAAGATCCTTGCTAAATTTCATGAACCAAAGCAACAAGTCTGTGATTCATACAAGGGATTAAATTGCCCGCAGGTGATGCAGATGGACACTTTTGGCCTTCTTTGGGTGTTTTTCATACCCGTTGCACTTGCTATCATGAACTTAGTGTGGTTCGGGAAGATTCTCAAGGGTTTGAAGAAAACTTTAGCAAAAAGGAAGTAAGTTCTGTAAAGGACTACATAGGATGATGTGGATTTCCATGGCTGATGTTGTGTCAAATTTTGTCGGTCCTTTGAAGAGGGGATTCCAGGATTAGAGGCGAAGCGAAGAAAACCATATTAAAGCCATGACTTCAGATTCTGCTGTAAATCAACATGCGCTCTGATGAGTTCATAGAGCAGGACAGCAGTTTTAATGTGAATATGGTCCCAGCTATGTATAGCATTCACATTTTTTATTTTTTTACCTCACTAAAAGTTGTTATAAACGGGGGTGCAGGATGAGTTGAGCGAGCCACCTAATTCAATGAGTCAATTTGATAAAAGTTCCGCTCAAACTAGAACTATGTTGAGTTTGACTTTAATCCGTATTGAGTCAAGCTCAAGTTTAATTTTTTATGTTTGAAAACTTGCAAGTTGGTTGACCAGTATTATTAAATATATTTATATTTTTACTCATAAAATATATTATACTCTTAAATGTGTTTTATAACTATCAAATTAATATATAATAAATAATGGATAATGCATTAAAAATTATAAGTAGTAAATTATGTAATAATATTAATGGAATATTTCTAACAAACTATTATAAGCTCTAAATCCAATTAAAAAAATATTTATGCACATATTCAATTAGTATAGATCTTTCATATAATTTTATTTGAATATAAATACCTTTTGATCACTTAAATATAAGGACATAATAAAATTAATTAAAATTATATATTTGTTCATTTTATAAGTTACTACATATGTAAGACTAAATTATTGTGTTAATTAATAAGTATTCATATAATTTATATGTTTTAATATCATATGAAAGCTATAAATATTTATGAACTATAAAGTTAATTAGTGATATAATATGTTCGACTTATTTTACAATTTAAGATTGCAATTTTTTTGAATATATATTTTTTTATTGTAAAAATAAAAAATTAATGAGTGCGACTTTGAGTTTAAACTTGACTTTATTTTGACTTGAAAATTTTTGAACTTAAACTCGATTAAGCTTTTCTTTTGAGTTTAAATCTGAGCTCAATTCAATTTAATATTAGTAGAATTTGGATAAAAAAATTTTATATTAACTCGACTCAAACTCAATTCCTTTATACCCTTAGCTATAATGGAAAATGGAAAATGGAAATTTGAAACGTCAATACCAAAAAACTTAAGGAACAAAGGTAAAACCCTCCCCTATTAACACCTCATTTTATTAATTCTTTATACACACACACACACACATATTTATTTATTCTCTTCATTTCATTTATTTCATTCACTTTTTCAATTTTTATTAACTTTGTTTTTTTTCAAATTCCTTTCTTTCGTTTATCATTTTGTAGTTTTTATAATTGTCACTCAAATTTAATTTGCAGTACATATTTTAAATCTTTCATGATTTTTTTTAAATTTTTTTTCTTTCTTATTTTATAGTTGATATAACATTATACATTTAATTATTTTTGATCTATACTCTTTTATAGTGGTTGTGACCCTTAAAATAGATTTTGGCTGACACAAAATAGAATCACTTGTTCAACCTTCAACTCTAAAATATTTATGGAAACAAGATGGATCAATTAGTAAAATTGTCATTAATAAATTTATACGATTGTATTATATTTAAAATAGACTGTTTTTGTTAGATGATAAATTACAAAATAAACATGCATGTATATTAACCTTTAATTATTTAAGCACGTTAATAAGTGACAAAATATTTTTACATAAAATCTGAATTTCAATTCATGTGTTCTAGCCTGTAGCATGGAATTATTTCAACATTTAGCATTTACTTAGCTTTGTGTCGAGTAACTAGAATGAGCTACGATTATACTATTTTGGTATTATTATTATTTTTGTGTGTGTATGATTATCTATAATAATATATATATATATATATATATATAGGGTTATTCAATGTCTTGTAATAAAAATTAAAAGTAATGCTTTCTTGATTCTTTAAAATGAAATTACATATGAGTCTTAGACACACACCCACACACACGTACAAGCTGATTTTCACACAATTAAATTCTCCTGGAGCATTAATAATACACACGCACACGCACACGCACACGCACACACCAGAAAAGGGACTTTTAAGTAATTTACTTATTATATAAAAGGGGAATTTTCAGGCACCACTCCTGATCCAAAACTCAAGTCCTGTAATTTTAATGATTTGCGGCTGTAAAGGTCTGTCACAGATTCATAGTGTCATCCTTCAGGCGTACGGATGACCTCTCTCTTGAGTTGCTTGTTTGTGTGGTTCTTTCATATTTCATCAAACATCAAAAGACCAGCTGCGATCCCACGAAATTCACATTCTGAGCACTACAGAAGACATTGCACACCACTCTTCCCATACCAAACAAAGCACAATCACCTCATGTCGCTAGAAACTCCATGCAGGAGTTTTCAGAATCACTACTGATGCTTCAGAGAGCATCCCTTTGGGGACGAGGAAAAAACACACCATTAAAATGAAAAGAACTGAAGCAAAAGGTTTTATGTGTTTTGGAGCCCATGAGAAATTGCACTCTGAGCACAATCAGCAACGCGAAATCCAATCCTCCCCTTCTCCAAGTCATACACAACCTCCACATTCTGCTGCTGGAAGCTTCCGAAAACCCCTGCGGGTCCGGAATCAGCATCATCCATGCTCCGGAAGAGTAAGCACTTGGCCACCATAGAGTTATTCGGCGCACTCATGGCGTAGAAAGAATTCCCTTGCGGCAACGTGAGGCTCACATTGTTCAAGAAATGAAAAGTGATTGAAGGCAGATTATCATCGGCAAAAATATTGTTGGTTGGGCACGGAATTCTGTAACACAGGTCAAACCCTGATCTCTCCTCCACTTCTGTGGCTCGAGGGTGTGTTATCACCGATTGGAGGATCGACAGGAGTAGCGAATAGAATGGGTGTGGTAAGTGTGTGTAAGTGGTTCCCGAGTCTATAATCATGCCGCCATTGCCCGACAAGTCGAACTCTCTCAAGCTTAAGGGCACTTGTGTTTCAGAGACGTTGCCCACAGTCACTGCCTCCAGACCCATGTAATAGTAGTTTGGGTGCATTGGGGTTTTCAACATTGGAGTAAACTGCAATAAATACTCCCTGGAGGATATGGCAAGGTCTCCTAAAACTAGAGGGCCGTGAACATTGGGGTTGTTTGCGTATTTAAATGGCAAGAAGCAATGGGAGAACCCCTTCTGCGCAAACCCTAACTGCGAAGGCAGTGAGAGTGGGCCTTTTCCGAACCCTGCAATTCCTATAGGCTCTCTATATGTGACACCAACACAGCCAAAGCAGAATTTGGGGATCTCCCTGGTGGGATTATTAGGGCTACTTGCATGAACTATGAGAACATCCCTAGTTAGAGCTCCAGTAACAGCACCTTCACCATAGGTATAAGCAAATGAGGGGCATGGCCTATAGCAGGTGGACCGGAGCAGCGTGCTCAACGAGCACCCCGCCACGGTGCAAGAATCAAGCGAGTTATCCGAGCTGTGGATCTCAACGCAGAAGGGACTTGTGCAAGAATCTCTCGAGGCTGAGGATGAATGGGAAGGAGAGAAACTAGCTGTTAACTTGTTGTTTCTGTAGTCGTCGCAGTCTATGCAGTCGAAAGATAGGCTACCACAAGGCACCCAAGTTAGGTCACTTCCAGTGTCTAGATACACTTGGATGACTTGAGGGGGTGTCCCCAAATTGAGGGATATGATGTAGCCGTCTCTTATTTCTTTGAGTGGCAGTGTCATATCCAGCATTTCTGATGGATTCTTTGCCGAATTGTGAGTAGTATTTGAAGTGGGAATAGTAGCCCTGGAATGAGTCAAGCCCAAGACTAATGACTGATGAGTGTTTCTAATCTCTTTTGCACGGGACTCATCAGAGGTTAAAGCAACAAATAATAGAAGAAGAAAGTGAAAAATCGTCATGCTCATGATCGATTCAATTGATTAGTTCAACAATTTGAAAATATGTGGATGAATTCCAAATCATCAATGACAGCAGTATTTATAGACCAGAGGTAACATTTTGACAGTATGGAGAATTAATTGGTTTTTTGGTGAAGAATTAGAACTTCAAAACTAGCGAGTACAATAATCACTAATTAAACAAAATAAAATAAGCCCACATTTCTATAATGCCCACAAGTGGGGTAGCTGGACCTCACAGGTGTTGCATGGAGGCTACGATATAGAGGAACGTTAGGGTCATGTCAGCCTTTGGTTGTTTTATTGGAGAGGAAAATCAGATTGTTTGCTTGGGTGCCTATAGCGATGACGGACAGCAGCGTTCCCTGAATGGATTTAAGGACAGAAACTGCTGCGCGCGTGCTTTATTTAAAACAAATAATTAATTTAGAGAATAAAAAGTACAGAGCATCTATACCTTCATTTTTTATGACAGATCCTACTCAAATAATGCAAACCAAGTGACTGCCAGTCTGTAACTCCACCTCAGATATAATAATATAATAATTACGCTTAACTAGTTATCATTTTATGCGTTTATCTACTCAATGGGGTGGCTACAAGTTGCTGAGGTGGAGGTGACGCAAGATCCTCATTTTTCTGCTAAATCTTATTAATGCATGTTAATTAAGAGTGTGCCGTCATTGGAAGTTTCTAGCCACTGACTCAAAAAGCTACCAGATTATCTACTCTGAAACCCATAAACTGTATTTGCTGAGGGGTTTTCTTTTAAGCTGAAGTTACTCGGAAATGCTAGCATAGGATATTGGCAGATGACATCAACATTGAAGTAGTATTGGATTCTGTGGAGAATCAGAAACTATACAACTGACTGCACTTAGGTTTGTTTCTCTGTCTTTATCGATTTAATGATTTTCTTTTTGCCATTAGGTTAAAGAATATGCAGTGCAACAGATCGACTCCGACATGAGTTTCAAAAGTTCTTTTGTCCTTTCAATGACGTTTTATGTGGGATTAACCGATAATTGATCCGCACAAGGTCACCACTAAGTGACTAAAGGTAATATTTCTTTAAAAAAATAATTAAATACATATTAGATATTGTATTCAAATAATATACAAAATAAATTGTATTATCAGGTGCAATATAAAATCACAAATGCCAAAAAACAATCATAAATAAAAAGTAATTGACATATCAATAGAACACATTTAGATGTCTTAGTTGGCCATTTATCCAAAGCATATTGTGGCTACTTAAATGCATCAGTATGCATTTTACACCTAATTTTGAATTTATCATGAACTGACATCCTGAGGATCCTGCCTTCTTAGTAACATTTCTTTCTCTTACAGTCGTTTCCCATATCTTAGACTCCAGTTTCCAACACTAGAATTGAGGTATTATCAAATCAAATTCAAATAACAAATCCAGTCCATAACTGCTCGAATTTAATTTAACTAAATTTCGTAAAATTTAATCTCAAACTTGAATTAGGGTCAAACAATGAAACCGTGTTCAAAAAATAATTCTGAGTTCGAGTTTGAAATCTATTTTTCATTCAAAAAAGTATTCCATGTTCCAATGGGCTGCCTGTACAATGATTGGCAGTAAGCCCACTGCGGGATGTGTCACCTGTCACCACATTCAACAGCAAGGCTAAATTAAATAAATGAATAAAAAATCAAAGCAATGTTTATTTTAAAATTTTGGTACTCATTTTTAAGTGCTTTTGTGTTAAAAATTTAATAATAAGAATAATAATATTTAAAAAACGAAATGATTTAACATAATTTCGGCCAATCAAAATTGCAAAACAAACAGATAAACTAAATCCAACAGCATTGACAAGTCAAAAGGTGAATGAGGCACTTCAATCAATGTGAAAGATATATCGAAGCCACTTTAACTCTGCCACAAATACGAAGGTACGTAGAGAAATTACTTCATAGAAACAACATTTAGGACTTGATTTTAGTTGATACATGTGCCTGTGATCAGAAGATTGCATAACTTTAAGAGCAACAAGAAGCACCAGCTGCCCTCTCTACTGGTCGGTCCACGAGGACCATACCTGAGGGATTAGCTGCCCGCGGCAGACGGGGCAATCTCTTTGCTGTAGAGGCAAAACAACACTTAATATATTGTAAAGACAGATGGAACAAAGGAAGTCTTTCTGTTGCTTACAAACGATGTTTGCTCATACATACATGAGAAGAAAAATTCACTCGGTTGAGGGAAATTCAGATTACTTTCTGACTTTGACCTAAAGCCCCTATTTCCTCAAAAGCTAATAGTTAAGACCAATAGAAAACGGAAATTTCTTACTGTTTTTTTATCCCTTCTGTAGTTCTGTTTTTTTATACTTTTTTCTTTTATTTTTTCACCCCTTGCTCGCGTGCCCACGGTCTCATTAAATGAGTGGGTCCACATGGATGATGAAAGTAGTCGTACTCGTAAGTCTCAAGAATCCAGCCACCATATTAGTGTTCTTGGAAAAGGGCAAAAAATGAAGATTGCTTTGGTAGATCTGATTCAGGCAATTGAATGCAGCTTTAGAACATTTTATTCTAGTGTTTTTTTCCACATATTTTATTTTGCCACGTAGAATACACTTTTCAAGATATTATTCAAGCTTAAACTCTTACCAATTTCATAAAACAAGTCATTGACATTTGTTGATGTCTTTGCAGAAGTTTCCACAAAGAAAAGACCGTTCTCCTGGCCATAAATTTGTGCTTCCTGCAACAATTTCACATAACTTTGTGTCATAAGATTTGCGCTTCCTGCAAAATTAATATAACTAAAGGTGTCGTTCACATACCCAACTTTGACATCTCAAACTCCAAGTTCAAGCATTCAAGCAACAGAACCCAAAATATTTGCATTTCTTAAAACAGCTTACAAGCACTAAAGTTACTACCGACACTGAAGTAATTTCTATCAATATTCTATTTTGCTTGTGACCTCACAATGTCCATAAGGCTAAAGCCAGGCAATTACTCAAAGAAATTTGCATTATGTTAAAAGAAAGGATATATCAGCCTAGCGACAGACATGAATGAATATAAGTTGTGGTTCAAGTGCTTGATCACATACGACACCGAAAATGAGAACAAAAGAATAAATACTTGCCTCTGCTGCCACCTTCCTTCCATCCAACAGATCCAATTTATTTCGAGCAAGTGCCATAACCATATTTGGGCTACCTTTTTTCGGAAAACAAAGAAGACTTAACAAATTAAAAAGGTAAATGCAGAAAAGTTCAAAAATTCATAACCACATATTATGAAAAGTCTACTTAAAAACTACTTTGTATGAAACCAAGAAAGGAATGAATTCGTTTCAGCGTTCTCTCTTTCCAATAACAAATTTTCCCATTTCCTTACGAAGGGTTCTGGTAATGATGCCCACATTTTCCTAGGAGTGCTCTAAAATACATTGGCAGCAAAGATAGATTCTTGGGCTCTACTAATGTGGTTAAAATGATAAATTTCACCAAGAATCACCTTAATGCTGTCACAATCAAAACTGCAGCAAACTTTTCCAACTGACAGGCAAACAAATTTACCTTGAGCTAGAAGCTCCTGAACCCATTTTTTTGCTCGATCAAACGAGGCCTACAGAGCAAGAAACAACTATTATGATACATGAAAAATCAATTAGTCACCATCCCATCAGTTCATGACAACTTTCTTTTCCATTGGTGCCAAATAGAAGATCTCGTTGATGTAGCACAATTGATTCTTTGAATATAAAACACACATCTGACAACGGCTTAGGCTATGTTTGTTTCGCCATTTTAGACCCTAAAAATACACACTCAGTCATTACACTTTTTAAATTTTATCTCTCTCTTATTTTTGCATAATTTTTGAGACAAAAACACTTAAAAACACCCATCCAAATTTGAAAATAAACATAGCCTTATGTATCTGTCTACTCCAGGCAGATTGATGAGCCATGAGCCTTAGTTAAATGGTCTCTATGTTCATATGATCAAGGCAAAGAACAAAGAACAAGCACAGTTAAATTTCAGTATATGGCACTAAGTAAAAATTCACTTAGTTAACTTGATCTGAAACATGTACGCTGAATGCTGGCTTATGTGACTGCTTGATGGTTTCAAAAAGCAAACACTTACTTGGTTTGTTACATCGTAGACAATAATTGCCGCAGCAGCTCCTCTGTAATACATTGGAGCCAAGCTGTGGTATCTCTCCTGACCGGCAGTGTCCCATATTTCAAAATTTACAGTTGCATCATTCACAGCAACTGTTTGCGAAAAAAAGGCAGCCCCTATAGTTGATTCCTACATCATATGAGTTCAGTCACTAAAGCCCAAGAAAATTGATGTGAAAAACAATTCCATCTTATCAATTTAATACTTACCTGAAATTCAACAAATTGCCCTTTCACAGAGCGCAACGCTAAACTAGATTTTCCAGTTCCAACGTCTCCAAGGAGCACCTAAAAGCAAAGAAGACCGCATCTGGCTTAGCAACAGGATAGATATAGTGTGAGTGGGCGAGGCAATAAAGAGAAGCATCTAAATATAAATTCATATCAATCCTGAAAACACAATATAGTAAGATGGAATCTGCCATATGGTACAGAAAGCAAACACTTGTTCAATACACTTTTCATTAAAAGAGCCGAAAATGTGAAACTTGTCATTATAAGAAATGCTACCAGAAGGTCAAATTTTAAACATATTTCCGGCAAGGTTCAGTCTGAAAGAGGAAATTATTCAACCCAATATACAACTATTTCTACTAAGACTCCCATTATTTTTCCTAAGTGTCCCATACAATTGAAACCACAAAGTTGGAGTTGTATTATTCGAAAAGCTATGCTAGCCATCAAATAATTCACATAGTGCCACAGGTTGTAAAATCAAGATTACCCACCGCCAATCCAATGCTCGATGGCTAATTTCAAGGCCACATGATATAAAATCACCCAATTTTCTCAATCCTATTAGGCTATAACTGGAACCAAGTATCGAATAGATAAAGGACAAGATCTTAACCACAGCGGGGAAAGAAATGTCTATTCGTAAAACAAGCGTAACCACGGCGGTATCGAATTAGAGTAGGCCCAAATAGATGGTGGAAAATCATCTAAAAAGAAGATATAATCAGAATAAGAGGCAAAAAATAGGGAATTTATTATTAAGTACAAACCAGCTTGGCGTTGATGTTCTTGTTTCCGCTGGAAGCCATAAACAAAATTTAGGAAGAAATCAATAAATAAATTTGGTAAAGTAGCCAAAATATGTAAAGTTCCCGCTGAATCGAATATAAAAACAAAATTTTGTAAAGAATGCTTGACGGTTTGCAATTGGCGTTATGCGTGGACGCCAAGAAACAGGGAACAGTCGTGTCGAAAAAGAGTCGCAAAGAAACTATTAATGAATTGGACCGCTGGGCTTTATGCCCCGAGTTATGTGCTTATTAGGCTGGTCAAATTGATATTTTTATGATTGTAAGTAAATTTTGGAGGTTGGAATTTTGGCATAATAAAAATTTAAAAATAGTATAAAAATAAAAGAGAGAGAAGGAGATAAAAAATATTATTTAATTATTATTATGTTTAGAAAATTTGATTTTAAAGGGTGAAACTTTGCATCATACATAAAGATGTTTGTTCTTTTTTTTTTTCTTACTATTTATCATTACTTAAAGATCTTATAAATCAAATATTTAATCATATAAATTTTATATAAATTTCAAGTTTTTTCTTGAATAAATTAATATTTTTTCAATCATTATATTTATTCATAATCAAATCAATATCTATTCTTATAATTTTTTATTTATATTTATTTTTCAATTACCTTATAAACATATATTCTGTTGTATTATTCAATTATTATTATGTATATTAAATATACATAAAAATAATTTTTTTACCTATTCAAATATTACTCAAATCACCCAATTATACTTGCCGTATTCTAATTTGGAAACATACATAGCCAAAAAGGTACTATGATACGTATATGAAGATTAGATCCCTTAACTTTCGCTGGTATGCAATATTACGCTGAGGTCACATTTACTCTGTAGTGGATGTAGTGAAATGATTATGTAGTGAAATGATTAGAGAACAACGCGATGAAATATGTAATGTAAATTTGTATAATCAATAAATCGTATGTTAGTATAGGGGTTTTTGTTCTAAATGTTTTATATAGGAGTTGGACAAAATAATAGTATTTCTTATCTTTCAAATAGTATAATTCAAATGAAAAAAACAACCGTTCGTGTCAAACCTTAAATTATCAAGGAAAGTAAGATAGTGATGAATATTGTTGTAAATCCAATAATCCAATTGAATATCTTCGTTCGAGTAAACAATAACTCATTCCAAAATTAAGCAATTCCTTCTTAGTTTACTTTTGTTTTATGAAATCACAGCACCCATTTTGCTGAACTTTCGGTTTATCTTTTCTTTTGGACTTTTTCTCCCTTGCAAGGGTGTGTGCATAATAATAAAAGCAATAACATGGTTGGGTTGAAAAGTGGAGGTGGCAGTCGGTCTCACGAATGGGATGAAAAGGTAAAAAGCTGAAATACCCGTTGCGTCCTTTTGTCAGAAAAAGATGCATTAGCATCCACAAGTTCATGTAAATAATAATTAGCTATTAAAATCTTGTAAATACTACATGATGAATGCCTAAAATTTAATAAATATTATAGTTTTATTATTTAATTAATTTTTTTTATTTTTTATAATATAAAATTGTAACTTTTATCGCAATTTAAATACTGGCTATGTTCTTATGCAAATTTAAGTATAGAAAATTTGATATGAAAATTCATAAACAGTAGAATAAAAAAGATAAAAAAAATATTGTTTTGATATTTGATATGTTGAAGGATTAATTTAAAAAAAAATGTAAATTGGATCCAAACATAGCCGTGTAGAATCTACAACAACAAATATTGGGGATGACGAAACATACCATTAACATGTGGTCGTGAAGTGGCCGCAGGCGTGGACAATTTTGATTGGGTGGTGGGAAGAAAGACCAGCCTTTCATTTACGTACACATACATATGCATATATACATTTTGACACACACACACACACACACATACATGTATAGAGGCCTCCGTAGACAACAAGACTGACACCAATAATAACATCAGCGTGTAAATGCCCACTCTGCAGCAATGGGCCTGCAGATCCTCACACATCAATCTTGACTCGATCTCCTTACTTTGACCACATTTCTTTAATTGGTTTCCTCGTCTGCCACTGCTCTACTCATATCACACAGTTCACGGCACTGAGGTTACTTCGTCTCGTCACATAACGTCCTGATCAAATTTTAATGTTTATTTCAAGTGTTTTTATTTTAAAAATTATAAAAATAAAAAATAAAAAAAATAATAATTAAATATATATTTTTAACTTAAAACACTCGTAACATAACTTTGGCTTAGCATAAGTTGATAGACTACATATATATGCATGCAAGCAATAGTTGCAGTCGCACATATATACACATAGGATATAGAAATAAGGCCATTAAACCCTAAATATTGAAACCAAATATTACACCTGTCAATAAATGACTTCATAAATAAGTGGCCATTACATAATCCACCATGAAATAAAATCAGGAAAACCTAGATGACCGTCGGGTCTGTACAAACAATTGGGTAGATAATTAATGTCTCTTCTCTCTCTACGGAAATTGACATATTACCACGGCTAAGTAATGAGAAATTAATCATGCAGAGACTATATATAATAAATAATTCATTAGAATAATAAAATTGCAAGACGGAACTATTTTGCAGGTGATTGGCCTTTGTGGTTGGCAAAAGCAAGGATAGAATTGGCGAGTTTGTTAATGGCTTCGACCAGACCATCAATACCTTGTCTATTGATCTCAGCCTTTGACTCTTCAATCTGCAGTCTTCTCTGCTGCAGACTCAGCAGTTCTCTGTGCCTGCTCTCCTCTCCCTCCGCACATGACCGAATCGCTTCTGCTATAATTGAAGCACTCCTCGAGATTGCAGACCCCAGTTCGCCGCCCCCGCCGCCGCTCGTTCCTTCCCCGTCGCCTCCTCTCTTTCTTCTCTTCGCCGGTGAGTCTGTGTGCTCGCTAGTGTCGGAATCTGACTATCACAAATTACTATAATTGCTCCGGCGTAAAGTAAACGAATATTACACAGCAATCTAATTACAACAAGACAAGCAATGTACAAAAATGGGAACGCATAAGTGCAAAGGCTAACTCTCAAGAACTAAGGAACGAATGTAAATGCAAGATTCAACGAAAGGAAAGAAACGATTGGGTGGATTTAGTGATTGAGAATGCGATGTGGTGCATTAGGCCATGCTTGTATGTCTCAAAATGGACATAGAGCCACCATCCAATTCATTGCTGCTGGGTATCTCTATTCTCTAATCGGTGCACATATCACACACAGGCACGAATTTCTGACAGGAAAAATATATTAAGACCAGTTCCCACATACATAAATTTTCAATCGGGGTTTTGATGTAACTGAGGATGTGTGTGTAAGAGAGATAGTGAGAGATAGAGAAATAGAGACTGAGTTAGAGAGCAGTACCTACTGCGCGTTGCGGTTGAGAAGAAGGAAGAGTGCGCGGCTCCGCCGTTGTTTGCGCCAGAGGAGGTAAGACCTGCGGCATTGTTGGAGGCTGATTGGTAGGATATTGTTGCACAGCAGGAGGCGGCAAAGGGTGCGGCCTTAAGACATCAACAGCAGATTTTTCCTCAACAATCGGCGGGTTGGGATTCGAAGTTCCAGACCCACCACTTTCCCTCGCCCCTGCCCACTGACCTTTCCTCTCCACCGCCTCCACCAACGCTTCGTATATCTGAGGCAACATATTGGAAGGCAGATTGTTGTCTTTCCTCTCGTTCTTCTCAATCCTCCAATAGGACTTGTCTTCCGCCACTCGTCCCTCCGCCACTCTCCTTTCGTACTCCCTCAGTTTCTTGAAATCTCTCATCAGATTATCCCACTTGTCGTTGCACTGGTTTTGGCTTCTCAGACACCCATTTTTCCAGCAATAATCCTCCACCCATTTCCATCTCAGTTCCGTGGGCTTGCTCCTCTCACCGGTGTCCCCAGGCCTCTTCGTCCGCCGCTGATCGTCCATCTTCTTGGCTTCAATCAGAACCATGGTTTCTTGAAGGGTCCAGTTACCCTTCCTGTAGTCCCTCAGCAGATTATTATTGCCGCCCTGATTAGCTATGGTCAGATCCATGCAAGAAACAAACAACGAATTCGCACAGATACAACGTGCAAGTGTGAGCGACTGAGCAGAAAGCAGTGTAGTGACCACTGAAAAGGGAGCCACACTCTTGAGAGAGACGGAGAAAAGGCGTGCCTTTTGTATCTCAACTTTTTGGTTTTTCTTTTATCAATTTTGAATCTTCGGATCAGATACGTTGGTGTTCAAACCGAGCTAAAAGGGTCAATCTGTATGCTAATTCAAGCCCAAAAAAATGGAAAAAAGAAAATGGACCGTGAGGCGTCAATGTTGGCTGTGTAGGTGCAGTTTGCAAAATATTCAGATGTTCACGATGGGAAATTAAAGCAATTGGGAAGAAATTGCAGTAATCTAATTCCGATCAAACTAGCCGTCCCTTAAAACTATCTTACCCACCGTAAAGTAAACAATGTCAAGGAAAGCAATACTGAGGAGAGAGGCAAAGACTGTGAGAAGCGAAGCATAGCATTATAACAAAAGTCCAAACAAATCCATTCAACCTGACACATCCCACAATCCCAGAAACAAAAAATTGAGAGAGAGAGAGAGAGAGAGGTGGGGCGGGGTACAGGCTTACAGCGCTGCTTGCATGGGAGTTGGGAGAGAGAGAGAGAGGCTCTGTATTGGTATACATGGCACCACAGATTGCAATCATGGCAGCAATTTTTAGTTTTAGCAACAAATTAATTCAATTGTTGATAGTTCACTAATAATTATGTTATATGTAGGTAACAAGAGCCAAACGCATTTAAACCCTTCCCCTGGTGAACCACCGACATTACATATCACGAGTTGATTCAATTACATGCATTATACACTAACTAATATGTACTTTAATGTTGCATGCATAGACTATTTTGTTAAATGAATTAAATCATGCAGGAATCACTCGATCAATGTGATGTGTCTATTAGCCTGAGCATAAAAGATCATGTCCGAAAGTAGGCCACGTGAGAGCCTGCCAGATAGATTTTGCAGCCACAAGTTCAAGAAAAATGCACATCAATTGAAAACAACAGATGAATTTGTAATTCCTTTCTTGTACACTTTTTCCAAATGGGAATTAGTGATCCTCTAGGCAGTGATGGTGCGCTAACCATTTGCTTCTCTCTCTAATCCGATTATACTAACAGTGCCAGCCACCACTATTTAATTAAGCACTGACATCTGAGTAAATATATATATATATATATATATATATTGTTCAGCTTAAATATTTCTTGTAATTGTAGGAGATTGGATGGAACATGATAGTGTGGAGGGGAATTCATGCGTTGGGTCAGGGGCATTTAAAGCCGAGATTCCACGTCATTGAACTTTTTTCGCTTTATGTTTTGCCAGTTAGGACGGCAGAATGGGCCATACCTTCTTTCACTGATGCTTGGCCTATTCACCAAAGAGGGACAGGCCATTGGACCCACTGAACCCTGACATATCATTGTCGATCATAGTTCTTGGACTCTAGCCTGCCTCTTCCATAAGCACCCTAGTTTAGTAACATCCATTTTAATCCGACGTTCAAAGGTAACTCATCATAGGTTAGATTGCTCATTTCTAATTATTCAAGGTATGTAAGAGTTCTGTTCATTATTTTTGAAATTCACAAGTTTTAAAGCCCTTTTTTCAACATTTGTCGTAATCATATAAGCATCACAAATATTTGAACAATATTTACATTATAAATATTGTAAATATTAATCGAATTTCTTATTTTTCGTTATTATTTTATGTGACCAATAAAAAGTGAACTGATTGGGGCTACAGCCACAGAAGTATGAGCAGAAGAAAACTTGCACTTAAATTCTAAGCCCATCTACGTTGGACAACCTAAGCAAACTATGGGAGCCTTATGAATCATTAAAAAGATTTCGACGTAAACATAGTACCCGTGATCGGCCAAGGGTTAATTCTAATATCTTGTTGAAAGAGAAAAGTTAGACGACCCAAGAGGCCCAAAAAACACTTCTATTCTTTAAAGTTTGAATTACGACGATCCATCATTTTGTCTGAGTAGATGCCATGATAAACTAAATGTATTTATGATGTGGTTTTGACTTTCATGCAGCACGAATGGTGTAATCTCTGTTGAACAAAATGTTTTTTATTGTTATCCCTCTGGGAGATGCCGCAGTTCGTTCAGGTTAGAGTCACTGTCGGCTTACAACAATCGACATGGAGTGGTGGTTTCTTAATCTTCATCTCCAAATTTGTTTTCGTTAATAATAATTCCTTGGCAAGTTTGATTTTTACATAATGATCACGCGTATCTAGGATGCATTAGATATTCTTTCTTCTTTAAATAGATGT
Source organism: Avicennia marina (assembly GCA_019155195.1). Lineage (NCBI taxonomy): Eukaryota > Viridiplantae > Streptophyta > Magnoliopsida > Lamiales > Acanthaceae > Avicennia > Avicennia marina. The sequence goes on from CM032756.1 coordinate 410,417, forward strand.
TCCTACTTCCTCTCTTTTTCTCAACTGCCCTGTGATCAATTCTTTGGGGAGAAAGATTGTAGAGGCCCAAAACCTTACCAATATTCTCATACGCCAATGATGATGGAGACTGGGGAAGATTCTTTGCGAGAAGAATGATTGCCGGCGACGGAGAACTCCATGAGAAGGGCTTACGAGATTTTGTCACTCCGTCAAGGTTCAGGAGCGTAGCCTCTCATATACGGCGTTGCCATCATGGGCCCTTAGAGCGGCGGTATTTCTCGCTTTTCCTTTGTTTTTTTCTCTCTCGCGGCTTCTTGATTCTTGAACCTTTTCTTATGCCGATTGTAAGGGCTTGGAATCTTTGACAGTTGGGAATTGGATTATGTGATAACTTGAAATCTTGATTGGTAGTTATGGTGCCTATCATTAATAATTTGAATCTTTATTAACTAGTTGCGAATTCGTTATTGTTATCAACTTGGGTGAATTGTTCATGCGATCTCAGTGTAGTCTTCGAAAGATCGAACGAATGTTGATCGGTAATATATTCTGCTTCAACTCATGTTTGATGGACCGTAGTGAATTGTTGCCATATCGGCAGAGTAGTCTTGATCAATTGATAGCTCTGAATGGTTAACCGGATTGCCATTCTTTTCTTTTGTTATTTTTTATCATTTGTAAGAAAAGTAGTTCGTATACTTCAAGGGAAGGTTACACTATTTGCCTTCAGTTTCTTTTGTTTAGTTTTGTTTCTTTTATTTATGTACTTATTTGTGTTAAGAGTATGAAAGTGCGCGAGTGTGTGTTTGTTTAGTTTTGTTTCTTTTATTTATTTACTTATTTGTGTTAGAGTATGAAAGAGCGCGAGTGTGTGTTTGTTTCATAGATCTGGGAGGCATCAATGCCTAGAGTTAACACATATAAGGGACAATCAAGTAACAATAAATTTGTTAAATGCACTTACTTTTGGCTGCTAAGGGTCAGACGACATTGGACTTATGGATAGATAAAGCTATCGGCACTTAGTGGGTTACCATTGTCATGGACTTGAGGGGCACAGACGGTTTTATCTTATTTTACTTTTTTTTTTTTTAAGTTTTCCCTTCTCTGTTTCCTTTGACTGTGCTATTTTGATGCAGTAAATCACAGTGCTTTTCACTGAGGATAAGTAGACAAAAGGTAATACACTTAATCCCATTTTTATATGACTTTTTGGCATTTTATTGGCCACCAATGTATGTATGCATGATCAATAGCTGGTGCTTTTATGACTATAAAAGTATCTCCCTAGGTAGTAAACTGTCTACTGTCTATCCAGTCTGTTTCTCTCACACGAACTTTACATTCTCATTTTTTAATGCGGTCTAAGTAATTTTGGCACATAATCAAAACAGCTTCAAAGCGATGCCAGTCATGCTCATTTGCATGGGTGTATGCATTCTTCTATCTTCCTTCTTGGTGGAAGCGATGCTTACCAAATATAATCTAGAAATTCTCCCACTCATTTGTTTAGTTTTGTTAACTTTAGGAGATGATACAACATTTGAAAAACAAAGTACACTATGTGCTCTAGCATTTGTGACGCAATCAGAATCACAACGAAACAACAAGACAGCGACGATGTAATCAAACCTGAATCCGAGAATCTTAAGGATGCAAATTGAGCGATGAACGTCGATCTAACGTGGTAGGATTGGATTGAACTCGATGTAGACGGCCACAATCAGCACACTGAACACTAATTGATACGCCACAAATCACACGAACTACTCCGGAATGACTCGATTTGGAATTAAAATTCACGAGAAATTGAATGCACAATTTCAGGGAATTTGAAAGGAATTCTGAACTGATTAAAATTCTATCTGTCTCAAATGACGATGAAAACGAATTTATAAGTACTTCAAAAACCCTAACCCACCTGTAGTTGGGCTTACTTCCCCTATTGGGCTTATTTAACTTGGCCTAGAATTAAAATAATTCGGAATAAAATAAATAACATAAAATTAAGCTAATTCTCTCGCTCCTTTGCCTCCGTGTCTTCTATCTAGTTCAAAATGTTCACCACCCTATGCTCTTTTTTGGGTTCCTTGAATTTGTATCCACGTGTGACATCCTTTCGAATTTTATACACCAAGGCGTTGATTGCTTCCTGAAGTCTTTACTTGTACCCTAATTATTGGTCCGATTAGAATTGCCAAGGAGTCACTTTTATCATGCTGAACATCCACGTCAATTTGCCAACATTGTCCCTATGGGCATGTATATTTAGCAACTTTTAGCTCCATTGTTCTAGGACTGGCTTATATGGCAGGAAGATTAGAATTTTTTGTTGCGGGGGTGGAGGTGTAGCTGCAGGTGGGTTGATTTTAAGGTATCTGCTAAATTTTGCAGGTGGTGCCATGATATTGGCCTTGAGATGGCAGTTGATAAGCTTCTTCTACGAACTCTGTTTCAGATCCATAGCTTCATATTTAATATTGTGACAGGGTAATTTGTTTTTAGTTTGTGACCCTTGGATTCTTTGGTAGGTTATGATGCGCTTATTTAGTCCTTATTCAACAACTTTTGTATATATTGTACGAGATGAAACAAAGGTATTCTAGGACGGACAAGTATTCCTCTTTCTTCCAGCATTCAATTTTTTCGTTGAATCGATCCCTTTCATTATGTTTATCTTGAATATCTAGAGCAAGCTACTGCCTTACCCCCTTATGAGGAGAATCAAGAAACAGTTTATAGAACAGGAGGCTCTGTTAAGCTACAGGACCTCAGTTGGCTCCCGAGAGACCTACTGTAGAATGACTACGACTATGATCTTCTTATAGGTGGTCCAATTTAGGCAGCTGATTTTTCCATTCTAAATCTCCTGGAGGGCTTACTGGTGAAAGACGGGGTGTTGTTCCTGCTTCAGGCTTCTCGTTCCGTTGCACCTGATTTCATTGTCCTTTTTGTTCTTAAATTATGTAACTCCTTCATCCGAAGGTCATGGTTGCTGCCTAGCGTCGTGAAGAGATTACCCATGAGAAATTCGGTATCATAGCTTCTGATAAGGTTTTCCCCATCTGTCTGAACTTCACGGTTCAATAATTCCATTAAGCTGCAACGATTAATTCTCAATTTAACCCATAATTGGTGAGCTCTGGAGCAAGCAGTCCAAGAAGTTCCTATTCCAGGCTTTGGAAAAAGTACGGGCTTAACGGTGAAGACATATTTTACCTTATGAGAGGCTCGTAAAGGATTTTATGTGTATGTATACGAAGCTGGTCCTCTAATACGAATGAGCTCTTTTTTTCTTGTAATGGTGACTTCTCTCCCAGTCATATACAATAGCCCATGAATGCATGGACATCTACATGTTTGCGTTGATATTTGATACTATGTGAATGCTTACCACCCACATGGAAATCAGACACCAAAATGAAAGTGTATCTGCCACCCTTAAGTTACTCCACCATGGAGGGATGGCAAAATAGCTTTTGCAGTCGACCGTTATCTGCAATCAACACTTCCAATCTTCATATTGATGCTCTTTTATTTTTTAAAATGCCAAATTTTTTAAAGTTATTTTTCTCACAATGTCAGTTAGACTAATTCGTTCCTGGATATCAAGGTGGTTGATCAAATCTGAATGATATTAATGTTAGCTCTTGTGCAGTCAGGATCACCAGGTCATTGTAAAAGTGTAACGGAGCTTGGATAACTATATGCAAGTTTTGCTGATACATGTAACATTGTAGAGATTGTGTTGGACAAGCGAAATTCATTGAAACTTTCGTGGAAAGGTAATTTTTTGAGGGGTATGGATATTTCCCGTGGTACATGAAGTACGTGTAGGGCAATAGAATCCTTCATGCTTCCGGGGAGAGAGTTGAATTAACAGTGACAATGCAATTAATATTTGGTCTGTAATATTAAATGAAGGAATGTGAAATTATTACGTCGGATCTTACTTTATTCGTCGAGTGTAAATATATTAATATTGTGAGTTGGTGATCGCCAAATACTTGGAAAGGCCATTAGTCAAGAGTGTTGTGGAGAAGTTCAATCTGCCAATAACCAAATCCAAGTGCATAATAATTGTTGGTGGTCCAACGCCAAATAATTAACATAATCATTAGTCAAAAAGTAAATGGGTTTCGCTAATTCTCATGTTAACAATGGGTAGGTGGGCGCAAGTAACGTTTATTGTAAAACTAAGACGTGTGGGTTTGCTAAAGTTGCGACTTTGAGGGCACTAATTAAGTGAATGTGAGACCCCCACGTATGTCAGTGATGTCTAATTACCATTAATAATAATTATTACAGGGGGCCAAAATAGACGATGGAGAGAGCAAGCAGGAGGCGTGGAGCAATGAACAAACTACAAAATTAAGCCTTTGCTTCATTAGCTCCATTTATAGCTAGCTAATTTCACCTTTAGGGGCCCCACAAATAAGCCCCTCTCACGAACACAAAAAACAAAAAAAAGAAACCTTGGTTTTCTTTTCTTTTCTTTTTTTATCTGGAACGCTTGATTAAATTATAGTACTAAATATGCGTTAAATCGCAGTCTAAAACACATATAATAATATTCACTAATGCATAAAAAGTTATGAAGTTGAATTTAAGTGATTCAGAACCCTGTTTAGAAAGAAAACTTGTGCGTTTGAGTACACTGGATTTTTTGATAAAGTTCGGAGAAATAGAAAATAATAAAGGGAAGGAAGGGTGTTTGGGAAATGCATTGAAAGTGCTGAAGTTAAAAGTCAAGGATGGTAACGAGGGCAGTGACCACGAGCACTCACTCACCTCGCACGAGACAAATAAGGCAGGTGTCGGGCGAGACGGCGACGAGGTTGGGAGAGGATTCTTGCCTCTGCTTTTAAATGGGGCTGGAGATAAAAAGAACTCTACCCCATTCCATTCCCTATATTAATTAAATAATACATACAATTATTTTTTGTTATATACATATAAATATATATTATTTTAATTATAATAAATTATAAATTAAAATTAGTTTGTTAAATGTTAAATAATTTAAATTTATATATATTTTTAAAAAATTTGGTTAATTTAAAAATTAGTTTACTAAATTAGTAATTTAATCACTTTTATTTAAAACCGAAAGAAGAAATCATATAAAAAGAATTAATTTTGAAAAAATATACATTTTAATTTTGATGAAACACGTACTTTCTTCCAAAACAAATATTTTTTCTTATAATAAAAATCTAAAAATGTGAAAAAACCAAATTAAATACAATAAATAAAAGTATAAAAATTTTCATTTTTATCAATATAAATATTGAAACTCATTTTTTTACTACACTAAATTAATTAATTAAAAAATAGTAATTTTAACTTTTAATATTATTAATAAATTAGTTTTGAAGTAAAAATTTGTAGCAATGAAGTATTCACAATGAATTATAAGGACGGGTGATATAACGGGGGGCAAAAGAGGCTAACAAGACAGCAGTCACAGAAGGTTTTGACAATAGGGCGGAGGGTGAGGGTGGGGGAGACACTCCTCACCCCACCCCTATCTGGTTGTTATCTCTAATTAAAATATTTGATTGAAAACTTAATTTTATCTTTTTTTTCTTTCTTGTATTAAATAATTTTGGTATTGAAAGTGCAAGACCATCTCGGATACACTTCTTTTACTCATTTCTTTACAAAGAAGTTTAAATTCGAAGAAAAGTGGCAAGTCATTGAATGTCAGCAGAAAGAAACGTCCCTTAATTTGTTGTTTATTTCAATATCTCATGTGAAGCACCGCAAGATCCAATATAGATTCAAATCTTTGCTTTAATGTACTTTAAAGCATTGATTAGGTTTTTTACTCTTTAAATATTCTTCTCTACGTAACATATTAAAATTTATTTTTAAGTTGCAGGTACAGTAATTGGACACTAATTCAACCACAACCCAACACCTTATTTGACTATTCTATTATTTTTTATTCAACATAATTGCTGTTCTGCATTTAATACGCAGCGTGAAGGAAGTGTGCCTCTCTTCATAAATCCTGGTATATTCGGTATTTGAATTTTTAAATTATGAGCTGAAATTTGGGTGCCAGCCCAAAAATTTGAAACCCTATCGTTTGCAAATTTCTGTGGCATAACCCCACTCCCATTTATTCCATTTCCTCCATTTATTTTTACTAAAAGAAAGGGGGAAACAGGAAAAAGACAAAAGACAATCCAAGTTAAAACAACTTTCTGGAGAAAAACTTGAACATGCCACCGATATCAGTACCAAAAAAAGGAGATAATTAGTTAGTATAATGTGTTGGAGTTTAAATTGTAAAAAGTTCTTGGATTTTTTTTGGCAATTAATGTTATGAAACGTGAACGAGTACAATTATTCATTGGCTACCGTTGTAGAGAGCTGTTGGGTGGAGGTGTTTAATTAATTTGAGGTTTTATATGATTAATAATTACGAAAAAAAAAAAAAACCGTTAATAATGGGTATGCCTCAAAAGTACCACCTTCTGGTTCTTTATTGCTAAACTATTGTCGCACTAATTTTTATTTTATTTTTCAATAATTCTTTATCAAATCCTGTAGGCCATGTTTGGGAGATGGGTTTTAGTTAGAGATAATTTTTGACAATAATTATGTTGAAATGAGTTGAAATTTTCTGATAAGATGAATAATATAATTTGTTTGAATATGTACACGTGTATATATATATATATATAATAATAATTGGATAAAATGATAATGTATAAAGATAATGATTATATTTTAAAATATAAATAAAAAAAGATATGAATATGTCTGTAATATATATATATATATATATTGATTTGATTATCGATAAATATAATAATTAAAAAATAATTAGTTAATATTATATATATAAGAGAAATTTAAAATTTATATTTTATTGAATATTTTGTTGAATTGTATGCTTATTAATTTGAAGTAAGAGATAATGATTTTGAATTGAAACTTAGGTTATAAACTTAACATAAAGATCTGTTTCTGTTATTAGCTTGGAGGTTAGAGATCACTTGTTTTCAGCCACCTAAATTACTACTTATAAATCAAACCACAGAAAAAAAAAAAAAACCCGATTAAAGTGTTTTCAATTAAATAAGTCAAATTAAAATTTGAAGGTAAACGAAGAAGAATGATTTAATTGGAAAAGAACTGAAGGGCTGCCAAGTGAATTCGTTGGTCGGTGAATCCCCTTGTCACGAGGATATGTATTCTTATTAGAATAATACGACCAAAAGCATAAATAATACGAGTTTACGTGATAAATAATTACATGAAATATAATTAAGCAAATAATTGTAATTGTTTTGTTTCGAGATTTAGAGTTGCGATACTCTCTAAGCACACGCTGGATGGATGCATTAAGCAAGAGGCAGTCCCGCACGTGCACTCCCTGACTTCGCTGACCACTGCAACTCATTTTGATTTAATGTTGTATATACATTGTACAATATACACAAAATGAAGATGAAAAGGGAATTAATAATGGCGGAGAATATAATTAATTCAAGCTGCTGAGCTGGCAGCAATTAATTAGGTGTAGATCCGAGCGCTTTGGCAAAGCGCTTGAGTCAAAGCAAAAGCCGGTCCAAGTCTAACCAAACCAAACCAAACTGTCACGTTCAAACCCCTCGCTGGCATCCTTTTCAAGATATTTGTTCCATGTGGGCCCACCCTACCCTACATGAATAGTTCTACAAATTTTTATATATTTAAATTTTTTAATTATTGTTTTGAACTGATTAAATATTTATTGAAAGACTTTTTTGCCCTCCAAACCCAGGAGAGATGACGTCAACTGGTCAGTACAATGATTAGCATACCTAAAAGGCTTTAAGTGGGGCAATTCTCGCGTGCATCGCTGATTTTAATCAGAAGAATGAAATAAAATAGCATTAATAGTAAAATGCACATCGATGCACTCGGCCTTGCCCCATGTCTATGGTCGAGTGTACCGCATTATTTGATTGAATTTCTTGAATAAAAATATTCTATAAATTAAAGAAGAAATATTAAAAAACAAAGAGGTCGATAAAGTGTCGGTAGGTGATTGGTGGCAACTGCAAAAAGCAGTCAAAGCCACACGGGAAAAGGCCGAGGCGCACAGTCAAAGCAGCGCTGTCACGGCGGTCAAGTGAGTGCCCAAATAAAATATGTATATTCATTTCATTGAAGTTCCAACATTTTCATATTAAATTAAGCTACGGGAATTCGTAAATCTGGCTATTTCGAGACAATAAAAAATATTTTTTTATTTCTTTTGGCTCCGGATAAATGAAGAATAGAGAATATTTATTGATCCATCAGTCAAGGCACTATTAGCCAGCAGCAAGTGGGTCTGGCAGGAAAACAAAGAAAAGCAGAGAAAGAGCTCTGCAGAGGAGCCTTTGCTGGAGATGCGCTTTCTCTCTCCTCTCGCATTGTCTGTTTTCCTGCCTGGATTGCCTGTGCATCCTCATTTTCACAGGTTTCTTTGATCTGGGTCTCGATTATTTCCTTTATTTTCTGTTTTATTTTGCTCAAAATTCTGTCTTTGTGCATTCCGGATCTCTGTTTACTGTCTAGATTTGTTGCTGTATCTTGTCCCATCTTTTCTATGATTCAATTCTTTTTGAGGCTTGAATGGTAAGAAAGAAAGAGCTTGTTTTTGGGGAATAGTGTTGATTATGAATGCTCTATGATGTGTTGAATGATGATGCTGATGAGTCTTTTGACCAAGAAAAGAGAAAAACCGGATAAAGTGAAAGAAACAGAGACCAAGAGAGAGAAGAGAGTGGGGGGACAAATAAAGATATGCTCTTTGAATGAGTGCAATGCTGCCAGTTAATGTCAATGAAAGCGAGATACTTTGAGGAAGTTTTGGTTCTTGCTTTGTCCTTTTTCACACATGTGTGTCAAGGGTAGATGTAATGTGCTTTCTTGAAAGGCTAGGGGTCGGAGATTCTGGAGAGTCTTTCTACAGGGAGCTCGTGATAATTAGTAGTAATTGGGCAGTTTTCTAGCTAGAAGAGCGCTGCCAAGATGCCTATGTTTCAGGCTTCAAAGAAAGATGGGCTTCTTGGATTTGAGGGTGGTGGGGATGGGCGTATATTGGATCTGGATACCGCAGTGAAAGATGGGGTCTTGGGTGGAGTCTCGGCGGGAGGTTGTGGCTCCGGCGGTTTGATTGGGGAGAAGTTGGATCTGAAGAAGATGATAGAAGAGTTGAATTTGCCTGAAGTTCCATCCGTGTTCATTTGCCCTATTTCTCTTGAACCCATGCAAGACCCTGTTACCCTTTGCACTGGGCAGACCTATGAGAAGTCCAATATTCTCAAATGGTATAGCCTGGGCCACTACACTTGTCCCACCACTATGCAAGAGCTTTGGGATGAGACCATTACACCAAACACGACTCTTTACCATTTAATCTATACTTGGTTCTCTCAGAAGTACGCCCAAATGAAGAAGAGATCTGAGGATGCGCAGGGAAGGGTGGCGGAGCTTCTGGGCACCCTTAGAAAGGTTAAGGGTCAGGCCAGAGTCCAAGCCCTCAAGGAGCTGCAGCAGGTTGTGGCAAGTCATTCAACAGCTAGGAAGGCAGTTGTTGATGAAGGTGGGGTGGCTCTTCTCTCATCTTTACTCGGTCCGTTTACCTCTTATTCTGTAGGTTCTGAAGTTATAGCAATTCTTGTGAATTTGAAGCTGAGTTCTGAGTCAAAAACAAATTTGATGCAACCTGCAAAAGTATCGTCCATTGTAGACATTCTGAATGAGGGTTCGTTAGAAACTAAATTGAACTGTGTTCGCCTGATTGAGACATTGATGGAGGAGAAAGATTTCCGAACAGAAATTGTCTCAAGCCATAGCTTGCTGGTTGCTTTGATGAGGTTGGTGAGGGATAAGAGGCACCCCACCGGACACTTGCCCGGTCTAGGTCTTCTCAAGTCAATTAGCACACACAAGCAAGTTCAGAGTTTGATTGTGAGCATCGGAGCCATACCTCAATTGGTAGAATTGATACCTGTCTTGAATCCGGAGTGTGTGGAGCTAGCCCTGTCTGTATTGGATGCTCTTTCCGCCGTGCCTGAAGGGAGTCGAGCTTTGAAGGACTGTTCAAACACCATACCCAATGTGGTCAAGTTACTGATGAGAATTTCTGAAAGCTGTACAGAATATGCTCTTTCGATTTTATGGTCTGTATGCAGACTCTCCCCAGAGGAATGCTCCTTGGTAGCTGTGGATGCAGGTCTTGCGGCAAAGCTCCTGCTCGTCATCCAAAGTGGTTGCAGTGCCACGCTTAAGCAGCGGGCAGCTGAGCTACTAAAGCTCTGTCGTCTGAATTATTCCGACACAATCTTCATTTCCAAGTGCAAACTAACGAGGACCATCCAATGAATGCGGAAGATTGATCATCTCATTACACTTCACCACTCTGATGTTGGTGGGACAAAAGGAGGCCAGCACTGCCTCCAACGTTTGATTGCTATAACCTTGACTGAGTCAGCAAGAAGCTTGCAGGATGCCGTGGTGAGATTGAAAATACGCGTCCTGTATGTGTTATTCAAGAGTGATTTGACAAATCTGGAGAACCATAGTGCACCGGAAAGAGGAGATGGCTGCCAAGTCCCACTCCGATCATTTGTAAATGTAAAGCGGCGATGACTTGTGGGCAGACATGCTCCTAAGTTATGGCATCAGATGGAGCTTTCAACTGCAATTGTAATTGTTCAGCAGTTGCCTGCTCCATGAATCTCCACATTTCTCGAATCTCATGGATTCTGAGGTCCTCCAATTTTCTACTGCAACCTTGTAGTTCTGTCTTGGCGTTACAGAGTGTAGAATGTAGCAGAAAGGGGACTCTTTGGCTCCTATCCATTCAATATGTATAATTCACACAGAGTTTTCCGTTCAATATGAATTCGCATTCACGGTTCCCTTTCCTTGTATGCCACTTGCGACAACCTGTGTTCTATTTTCTCAGTGATTCCATAATGGCGAAAACTTCAAAAGTTGCTTTGGTGTTCTAACTGAAACACGTTCCCAAAACAATAATGGACCCTGTAACGGTTCGGACAGTATTGCCAAGTGGGTCGGTCCATAATAGATGGGCTGTCCCGTGCTGTTTGGAAATGGGCTGGGCCTTGATCTTCTGTGAAAACGCTATCTGGCAAACCGAAGCGTGGATTCCAAGTATCAATCAGGTCTGGTGTCCTATCTGATTCTGAATATGGATAATTGTTCAAAATAAATCTTGGGAGCATCAGATTTGTGTTAAAATTTAATGCACCACATATTATTATAAAAAATTATAAAATAAGGTTTAACATCAATGACAAGGGAAATAATGTTTTCTCATTGAGGTTGATTACACTAATTTCCACATTTTAAATGACACAAACTCGAAATTTGTACGACACTGGGTTCTGGGGAAGGCTGAAGTGGGAGCCTCAGGGTTAATTAATGAGTGATTGGCAAAAAAAAACTGGAGAAGGAGAAGGAGAAGATTAACGAGATTTGCTTGTATGAATCAACAACATCCAATAGAAAACATGTTAAAACTGAATGCAATTAACCCTATTTTTTTATTAAAAAGAAATAAGGAAAAAACGAAAATTATCTTCAAGGTTTCAGCTGCTCTCCCCCATCTCATTAATTCTTGGTTTTTGCATTAAATTTCAAAACTGCCCAAAATTGATTCCTGCCGTTTTGATATTTTTATTATTATTATTTTTATGAAGTTGTTTGCTATTTTAACGTAGTTTCTTGGACTACATGATCTTGTATTTAACTCCATGAGGCTGGCCGGCAGGCAATCAGAGAAAAAACCAATCCCAGAATCAGAGGGCATGGCATATAGTCAATGCCTGCACAACAGTCAGGTCGTTTGTTTCTCATTAAATGATCATACCGACTGCAATATTGCCTTGAGGATAAAAGGGATGACTCTGTTTGCAAATCTAGAGGAATACGAAATTAGAATTCGATGGGCCGTTGTTGAAAATATGACCGTTGCCATTTTTATTCATTCCCAAAGTTGTGTTTACATTCCCGAAGTCGTGTTTACATTCCCAAAGTCATATTTACATTCCCGAAGTCGTGTTTACATTCCCGAAGTTGTGTTTACATTCCCGAAGTCATATTTACATTCCCGAAGTGGTGTTTACATTCCCAAAGTCGTGTTTACATTCCCGAAGTGGTGTTTTGCTGTGTATATATATACATGTTCTTTTACTGTAGGGAGGTTTCAATTTTTCTGGGACGATTTCGAATCGTCTGTGTAAACATATATTGATTTATGCTTTTCTTACATGGTATCAGAGCCAGTTTTCAGTGTTCCTTTCTTTTAACGAAGTTTCAGCAGATTTCGTTATTTGGGGTTTGGGCGTCGATTCTTGTTAGATCGTTCGTCCACACTCATTATCGAGGCTTAGACCTCTATTTTACTGTGTAATCGGTACCCTTTCTGTTCGGGGGTGTTCTTGTCGGGTCACCTTGTCTCGGCAGAATTGTTGGTTCCAATTTGGGCGTCGATTCTTCTTAGATCGTTCGTCCACGATCATTGTCGAGGCTTAGACCTCTGATTTACTGTGTTGGGCGTCGATTCTTGTTGGATCGTTCGTTCACGCTCATTATCGAGGTTTAGACCTTTGACTTACCGTGTAATCGGTTCCCTTTCTGTTCGGCGGTGTTCCTGTCCGTCACCTTGTCTCGGCAAATTGTTGGCTTCGGTTATCGGGCCATTGTTTAACCTTTATATCTCTTATAGACTGTTTGTTTTCTGGCCATCAGGCCTATCCTTTAAAGAAGAACCTTGTAGTTTCGGGGTTTTCTACACTTTATTCCCGATGCAAGACGTTACATCCACTTCGGGATTAGATGGATCAATATCTAGTCCCACGACAAATATTACATTTAATCCTATGGATCCTTTGAATCCTTATAGGATCGAAAGCAGTGATAGTCCCATGATGACACTGGTGACTGATACACTGACCACTGAAAATTATGTTTGCTGGTCAAGGAATGTTAAGCGGGCTCTCCGAGCCAAGAATAAATTGGGATTCATCACAGGTCAAATTCCCAAACCAAGTTCAGTTGTTGATCCTGCATATGATTTGTGGGAAAGATGTAATGACATGGTCATATCATGGTTATTAAATTCAATATCACCTTCCATCAAAGCCAGTCTGATGTTTGTTGACAATGCAAGAGAACTGTGGGATGAGTTGCACAGTCGACTGTCTCAACACAATGCCACTCGTATCTTTCAATTGAGGAAAGAGTTGGCAAGCCTGAAGCAAGGAGCAGACACAGTCATGATTTATTATGGCAAGCTCAAGAGCATCTGGGATGAGCTGTTAGTTTATGACGAACAGCCAAAATGCACTTGTGGGCAACTACGCATTCTCGGAGAAAGATATCAAAGAGACTGCGTGATGCAGTTTCTAATGGGGCTGAATGATGTGTATTCACCTGCTAGAGATCAAATCCTCATGATGGATCCCGTTCCCTCGGTGAACAGGGTTTTTGGGATGATTCAACAACAAGAAAAGCAGCACTTTGTTGCAGATGGTAATCCCGAAGGAGATTTGATGGCTATGGCACTTCAAAAGGTTAAGGTTAATCAGAAGCAGGCAGCAAGGAAGGACAAGCCCTTCTGTTCCCACTGCAAAATCTCGGGACACTCATTGAGCAGATGTTTCAAGGCAGGGAATGCACAACCCATGAAGTGCACCCATTGCAACATGAATGGACATACCGTAGATAAATGCTACAAGCTCAAAGGTTTTCCCCCAGGACACAAATTTTATCATAAAACCACTACTGATAACATTATTGCCTCCAATGTTTCAGCACAGGTACCCGAGGACAGTCGAGAAGATAAATGCCCTTTCACCAAGGGGCAAATCCAAGAGCTATTCCAGTGGTTCAACAATGAAAAGACTAGAGAAAGGCTCAAGGAACCCCAGGGTGATAAACCCAGGGAGCCTACACACTGCCTCAATGTTTCGGGTAAGTATTCTAATTTGGAACATGATTTTGAGAATATAAATAAGAAAGAGAATTGTTTATGGGTATTAGACACTGGTGCCACGAATCATATGACTTGTGATAAATCGCTTTTTAGTGATGACTGGATCCCATGTATGTATAGGGTTACTTTGCCAAATGGACAAACTGTAAATGCCACTGCAATAGGCAGTGTTCGTTTGTCCAAAGATATTTTACTTAAAAACGTTCTTTTCTTACCCTCCTTTCATTTTAACTTGGTGTCAGTTAGAAAATTAATGATTGATATTAATTGTCGCGTAGTTTTCATGACTGACACGTGTTTCATTCAGGACCAAGTTTCTTGGAAGACACTTGGTGAGGGAAAGGTAAGAAAAGGCCTTTATTGCTTCCATCAAAAACCAAACCACAATAATGACTGCCCAAGGAACACCACTTGTTCCATGGCAGCACAAACGACAAATTCTTTCACTCTTTGGCATCATAGATTAGGTCATCCATCTAATGATAAGTTGATACAAATGCATAAAACTCAAAATTTCCCTTCTTTTTCTGGTTGCAAGTCGAATCCTTGCACCACCTGTCACTTTGCCAAACAACATAGGCTTCCCTTCCAAGACAGTTCACATTGCACTTCAAAGCCTTTTGAGTTAGTGCACTGTGACCTATGGGGGCCTTACAGTGAAGCCTCGCATCATGGCAGCAGATATTTCCTAACTATAGTCGATGATTTTTCTAGATGCACTTGGGTCTACATTTTAAAATACAAAACCGAAGTTCCTAGCATTTTTGAAAACTTTTATAAAATGATTCTTAATCAATTTTGTTGCAACATTAAAATGATCAGAACTGATCACGGTACTGAATTCAACCTTAACCTTTTCTGTCAACAAAATGGAATTATTCATCAAAAATCTTGTGTTCAGACCCCACAACAAAATGGAATTGTTGAAAGAAAACATCAACACCTACTCAATGTAGCTAGGGCACTGAAATTCCAATCGCACTTACCCATTGAGTACTGGAGTGAGTGCATATTGACTGCTGCCTACATTATCAATAGGTTACCTACTCCTGTTCTTAACAACAAAACTCCTTTTGAAATTCTCTTCCAAACTAAACCCTCCTATGATCACATGAAAGTTTTTGGTTGCTTATGCTTTTGCGCCACGCTCAAGGAAGGAAGAAACAAATTTGATCCTAGAGCAAAAAGGTGCATTTTCTTGGGATATCCCTTTGGCATAAAAGGTTACAAGTTGCTCGAACTAGAAACCAATCAAATAATTGTGTCAAGAAATGTAATCTTCTATGAAGATATCTTTCCTTATGAGGAGATCAACAAGAATCTCGATTCTAATAACACAGCTTCTTTTAAAGGCTATGAGAACACTCCTTCCAACATCAGAAACCATTCGTGAGGATGAAATCACCTTATTCCCCACTCCAGAAAATCACAACGAATCGAATCTATCACCTGCAAAAGCAGAATCCAATGATAAACAAGGTGAATTGACAAGTGAGACATCACTTGAAGAAATTTCACCAGAACCAAAAAGGTCAACTAGGAAGAAAAATCTACCCAAATATCTAAATGATTACTATTGCCAACAAGTTTCTGGCTCTAATTCTGGGAATAAAATTATTCAAGAGCCAAACAATTATAATGATGCTTCCCAAGTCTCAGAATGGTGTGAAGCCATGAACGAAGAATTAAAAGCCTTAGAGGAAAATAAGACTTGGACTATTACTGATTTACCGCTAGGAAAGAAGGCTATAGGATGTAAGTATGTTTATAAAATTAAATACAAATCGGATGGATCCATTGACAGATTTAAAGCTAGATTGGTGGCAAAAGGATACACCCAAGAATATGGGTTGGATTATCAAGAGACCTTTTCTCCTGTAGCTAAAATTACCACAGTTCGAATAATATTGGCAATTGCTGTTAAAATGAATTGGTATTTAGAACAATTAGATGTAAACAATGCATTCTTGCACGGAAACTTAGAAGAAGATATCTACATGATAAAGCCTCCAGGGTACAACAAAGGAAGAAAACATCAAGTTTGTAAACTGAACAAAAGTATTTATGGACTCAAACAAGCCTCTAGACAATGGAACCAAACCTTTTGTGCTGCGGTTAAGAATTTTGGCTTTGATCAAAGTAAGGCTGATTATAGTCTTTTTACAATGAACAAATCAAACTCTTTTACTGCTATTGTGGTCTATGTTGATGACATTATTGTTACTGGGAATAATTCTACTGTTATTAAGAAATTAAAAACTTACCTGAATGATGTCTTCAAAATAAAGGATATTGGGAATCTATCGTATTTTTTAGGAATTGAATTGATTAAAACTCAGGAAGGAATACATCTGTCGCAAAGGAATTACATCCTAGACATACTAGCTGATTGTGAAATGACAAATTGTAAAACATCTAAGGTTCCAATGGAACAAAACATTAAGTTAAGCAAATATGATGGAGAACCCATACCTGATCCCTCTGTGTATCGAAGGTTAATTGGAAGATTATTATACCTAACGATTACTAGACCTGATATCGCTTTCCCAGTGCATACATTAAGTCAATTCATGGAAGCTCCTACCGATATACATCTAAAAGCTGCCTACAAAGTCCTACGATACTTGAAACTGACAATGGGACAAGGTATTCACTTGTTCGCAGACTCTGATTTTCAACTAACAGGCTTTTGTGATGCAGATTGGGGTTCATGCCCTGACACGCGAAGATCTGTAACAGGTTATTGTGTTATGTTCGGTAAATCCTTAATCTCTTGGAGATCCAAGAAACAGTCATTGGTCTCAAAATCTTCTGCGGAGGCGGAATACAGGTCCATTGCCCCACTTTGCACTGAACTAATTTGGATTAAATTTGTTTTGGAGGCCTTGCAGGTACATCATAATGATCCCGTAAAAGTCTACTGCGATAGTCAAGCAGCGCTACATATCGCCTCTAATCCTGTTTTCCATGAAAGAACGAAGCACATCGAGCTAGATTGTCACCTTGTACGAGATTTAGTTCAAGCCAAAAGGATTGAGACTAAACATGTTGGAAGCCAATCTCAGGTGGCAGACATATTCACGAAGTCCTTACCAGCAGGAGTAATGAAGAATCACCTCGACAAGATGGGAGTGATCAATTTATCACCTCCATCTTGAGGGAGGGTGTTGAAAATATGACCGTTGCCATTTTTATTCATTCCCAAAGTTGTGTTTACATTCCCGAAGTCGTGTTTACATTCCCAAAGTCATATTTACATTCCCGAAGTCGTGTTTACATTCCCGAAGTTGTGTTTACATTCCCGAAGTCATATTTACATTCCCGAAGTGGTGTTTACATTCCCAAAGTCGTGTTTACATTCCCGAAGTGGTGTTTTGCTGTGTATATATATACATGTTCTTTTACTGTAGGGAGGTTTCAATTTTTCTGGGACGATTTCGAATCGTCTGTGTAAACATATATTGATTTATGCTTTTCTTACAGCCGTTTCCACTTTTTTTGACAGTGGAGTGACCATAAATTGTGGCCATTTTTCGTGCATGGATTACTAAGTGGGACATGAAAATTGACATTTGGATTCAGGGGGATTAGGCAGAAAGGATTCCCACATGTAAAGCTGATTAGCTTAATGCAAAGTTTAGCGGAATAACACTGTTAATGTTGGATATGTCAATGCCTTGGACAGAGCAATGATGCTTGAGATTTAGCGCCTTGCTTTGTTTAAGCGAGGCCTGCCTGATTGATCCAAGAAATCTCCTGTTTCTGAATTTCGAATCTTCTCTTTCCCATTAATTGGCAGAAAAAACACAAGAATGTGAATCGACCAAGAATGACATGCTAGGGCTTGAGGTTTTGAATTTGTGCCTCGTGTTTTCCCCTCCGTACGATACCTTCGAAATAGCTACATTTTACAGCTAATCGACTGTTTATGACAGAATCAAAAGAAGATTCACTGAAATCTATGTTTAGTTTTAGTCATAGAATTCATCTATAGCTGCTTTTCATGTAGTGCTGCTACGGGAAAAATGTCAGGGCCGCCACGGAGAAGAAAGCAGAAGCTGAAATGGAGCAAACTGTACACGTTCTCCTGCTTGAGGCCGAGCGCTGACGATTCTGCACCCACTGAGAATCTTCTGGGCCAGCCTTGATTTTCTCGGGTGGTTTTCTGCAAGGAGCCTCATCTTCACAAGATCAAACCGCACAAGTATCCAAGCAACTATGTCTCTTTAACCAAGTACAACGTCATCACCTTTCTGCCAAGAGCCCTTTTCAAGCTATTTCGCAGGGTTGCCAATCTGTATTTCCTCCTGGCAGCTGTTCTGTGTGCCACTCCATTGGCTCCTTTGAATCCAGTCAGTGTGATAGCGCCTCTCGTGTTCGTCGTGGGGATCAGCATGATCAAAGAAGCCACTGAAGATTGGCACAAGTTTCTGCAGGTGAGCTTTTTCATCTTTCCTAACAATTTCTGTCGTGAACTGGAATAGCGTCTCACGCCTTAATGACCAACAACGTTCCACGACAACAAAGTAAATTCACGGAAAGTGAAGGTTCACGCAGGAAACGGGTTGTTTGTACTGAAATATTGGGAGTCTTTGCTTGTGGGAGATGTTGTCAAAGTTTCCAAGAACGACTACTTCCCCAGTGATCTTCTGCTGTCTTCCAGCTATGAGGATGGTCTTTGCTACGCCGAGGCCATGAATCTTGACGGGGAGACCAATCTGAAAGGTAAAAGAAGCTTAGAAGCAACACTCTGTCTGGATGATAATGCAGAGTTCTGCAGATTCAAAGCCACAGTCCGTGGCGAGGATCCTAATCCTAGCCTTTACACCTTCGTGGGAAACCTGGACTTATAGAAAGAATCGTACCCTCTGAGCCCTGCACAAGTTCTCTTAAGAGACTCCAAACTTCGAAACACGGAATATGTGTATGGCGTTGTGATCTTTAGCTGACCGGATACAAAAGCGGTTCAGAATTCCACAAGGTCTCCATCTAAACGCAGCAGGGTGGAGAGGAAGATGGACCGTGTGATCTATCTTCTTTTCGCGATTATGGTTTTGATTTCTTTGGTCTCTGGGATTGGCTCTGCTTGTTTACAAAGTCTGAGAATTTCAGGAGGGGTACTTTCGGTTGCAAGATGATGATGATACTTTGTTCAACCCTGAAGATCTCGAGTTCTCTGGTTTCATGCAATTCGTTAAGGCCCTTGTGTTGTACGGATATTTGATTCCGATCTCTCTCTATGTCTCCATTGAAATTGTCAAAGTTCTACTAGCTATGCTGATTAACAAGGACATTGCCATCTATGACGAAACAACGGGCAATGCAGTTGAGGCGAGAACTTCCAATTTGAATGAGGAACTTGGACAGGTGGAGATGATTTTTCCTGATAAAACAGGCACCTTGACATGCAATCAGATTGAATTCAGAAAGTGCTCCATTGAAGGGATATCTTATGGTGGTGAAGTGACTGAAGTTGATATTGCAGCTTCTCGGAGAATGAACATTGATGTGGAGAGATACAGGTACAGCCTGGATGGCTCTGATTCCAGAGGGCGACGCATTGAGATGTTTGACCTTTCTGCTGCTGACGGTAGCATGGAGAAGGACGTTTTGGACTCCCATCAGGGCGGCTTGGAAGATCCAAAGACCGGAAATTCAAGAATTTCTAATGCACAAAAAGGGTCTTTCGCCAAGGGTTTCCACTTCAGGGACGACAGACTCATGGACAGAATGTGGATTTATAGGTCTGATGCATCTGACATGATCATGTTCTTCAGAGTCTTGGCTCTGTGGCACACTGGAATTCCTGTTGAAAACAACACAAGTGAGAAGGCAGCGTATGAGGCCGAGTCTCCTGAAGAGGTTGCATTTCTGATTGCAGCACGAGAGTTCGTATTCAAGTTTTGCCAAAGAACTCAGTCTGCTATGGTTCTCCAAGAGCTGGATCCTTCTTCGGGATTGGAGGTGAAGAGGTGAATTACGCCTGTCACTTGTTTGATCATTTTCTCTCTGTTTCTCTGTGAGCTTGTAGAGTTTCTAACAAAGACAACAACGTAACGTACAGAGAGTACAACCTCTTGAATTTGCTGGAATTCAACAGCTCCAGGAAGAGAATGTCAGTTATAGTAAGCAATGAAGAAGGGGAGATCTTTCTTCTCTGCAAAGGAGCTGACGAGTATGGTTGCTACTTGCTTTTGCTAAATTCAAATACCTAATTGTGATTGTTTACTTCTGAAATGAATGAATATATCTGAATTTGACAGGCTATCTCTCTCTCTCTTTTCTTTCAAGTGTAATTTTTGATAGGCTAGTAGACAATGGGAGAACGTATCAGCAGGCAGCAGTGATACACCTTTCTAAGTATGCGGAAGATGGCTTGCGTACCATGGTGTTTGCATATGGAAAGGTTGGGCTGCCCGAGTACGAGAACTGGAGTTTAGTGTTCAAAAAAGCTAAGGCCGCTACAGGCCCCGAAAGAGAAGAATTACTCGAGAATGCATCCGAAATGATCGAGAGAGATTTGTTTTTACTAGGTGCAGTTGCTGTTGAAGATAAGTTGCAGAAGGGGCTACGTTGACAAATCTTTCTTTGCATCTTCAATTGTGTTATCATACGTAGGCAAAATAGGCAGCGAACCATGCACCCCTGAGCTATTGAGGAAGAGCTTGATCTCTTGGGAAAAGTTACTGTGTATTCAGCATTCTGCAAACATAAATACCTGTAACACTAACTCTTGATCCCAGGTTCCTGAATGCATAGATAAACTTGCACAAGCTGGCTTGAAGATCTGGCTGCTAACTGGTGATAAGAAGGAAACAGCAGTAAATATAGGGTGAGAGACTTGTTTGTTTCAGTGTCACATCTTTCTTTGTTTCTGCCGAATAGGAAAGCAGCTGATGCACTTACATATTGTTTACTTGTTACAGATTTGCTTGCAGCTTACTTTGGCATGACGTGAAGCAACTTCATTTGTGCCCGGGTAAAGAAATCCCAAGCAAGCAGCAAAATGAAGGTGAAAACCAGTTTTGCACTTTTAGAATCATTGGGTGATTGAGCGTTAGAATGTACATATTATATTTTTGTTTTTAGTGTTTCAGGATGCCAAAGAAGAAATCTTGCTCCAGCTACAGAGCTACAGTGAATGGATCGCTGAAGCAAACAGAGAGAAGGCTCCTTTTGCTATGGTGGTGGATGGAAAAGTCCTTGAACTAAGCTTGAGCAATGACGTGAGGAACAAGTTCTTGTCTGTGGGTGAACTGCGATGTGGTCATATGCTGCCGTGTCTCTCCCAAGCAAGAGGCTTTGGTACGTAGGACAAACAAAAGTCGTACACGATTTGGCTCTTCTTTTGGGCTGTCTTCAAGCACTGACCTTTTCGGTTGAAACTCTTTGAAGATTACAAGGATGGTAAAAGATCACTCTGGGAAGACAATACTGGCTATTGGTGATGGGGCTAATGATGTGGGGATGATTCAAGAAGCAGATATTGGAATCGGAATCAGTGGCATGGAAGGGATGCAGGTAAGGAGAAGTAAGGGCTGTCACTTCATCAGCCGTTGGCTTTCTATTGTCCTAAATTGAATGAAAGTCTTGAATTGCAGGCGGTGATGGCGAGCGACTTTTCGTTGCCTCAATTTCGTTTCTTGGAGAGATTGCTGATAGTTCATGGGCACTGGTGTTACAAGAGGATTTCAAAGATGGTTACACTCTGATCTCTCCCTAGTTAACTAAATTTCCTTGACAGTTTATCTGTCACTGATTGTGCAATGTCATACTGCTTCTGTTCCATTGTTGCAGATTCTTTATTTTGTCTACAAGAACATCGCCTTTGGCCTCACTCTGTTCTATTACAACATCTTCACTGGCTTCTCCGGGCAGTACTTGTATGACGTCTGGTACATGGTCATGTTCAATTTACTCTGGACATCTTTGCCAGTCATATCTCTTGGTGTCCTTGAGCAAGATGTTTCTTCAGATGTTTGTCTGAAGGTAAGGGCACCCCCACCTAACATTGATAATGCAGTGTTTCTTCCTTTGCCCATTTCATTCAACGTCTGCTCACTTTCTGAGCTACAATGCCAATGCATCGCCAGGGACATCAATCATCCCATAATCTTATTTCCCTGTCAACTGAATCTCCAACTCAGTTCTTGTTATTGTGTAGTTTCCAGGCCTTTACCAAGAAGGACAGAGAAACGTCTGTTTGGTTGGAAGCGCATCATCGGATGGATTTTAAACGGCATCTTGGCTTCTCTGGCTGCCTTCACACTGAACATCTGTATGCTCTCCAATGCTGCTTTCAACGAAGAGGGAAGCATGGCCCAAATGGAACACATCGGTACAATCACTTATACGTGCATAATCTGGACAGTGAGCTGCCAGATTGCTCTCATGATCTCCCACTTCACTTGGATCAGCCATTTCCTCATCTGGGGAAGCATTCTTTGCTGGTACATATTTCTGTACACATACAGCATGCTCCCTTCAACGTACTCGAGCGACATGTACCATATCTTGACAGAACAGATTGGACCAGCACCCATGTACTGGATGTCTACATTACTAGTAGTGGTAGTCTCTCTTCTGCAATACTTCACACACATAATTGTCCAGCGCTCATTCTTTCCCCTGGATGATCACATAATCCAGGAAACGATTTACTCAGGAACAGATGTGGCAGACACTCCAGTGTGGCTGAGGGAACAGGAGAAGTCCAAACAGCTAACACGAGTTGGGTATTCTGCAAGAGTTGATGCCAAAATCAGGCATCTAAAGGAGCAACTGCACAGGAAGAGGAAGTCTTTCTATCGGTCTGTCACAAGTAGTCCTATCTATAAAACGTGATGCGCAGAGATATGAACACACAACACTAAATTACACTAAGGCTTTTACCATTCTTTTTGTCTCTTGTTAGGTCATACCCTGTCATTGTTAAGTAGATAAATTTTTCCAGACCACACATCTCAATAAGTTGTTTTCTGGCTTTGGAACCTTTGAATTCGATTGTCTTAAATGGCTGTTAAGTCTGTTGCAATCTGTATTTGTTATTCATCATATCCTTTCTCTGTTTACTTTCACAATTTTAGAGAAAAATCACGAAAAAATCAAAGCAAACATCTGGTCTCCAAATGGAAACTGAGAAAGGGTAACCTTATCATCTTTATCGTGGGGCGTGCTTAGAGGAATTCGGAAGCATTAAGAGGCCGGGGGGCCTGCATGTTTCCAAATGATTGGTTGAGAGTAAATGTGAAGAAAAAAAATTCAAAGGTTAAAAGCGCAAAGATGTACTAAAGACAAAGAGAATGATGATCATACACATGGCGAAATGTTTGTTTTTGCCGCTCTCAGCTTCGGAACTTAGAAACTATTAATACTTTTCTGCTGCACATCACATCTAGTTTGATGAATAAAGTGAAGAACACAACTAAGGGTATAGGCAAAGGAACAAGCATTGAGCTACGTTTGGAGCACTGAAAAATAAAGAGATCAAAAGTATTGTTTTAATGGAAGGTATGTTTGAAAATATATATTTTGATGGGTAAAAAATTTTAGATAATTGATATCCAAATATAACCTAAGGCTCCTATATGACACGTGGATTAAAGTTTATCTAAAAGAATGTAGCTTAAATGTGAACAGAGTTATTTTTAATATTAAAAGAAAGGAAAAAATGAGGATGATCTGTCTCATTAACTCAAAAATCTTTCTTTAATTATATAGGCAAATTCAAAGTCCAAACAAACATGCAGGAGTAACCTATTTCAACCTTGCAATCTTAGCATATCTTATCTGTATTCATTGGAAAAACCATTAGATGGCATATTTACTATTCGTTTTTTTTTTTTTTTTTTTTTTTTTTTTTTTTTTTTTTTTTTTATCGAGGACAATTAGTGATGATGTAGGCGAATTGACGACTAGTGCAATTATCCCAAATTTTCATTAAAAACAAATCTCCTCAACCCGCATTATATTTAATTTTGTTCTATTAGATTAAATCTTATTTGGGATTTACACCAAAAAAATTATTATATTTTGTGATTAAAAATTTAGAAATATTAAAAGAAATTAGGGAATTAAATTACAAATGATTTTTTCCAGACAAAGATCTCTCAACAAAGAAAATTTATTAAATGACCATTTGTTTTGTTTTTTGACCAAGACATGCAGCAATAAATCAAATTTACGCAACAGCAGTCATATGAGGAAATCATAAAGGTAATTCCTGACTGCACCACCAAAAATTCATACATGCATGTCTGTATGTAATATTGCACTTGGATTTTCTTAGTGAAACGAGCAGACGTATAACAAATTCATATGAAATTACACTAATTTTTATTTTTATTTTCTGCCTGATTGCCATTTGTTCTGTTGAACTGAGCATGTCACTTTTCTCCACCCTCGAGAAGCGACAATGGAAGCCCTCTCGGAATCTGGCACAATCATTTACGCAGTTTTGGAAAGTCCTAAACCGGCGTAGATTCATTATTTATCTCATTCATAAATCAACAAGCGTGGTTGCGTGCAGCGCACAAAGTGGAGATGCTTCTTCTTTTTACACACACTCCTCGGATCTCTAACCCCCTTTCTTTCCCAAAAAAAGGATATGCAGACCAGAGACCGTCAGAATAGCAGCACACGCTTTTGCCCATCACAATATTTTCGTCAGTTTTCGAGCTAATTTAACTTAGACGCCAACATGGAGTAATTGCGAGTGTGTCGCGCCAAAACTGTCCTAATCAGGAGAAGAAAATTGTCGTTGCCTGGATTTCTAGACGAGTGAATGGGAAATGGAAAATGGAATTATATCAAATGGGGACCCACTCAGCATTACAGTACCAAATCCTTTCCTGTTTTTTTGAGAAAGTCATCACCCAATTTCATGTCCATGCTGCTGGTTTCCAAATCCAAGTGGGTCTCATATTTTATTTTTTCTTGTTTGATTTACCTGGCATATATTTTCCTTGAGGTCTATATATGCATCCCTTACTGCACATTATCTTAGCTAATAAAGATTGGTTTCTGACTTGGGAAACGGTTTCCTGAGGATGAATGAAGTTGGTGGCAGGAAACAAGGTGTCTCGTCGCCGTGCGCCGCCTGCAAGCTCTTGCGGCGGAGATGCTCTCAGGACTGCGTGTTCGCGCCATACTTTCCGGCCGATGAGCCTCCCAAGTTCGCCTGTGTCCACAAGGTGTTTGGTGCAAGCAATGTCAGCAAGATGCTGCAGGTAATTGATTGATTAAACCCACCCCCAAACTCTCTCGCCTCTCAAAGGATACAATACAATGCCTTAATTAACGTCCTTGTTGTCTTCTTAATTAATATCTAGGAGTTGGATGAGCAGCATAGAGGAGATGCAGTGAGCAGCATGGTCTATGAAGCTAATGCAAGGCTGCGCGATCCAGTGTACGGATGCGCCGGGGCTATTTCATATATGCAGCAACAGGTGGGAGTGCTTCAGACGCAGTTGGCCCAGGTCCGGGCCGAGATGGTGCACCTCAGGCTTCGTCAGGCGGCATCCAGCCCTAGTGACAGTGTCTCTCCCTCGTCATTCCCCTTCCCTGATTCCAAACCACCTTTTGATTTGGATATGTTGGTAGGCCAAGCCAGCTGCTTCAGTGAGTCCATGTGGGCATAGACTTAAGACAACAATCACTATAAACTCACGAGTATGTTTCTCTCTCTCTCTGTCCACTTGGACCTGCAGAGTGGACTACTACGCTGGTTGATATTTACCAAGACTGCAGATTCACAGCCTCTTATGATGGTTGTGTAAATTTCATCGGGTTAATATATATATATATATATATATATACACGCGCGCGCGCACACGCACACGCACACGCACACAAGAGGTTCATTGGGTGCAATTCTGTTCATTTTCACATCAATTTCGTTTCGTTAAGTTAATTTCATGCCTGTCTCTAGTAATCAATTCGTGTCGTCCAGGAATAGTTAATATTAGGCAGCCTAAGTCATTGACTGAGCCAACAATGAAAAATGTTTAGAGCTTCACTTTTGGTTTTCTGGTTCAAACAAAGCACAAGCACAGGACAAAGTTTACACAAGTATTAGATTCAGGAATGTTTCCATCACCACTTCCCATAACAGATGTACAAACTAAAACCCTTGGCACCATCTCCTTTGCCCTTTACATGTCATTTCTGTATCTGCACAAAAAAGAGCAATCCATGAGGTTTAAGGTTAGATGTAGTTTAAAAAAGAGGGCTCAATAGTATGCTTGAAGGAGGGACATGGGCAGAGTTCCTAAATACCTGAAACTTAGACATTGGGATCAACGAGATCCCCGTTGATTAACTCTCTGTAGGCGGCAACAGGCCAGCTGAAACCTCTCCAGATGAGCCTGTTGGCCAGTGGAACATCAATGATGATCTCCTTCTGGGTGGGTTTCTTCTCGTCCCTGATAGCAATCAGGTAGCTCCTGCCGACCCACCCGATCCATCCGGCAATGTACAAGAACAGGACACCTGGAGTGATGAACTCACCCCAGTGTCTCTGGTCACCGCTCACTATCAAGTGAGGCAAACCATCAGAGCCACACAACAGCCCTTGCTTTCCATAATTCTCGAACCTGTACCATTATCAATGGCTTAAGCTTTTAAGATGCCTTGTCCTAGTACATAAACGGCTGCAATGTGATTTTGGGAATACAAGGATAAGCCTCGTTGTCTGGTATTGATTGTAGGTAACCAATGTCAAAAATTACATGGACACTTACGGGGGCTATGTAATCATGCCAAAATAATGGAATTCAAGACTCTTGAAAGGACAAATGAGAAACTCCATCTTCTTATGGCACAGCATTGTAAACATAAAATGCTGCAAATTGTTGAGGAGTCCATAATCATGAGAGAAAGAGCTACAGGATTCCAAAAATTATTGGCACACTAGTCCAATTAATTCATGACATAGCCTGATGATACGAGAATTTCAAAGTTTCGACAGAATAAGATCCTTAAATTCGAACAGTTAATGGTAGTTAATGACTATTTAAATTACCTGCGCTTGGTCTTCTCAATGGTGGCGTTGATGGCAAGAGCAGGTGCACTGTCGGGGGCATAGAGTTTGAGGGATGACTCGAGCTTCTTGATCTCCTGCTTCTCGCGCTTGGCAAACTGCTTGGATTCTTTGCATGGAGTCAGCCCTGCAATATCAGCAGACGCAGGCAGCACCGGCGCTGACAAGATGATGGATGAGAGAGCAAGCGCGGCAGAAAACGCCTTGATTTGAGAAGTATTAGAAGACTGGTCGGAAGTTGATTGGTTAGGAGAATTTGCCTGACACACAAGGGTGGCAGCCCTCGGTTTTGTGGCAAACTGAGATCCCAATTTGGGTGTGGAAATGGATTTGGAGAGGTTTGTGGGGATTGTGAGAGACATTTTAGCCGATCCTGTTTCCAGAATGAGGATTGTTGAGAAGAGGAAAAGATGAGGGGAGTGTGGAGAGATGATCTTTAGATTTTAGGACAGAATGGATTAGTGGATATGAAAGAGGATAAGATGGGATTGAGTAAGTGGGGCTGTGTTGGATAGTTGTGATTGGTGGGTGAGTAATGGGTTTGGTCTTGAGTGGATTTTCAGATTCTCTCTTTTTCAATAGATATCCATGACTATAATACGTAGAGCACAGATACAGTATTCGTGTTGCCTCCACAAGTATCAGAAAAGAACAAATCAAACCAATATCCTAACACAACACACCCATCACCATTAGTAGAATTCAGAAGGATGAAAACCTAATTTGTGCCTTTGTAAGCACCTTTCTATGTCTCTTCTAATAAGAGTTTCGTCACTCCCAATATCAATCCAAGGCAAAAAATACATAAATTCAACGATAGAGCAGTAA
This sequence comes from Avicennia marina, assembly GCA_019155195.1. Lineage (NCBI taxonomy): Eukaryota > Viridiplantae > Streptophyta > Magnoliopsida > Lamiales > Acanthaceae > Avicennia > Avicennia marina. The sequence goes on from CM032756.1 coordinate 438,280, forward strand.
AATAAAATCCAGTTAAGGGCTCATTGTAGACAGGGCACAAGCCAGCCAGGATCAATAGACATTATTCCCTCGACTAATTCCCCCACAATCTCACGACTTAGGAGCTAAGGAAATATAGCAGACCAAAAGGCGAATTACAAATCAATTAGTTGATTATAGCTATACCGCACCACGTATATATACACACACATTAATTAATTAATATAAATTGATGGCGCTCCAAGTCGGAAGTGGTCGAAACAAAACCTGGCACCCACAAACTCAGCTTTGTTTGATTTGATGCACGCACGTAATTATTTTATATATATATATATATATATATATATAACAAAACCTGGCACCCACAAACTCAGCTTTGTTTGATTTGATGCACGCACTTAATTATTTTATATATATATATATATATATATATTATTTTTACACAATTTCTAAAATAAAAATATTTTAAAATACACGTTAAAAATTAAAAAATAAACCAAGACTTCCATTCTCAAACCAAAACTCTCTCTGAACATGTACAGTGCTACACATGGATAAAATTGGCGGGCTTCTGAGGCGGTGGCAAACAAGTATGAAAATCGGCGACGGAGAACCTGTGCATTGGCGTATGCTTCTTCCCTGCCCTTGGCTTTTCCACACAGATGACACCCAAATCCCATGAGCAACGAAAACAGAATCAATGGCAGAGATATCACTGTTACCATCCCCATCTCTGACCGACTCTTCGAGAAATCAATGTCAGGACACTTCTGTCTGTACTGTGAGGTACGGAGAGAAAGAGAGACAAATACAACGAAGAAGAAGCGTCACTAATTCAATTAAAGAAGTGGAAGAACGGCAAAGTTTAGAAAGCAGGTTCTCAAACGGGAAGTTCAACGTGTTTCCAACGTTACAATTTTGAATAGCCAACAGATGCACAGCTACCCTGCGTTCTCGTCGCTTAGGTACGAAATTTGGAAAGCCTTCTCATATTTGTTTTATGAAACCCAGTTTGCCGTCGCTGGCTTGACAAAGTTTTTGGATTTATAGCCCTTTTTTTTATTTCTTTACGAATCCTTACTTTGTGATTGCTTCTTGTTTCTTGTGTTATTCTCACATCCAAATCTAATTCAACGTTCGAATGCTTATGCAAGCTTTTGCAGTGATACAGACGGGGAATATTTGGGTGGGGCATTGGCATCTGAGTCATAGACTGTCAATTATTCCACGTGATACTGCAGGTAAGGAGCAAAGAGAAGAACCTCCAGAGTGAATAAACAACAGAATTTCTTCCTAACCAAGTTTTCCCAGGACAAAACAAGCCAACACAGCTCCACAGCAAACGGGCTTCATAACCTCACAATGTAGTTGAGGGCAGGAACGCGACTCGAAAGTTTGGTTCGAGGTATGGACAAAGTTGACATGATGGCATAAACAACGACGAAGGGCCAGGATGCAGGCACTTCTGGTCCAATTCAGGGGTTCAAATTGAGCAAACTGCGAATGTCAATACATCATAAGCAATGCGAAGGAAATTCTGATAACTGGGGGAGAGCAGGCAAAGGCAACATCTGAAACACTCGGCATCCACCCAAGGCTAATCAGCTTCCACATCTGGAGTCTCAAGAATAACCTGCTCAGCTTCCCGAACCTCCTTTTCGGTCTTCCTACCTTTCTTTGACTTGTAATACACACTCATGAAAGTACCAACAGCTACATACTTCCGCCTGCAAAGCTCATGAAGACCTGCATCAAACATTCTCCAGAAGTTCTTCTCTGTAAGCTCAGACACAGCATACTGTGGCTGGAATCCATGGTTTTCTATCAGCCAATTCTCCATTCTACGAACTGCTTCAGCTCCATCAAACTGCTCACCCCTTAGGACAGGTCCAGGAGCGTAGTAAACTCCAACATCATATACATCTGGGCATACTGTGTATCCCCCTGCCTGCATTGTAGATCAAATCCTGGTTCTGGATACACCATGGTTTTCAGTGGGAGTTTATACAGTCTGTGTGGGCAGAGCCAGATTGGATAAACCTAGAGAAACATCTAACTGTTAGTATACTGAGAAGTGAGGCTAACACAAAATGGTTGTGTTTTGACTTAAGACAGGAACTAATAGCTACATTACCTCCATTTCTCTGTGGACCCATTCCAGAGCATCACCAACCTTGTAAAGGGGAACGAGCATATCCTGAATAACATGCACCTCGTGGTAGTAGTTCCTAATGGCCTCTCCTTGAGTGGCCTTAAGAAGAGAAACCTTAGGCGGCATCATCCATCCAAGAAGAAACCTGAACCACCATTGATCAGCAAATGGAAGGATGAGCTTTCCCTCCCAGTATAGGCACCTTGTGTGCCTGTGGTAATATTCTCTGGTGGGTATATACTCTACAAACTCCCCCTTCTTAAGCACTGTGTGCGCATGCTGGTAAAACCAGGATTTGAACCACCAGCCCACACTATTGATTTTATTGCCTTTCTTTTTGGCTTCTTCTTTAGAAGCATATCTTCCCATCATGCAGACAGCTTCTGTTGGAGAGTAAATCATGGTCTCAACAAAGTCGGGAACCTTGTCAGGATTGTCCTGATCTCCGTCCCTGGGTGCAAAGTCCATATAAGCTTGTGCAAGTTCCTTTAGATTCCCAACTACAGGCTTATACGTTAGCTTCATGTATTCCTTTACGGGTATAAGCTTAATCTCGGCAGCAACCAGAAGTCCATAAAAGAGGTCAGAGAATTCATTATCCTTTGTAGCTCTAACCACCCGCCCATCAGCCAAAACAATCTCATAAGCAACAACGGTATCCGAGAACAGGCCATATATGTGGGAGCTTCCTTCAATTCCATAGCCATTGATAAGATCACCAACAATCAGATCGTCTAGCTCAGCAACAACTGCCAGGGAAAGATTCATAGGGACGGTGACCCTGGAAATCTGGCCCATATTGACTAAAGGCTCCACTTTGGCGATCATTCTTTCCTTATCAATGTCGAGAATATTTCTGAAGGCAGAAAGGTCAACCTCAAAATGGCGAGCACGCTTATAATCCACATTGCGCATTCCAACGGCAATCCAGGGCTTCCGGGCTGTGCATACTAGTCCATCCTTCTTTGGGTTCCTCTCCTTGAGTCACTTTACAACTTTTTGAACATTTTCATCGTGTTCCTTCTGGCGCTGCTTGAATGACTTGCACTCTGACTTCACATCCCCAAGATACGTGAGGAAGTACAGCGTGAAGGAGATGGGGAGAGAACAACAAATATAACAACTATCCATCGGAACTGAACAAAGTAGTCCACCCAGACCTTTCTCTTGGGGCGGAAGGGGGCCTCAAGGTCTGACATTGTGGGAATTAAATAGGCCTGCAGAGATTGGAAAGCGTATGTAAAAAGGTGCACCCATTAGACAAATGTGCCTACACGGGATTATCAGCAATGATAGGCCTACAGCAATTCAAGAAAATTAAGCCTAAAAGAATTGAACCCACAGCACGTCAAGATGAAGATTTCGTGAGATTTGGTCCTGAACAATCACCATAATCTACACTGAGGGAAACAGAAGGCTGAGGCAATTCATCTGGCCCTTGAAACTTATAAAATAAGCTATCCAATTTGTTGACCTCTATCCCCAATTCCATTAATTTACACTTGCCATGTATATGTTATATATTTTGTTGCAATTATACACACATGGCCATTGTTTATTGGCGGAAACGAGAACGGAAGGCCAAAAAATAGACTGAGGATTCTAAACTCCCTTGAGATGAGGAAATATAAACTTGTTTCGCAATTACTAGTGGCCTGACAAAGAGAAGAGTGTTAATGGAACTCGAGTTCAGTAAGATTAAAATGAAAAAAAAAGGTTCAAATCTGATAGAGTTGAATCCAATTGAAAATTTTCCGAGTTCGAATTTGCTTCTTGACCTAAGTTCGAGCTCTATGAATTGAGTCGCATTCAAAGAGTTGTCGAGCTCCACAACAGCGATAGGAGAGAATGCTTCAAGTTTCCCGATATCATGAAAGTTTGATCTGACCACGTAATGTGAAAGGTATTTACAGCGCTGAACAGAAAATTTTCTCAGTGAAATTTTGCTTTTCACCTTGCATCAGCTAGACGGACATGCAGATTAGGTAAGCAAAATAACCCCCAAAAAGAATACTGAGAAACGCCACCACCATGTGCAAGCGAGCCGATTGGAAAATGCGATCCAATGGCAAATTTCGCGCACACCCTTCATATCAAATCAGCCAATAAAATAATCAATCAAACCTCTTCATCATTCATTTGCTAAAAGTGTAAGCTTACCAACTTATTAGCCCTCACCACAACAGTCAAAATCCAGACTAGCGCTCAGTGACCCAATGAGGTACTTAATTCCAAGCAGAATGTACCCCACGCAAAAAAACCATATCCGCAAGGTTCAAGAAATAGCAAGTAGGCTCGGGTACATCAGATCAAGATCTCCAACATGAAAGGACGACCGGATTCAGAACATGGGGAGTGATCTGTCAAATCTGACGAAAACCAAAACGAAGAAAACGTACACAGCCCACCCACTAAGAGAAACATTTTTATTTTAATTTTCTTTCCCCAAATCAAACCTTAAATCCAACGCCGTGAGCGAATGTAGAATAAAACATCCACAAGAAAGGAAAGGAAGAGTAGCTCACTTGATAGAGAGCAATGCAGAGAGCGAGTGCCTCGGTGTTGTTGACTGCAGGGTGAGTGAACAGTGAAGTGGAAGAGAATCAGCTGCAAATTATCCGAGGCGGCGATCACGCGAAGATACACGTTGAGAAGCCGCAAAGATAAAGGAGTAATAATAAAAACAATTGATTAAAATAAAGGAGTAATTCATAAATCGACTGCCAATAAATAATTTAATTAATAATAATAATAATAAAGATATTTTATTGCCCATATCTGTAAGATTTAATGAAATTATTTAATTCATAAATCGACCGCCAACGAATAATTTAATTAATGATAATAAAGATACTTTACTGTCCTTGTCTGTACCAGCGGGAGAGTAACCTGTTTGACTGGCACAATCTGAAAAATAAATAAATAAATAAGTTCTCTTTATTTTTAATATTTTTTATTTTTATCTTTTTATTTTGAATTATTTTATCATTTATTTCCCCTCTCTCGCAATGTTTAGGTGTTAAATTTTGCTCTCTTACGTTTCTCTCCCAAATTTTATTTATTTTGTTTCCTTTTCATGTTTTCTCTTTTATTTCTTTTTTATATATTATCTTACATTTAAAAATAACACAAAATTTATATTTAAACTATTATTCGTTAATTTACATAATTATATACTCACTTTTATTATGCCTTCAATGTTAATTCTAACATACCAGCTACATTGTACAATATGCGTGTGCATTTTAATATATAAATATATTGAAATACATAACATACATATATATATTATTGAATAATTTATTATTTAACTAAAATTATTTATTCTATACGTGTATATAATTTTTTATTAATGATGATAAAGTATAAATTAATTATATTATAAAATTTTTAACAATATAAGCGGATATTGAACAATTTCTACAAAATGAAGGAGAAAAAAATAAAGAGATTGTGAAATAATAAGTAAAAATAAAAAAGAGAAAATATAAAAAATTGAAAAGAAAAATAAGTTAAAAATAGACCGTTTAGTAAATTAACTTTGAGGACAGAAGTAAGTATTATCCACTATTTACATATTCTATATAATATAGATTATTAAGAATAAAAGGGCTAATAATGTTTAATTACAAAAGTACATTTAATGTTTATATATTTTCTTTTCATCCTGGAAATTTAATTTATGTATTAAACCCACTTCTCTCAATATCAATTTGCAATATTTTTTATTTTGAATTTTTCTGTCAATTTTATATCTTTACTATTTATAAAAAGTTTGGCTCATGGAGAAAATTTCATAGCTACTACCAAGCTCAACTAAATAATGATAAAATTATTTTCTATTTTTTACTTATAACTTTTTTGCATAAGTGTAAACCTTTCCAATAAGCTAATAATGCTCTAAAAACAATAAAATAAATGAATATTTTTAGTTTTATACCATACAAATGTAAGCACAGGCAGTAGATGTGTCAAATTGCCAGTAACATATATTAAATCTAGGAGCTTGGTTTTGATTGTACTGCATCAATATTAACATAAGCCTATAGGCCAAATTTTTGTTGCAAACTTACACACTATAATTATTTTTCTTTATATTTCTTATTTTTACATAAATTTTAAAAAATTTACACTTAAAAATGGGCACTCGATGACAAAAACTAACATAGTATTTTTTTTACATACTTTATTCTCGCTTCATTTCATAATCTCTATTTATTTCATTATTTTTTCTTGATTTTGATTTGCTCTATCTTCAAGTTTCGACCTTAGCTTTTGGTTTATTTATTATATTTTTCTCATTCTTAAAACATCATTATTTATTCCTTATTTTATAAAATGTATAAATTCCAATCTAAACATATTAATGATTATTTTAATTGTGCTATACTAGTAATGTTAAGAGCAATATTTGGCTTCACTATTTATACAAAAAAATTCTCATTTTTAAAAATATTCCAATTTTAAAATTATTTACCAAACTAATCTAATTTCATAATTTTAAAAGATGGGATTATAAAAAAAAAAAGAAAAATCTATTTTTATGATTTGAATTCACAAAAATATTGCAGTAATATCATTTCATCTATTTTCTGTTTGTCTTTAATTTGTTATGTAATAAAAAACATAATTAAATGTTTATATTTCATAAATTAAATTAAAATTATTGTATTTTTTTTGTCAATTATTTTATTAAATAATGTTATGATATATTATTTTCAAATTATTTATGTAATTTGCATAGATATCAAATAAGTATCCGCCTGAATTATATATTGTAATTTTCAATAAAAGTGTACAAAATTAATAGCAATGTCTGTCTTTATTTTTGTAATACACTTCAATTTGTCTTATGCAAGACTAATCAATATAGCTAGTAATTTTAAATAATTGGTAAAGGGAACAAATAAAAAGGGAAATCTAGACAAAGGATCGTCCCTCCATGATTCGCGCTGACCGGTGGCCCACGCGTTTGGTCTCGACTCTGGATTCTTTCCCATTTTAATGATGGTATCAAAGTATATTAAAATTATTTTTAATTATTATTTAATTTTAATTATTTTATACTGAATTTAGTATTATTGAAGAACTTTATAAATATTTTGTAATGATTTAGCATTGATTAACGACTTTTATCTATTATAAAAAATTGAAATTATTAATTAATTAATTAATTTTAATTATTTAAAGTAAACACGACCCAATATCATCATTTGTCTATCATACACCACTCATAATAATTTTTTGATTAAATCAATGTGAAAGGCACTTTTATCTATTTATTATTAATTACTGCAACCTTTTTTTAGCTAAAAGCGGGCACGCACAAAAAATAACTTTTCGATGTGCAGTATTGAAAAAAAAGTTAATATATATACATAAAATGTATAAATTCGTAAAACAGTTTAACAATGATTTTTTGTCAATATCAAATTGTTACTTGTATTTCCTATACAAAACTTAAGTGACACGTTTTAAGTTCTTTTATTAACCAAGTTCGGTATTGGATTTTCTTTTCACCTCACAGTTCGGAACTAAGATTTTAGATTTCTTCATAATGATCAAATTGTGTAGCATTGTTTCCACTTTTTAGTTATTCTCGGTACTAGTTTTAAATATTGAATTTTTTGTTATTTTAATAGTGTATCTCCGTCACTATATAAGCTCGTGCTTATTGATACATTTCTTAAAAATAATTGACGTACTTGTTTTTAATTTTTTTTTTTTTATAAATTTTATAAAAGTAAGAAATAGAAAGAAAAATTTTAAAAGTTAAATAATTGAAGTACATGTTTTAATTTTCAAAGATTTTTTTTTTTTGAAATAATTTTAAAAGATTCTAAACAAGGGTTTTTGCATCTTCCAAACTTTATTATTTTTCTTTTACCCGTGATATTTGATTCGTGAATGAACACTGGTAGTCAGCAATTTGGTTCAAATAGTAATGGTGCACTGGACATGGAAAATAACAGAGAAAACATAACAATTGCAATGATTTAAATTGTTTGTATGATCGTAAATTCGTCAAGTCAATGCAATGAATCTACTAGATACGTTTAGGCTATGTTTGAGAGGGGGGTTTGCTGAAAGATGATGTTTGGTGAGTTGTATTAGAATGAGTATTGTGTTTGAAATGAAGGTTTAGATGTGATAAATAGTATAAGTTATTTAAATTTGTATATTTAAATATGTATAAAATATAAAATAATGATTAAATGATATAATGGTATTTATGAATAATGATTTTTTTAAATATAAGTATATATAAATGTAAAAGTAAGTATGTATATATATAGATATTGATTTGATTATGAATAGCTATAATGATTGAAAAATAATTAGTTATTTATATATGTAGTAAGAGCAAAATTTTGAATTTGAATTTGAATTTGAGAGTAAATTTTGTAGTAAAAGATATTTGGATGTATGAAGCTGATAGACGGAGAAAAGTAAAAGACAACTAACAAACATAGCCTTAGACTCTTGGCTTTGCATTCTAAGTTTATTAAAGATATATTATACTTTTAAGCCACGTTCATTACTAATGATTATGTATGATATATTATTTTATTTTATTTAATCATATATTTTTTTTATTTGATTAAAGTTCCCAATAAGTTAATGACTCGATACAAAATTATAAATTATAAGATTAATAATTTTAGTTAAAGATTATGATAAAATAGTCAAAATTTCATTATTCTTTTATATTTTATTCACAAGATTATCTTGATTTTACATGATAATTAAATTATTTGCATAATAAGACTACAAAAGGAAACTAAATACAATCATTTTGAATAGTCAAGTTTAAAAAATATAATTGTGATTGATTAATTAATTTTTATAAATTCTTTTATTATTCAAACTAATCATTTAAATTATAACCTCGTTTGGTACAGAGAACATGGCCTTGTAGAATGGGGAAGGGGACTATTTGTCCTTTAATTAAATTTCTAAAATACAATTCTAATTATAATTATTTATCTAGCACTTTGTTCAATTATACTACCAACCAATAACCTATGTTTACACACACATTTAATTTATGGAATAATATTTTATTATTGAACTATGAAAAAATATAAAGTGTGCATGCTTTACTACCTAGACATTAACCTCTAGTTGGATCCCACTAATCACATCTTATGAACCTCAAAGGCTAAAAATGCATCTTTTTTTAATCATTACATATAAACAATCACATTTAATTTTATTTATATCCTAAAATCTAATTATTATTTCCATATACTATCACATCATTAATCATTATCATATATTTTATACATATATTAAAATAAATTATTCTATTTATCCTATCTATAATTTTCTTCTAAATATATTAATTATTCCAACATAATTTCTACCAAACATCATCTCCAACAAAAACCTCTCTCCCAAACATAGCCTAAATGTTTGAATCCATGACATGAAGCATGAGCAATATAGTCGCTCTTTTCCATTATTATGACGTCTCTTCCTCTTCTTTGCCAACAATTGATTGAAAATTAATTCTTAATTAGCTGATTCTCTAAGTTATTCTTCTCAAGCACCTTGCAAACCATTGTTGCTCTCTTACGTGACTCTGGCAAATGAACCTTAGGCTAAATTCGGCTGTTTATTTTTTAAATATTAATGACGGATGGATTTGGGTCCAAATGATATAATGCAGGTTATACCCAAATTTAAATTCAAATTTATTCTAAAGAACTCATAATCACATCTCTTTTTTCGAGCCCGCAATGTATTAGATTTTATTTTAAAGATAAATTTGAACAAAATAGAGTCAAAAGCCTTATACATGCTAATAATTATAATTGATAAGAAAAAAAAAATTAAAGAAGTTAGACATATAATTAAAAATAAGTTACAAACTTCTTATTTGAAGGAGATTATAAGTTGCTACAGTCTTATTTAAGTACTTTATGTACTCTTTTAATTAAATAAATCCACTAAATAAAACATCTTACAGGTTCACAAACAATTTAAAAATTATTTTAAACAACATAACTCAACCAAACAGAACTTAAAAAGGCGTGATTGGATAACAACTTCATGCTTATTTAATATTCAGCGAGAAAAAATAAATTTCGAGGATTGATAATTGAGGTTTGAGAGTACTTAAGTGTGTTTTGTGAAAAAATAAAAACATGATAATGATATGTTAATAAAAAATGATTGTGGCGGACGTGAAAAGTTATTATATGCTTTATAATTTTGACATGATGTGATATGTTGTTGAAATAAAATGTTAGAAGTAAGTGTTCATGTAATTTAATGAATGAATGATTTTTTTAAAAAGATTTTTATAATAAAATAAATGTAGACGCATGTAGAAAAATTCAGATCAAAAATTTCTTTAAATTTTTCTTTTTCTCTAAACAAAAGCTAACAAGGTAGATAGTTTTTTAGAGGGAATAGCAAACAATACGCTATTTTTGGACAGTGGGATATGTCGAACTCCCCCTAAAAATGTCCAGACACATGATACCTGGGCCTGGGCTTGCCCCCATCATCTATTCACTAAGCAAGCGTCAGGACAACCTGATGGGAAACAAACCCAACACGTCACACAAAAAGGACAAGGAGACATGACATGACAGCCAGCCAAAACGGGACAATACTACGTCAATGTCGAAATCAAACCAACAAATCTAACGTAGGTTGGTTGATTGACAATTTGTGGTTCGTTTTCTACGTTGTGCAAATGACAGACGCGACAGAAGATCAAAATGTGATTTGGGTGGAATTCTGCAATGGCGCGCTGTACAACTATGTTCTTATCCCTTTGCTTGTTTTGGAGGATTAAAAACATGTGTGGGAGGATTTTAGAAAATGTTCTAAAATAAAATATTAAACGATAAATAAAAAATGAATATAGTCGGGGAATTGGGCTCTAAAGCATGTTATTCTTTCGGCCGTCAATATACGGGCTCGCCCATTCTGATTTGGAGGCCGACATGCCACGTGTTTTGACACTGGAGAGCGAACAGATTCAAAAATCACCTAAGGACCTAAACACCCTTATTTTTCCTCGTAGCCGTTACAACTTGGATAGGTTTCCGAAGGGCCTCTGGAATCTTTTCAGGCCCGACATAATTCACAGTCTCAGAGGGCAATGACGTCATTTCACTTCCCCACTCTTCCTTCCCGACTAGATTTCTTCGGCCCAATCATCAAGCGACTCCTAGTTCTATCTGTACAACGATCACTTCCCATTTTCTCTTTCCAAGGCTATCGAGGTGGTTGCACTCATGGCGTCCTCTTCCTCGGAGCTCGCTGCCAAGCCCGAGGAAACTGGAGGTGGAGAAAGTTCGGAACCGACGCTGGGCGGTGATCAGCTTTTGCTTTACCGAGGAATGAAGAAAGCAAAGAAGGAGAGAGGATGCACGGCGAAAGAGCGCATCAGCAAAATGCCCCCTTGTACCGCGGGCAAGCGCAGCTCCATCTATCGAGGTGTCACCAGGTATATTAACTGTCAACAAGTGACGTGCGCTGTTTGTACCTCTTTCTTTCAAGTGCTGGAGTTGATTGTTCTTTTTATGGTAGATGGGTAACACGGGTTTAATCTTTAGAATGAGTGACATATGGCGCATTAGAGTTAGTAATGCTACTTGATAGAGCATTGAGCGGCTTTTCTTTTAATTGTGCTTTTGGTTCCACGAGTAGGCATCGATGGACCGGGCGTTATGAAGCACATCTTTGGGATAAAAGCACCTGGAATCAGAACCAAAATAAGAAGGGAAAGCAAGGTGAATTTTCCCCTTTTCTTTCTTTCTTCTGGCACAGACTATACCCGTATTCTGTTGTTGTTGCTGATCGGAATTTCAATTTTGTAAAACGAGGATCTTATCTATTTCATGTTTCACTTTACCTTCTCCTCATTGCTGGAAAACCCTTCATTGATGCGTGATTGATTTGGACAGTCTACTTGGGTAAGTCATCTGGTCGTTTTTTGTCTTGGAGCATAACTGAAAAGATTTTGTAACACTATGTTTATCCTTTTCCATTCAAAATTGCCGTAGGCGCATATGATGATGAGGAGGCCGCAGCAAGAGCCTATGATCTAGCTGCCCTTAAATATTGGGGCCCCGGAACTCTCATTAATTTTCCTGTAAGAGGTTTCCGAACGAGATTTTGTTGGGTGAATTTATCAACTGCTTTCCATTTCAGTCTTCTGATTTTGTAAATGCGCAGGTGACAGATTATACAAGGGACCTTGAGGAAATGAAAATTGTCTCGAGAGAGGATTATCTAGCCTCACTTCGGAGGTTAGTGTATAATTTTCGATTTTGTTGATGTCATTCCTAAAACAATCTAGTTCTTACAAACGCCATATGTTCTGCAGGAAGAGTAGCGGCTTTTCTAGGGGCGTATCCAAATATCGTCCCCTTTCCAGGTACATTTTCCTACGATGATATTTTACTCGTTAAGGATAGTGACAGCTAGAGTCCAGAAATTTTGGTTCGGCTGTTACCCTTCAGTTATCAGCCTTTTAAGCTTCCACCAACCTGAGATCTCTGTGTTAGATTATATTTTTATAATTCAAGTTGTCTGAATGGTTGTAAACTGAACTTTGGCTTTCTTCATGATTTTCTATGAAAATTTCCTACCTCAACAAGTCCATGGGAGTCACAATTTGGTTCTACGCCTGGAAATGAGTACATCAGCAGTGCATCCTATGGTGAGAAAGGCTTTGAATTCTCGGGTGCATTTGTTTTCAGTGGAATATGACTATGAACTTTTTGGCCGTTGACATTTTCCGCTCTTCTTCTTCATGAATGCTGCTACTACTATACGTGTAGGTGATGAGATGACTGCTGGAAGTGAATATGCTGGTGGTTATGGTGCTGACGGGAAGATTGATTTGTCAAATTACATCAAATGGTGGGGCCCAAAAAAATCTATTCAGACTGATTCGTGTTCAAAAACATTAGACGAAGGTCTTGGGTGTTCTGATGATTTTGCTAACGAACTTAAGGCTCTGGAATGTTCGGTCCAGCCCACTGAACCCTATGAAATGCCTCGTCTAGGTGTGACTCCGGAAAGAATGAAGCACAAACAGATATCTGCTATGAGCATTTTGTTGAAGTCAGCAGCATACAAGAACCTTCAGGAGAAAATCTCAAAAAAGAAGGAGAAGGATGAGAATGAAAACAAGAATAATATTATTGACAAAATTGAGCTTGGGAGACCAGCTGAAAAATCGTTTCATGGTGGAAATGAGAAACATAGTGTTGCATATGAGATAAGTGGTGGATTTCCTATTCACAGGAATGTGTATTCAATTGCCCCTCTTCTGTCGGCTCCACTTCTTACCAACTGCAGTAGTATTGAGCCATTGCCTGACCCCACCCTTTGGAGTTCTCTCGTTCCCGTTCTTCCTTCTGGATCATCACGCACAAATGAGGTCTCCCTTTTCTTTTACCAAGTTACGTAGGTGCTAGATTTTATTCTTTTATCGCTTTCCTGTGGAAAAGTTGAATAAATTTGATTATCTTGATTCGGAAGGTTGGGAATATTTACTGATGTAATAATAGTTAGTAAAGAGTGTCGTATGACTTCCCCTGAAATAGTTAAACCCATTGGAAAATAATCTTCCGAAAGCAATTCTACTTAGGATGGCCCTTATTTGATAACCTGTCAGGTGCTGGATATCAGGGAAAGCAAATAAATCTATGACTACATCAATTCTGTACGGGTCTACGTATATGCCCAGTATGTGAGCCTTTATTGAGCTTCCAAACTTGGAAGCAAGTGTATTCCCTTTCCCTGACGGATAGATGCCTGGGGATACGGGTTTGAATGAAAAACTGGTGACAGGTCATGCAGGTGACAAAAAATGAATCCAGTTCGGACTACACTTTATTCCAGCATGGAGAGTAATGTTGCCCATCCTTTCTCCCCAAGATCATGGAAGAATTTGGTACTTCTCCGTCGAAGATTGAACTGGAGCCCATGTACAAGTTTGAGCTATGGAACAAATGCTGCATCGAGTACAGTATCATGTAGGCCTTTGCCCCACAGTCCCATATTATGGTATCTTTGCGGAAGCGCATAAATTGGACGAATATTTGGAGGTGTGCATACGTTGATGATGTAAATTATTAAATTTTATCCTTCATATGTTTGGCTTTTCAGGACGTGTAGAGGCAACTTATGTTGGCATGTACACAATATAGGCAGGGTTATGCAGCTCTTTTTTTTTTTATTTTTTTTTATTTTTATTTTTTGTTTATAGCTCCTTAAAGCGCACGTATGATTAAAGAGTGTTACTTCACTGTAAAGTTATACTGAAGATAATCTTTTTCCTATCGGATTATAGTTTTCTCATTAATGTTTCCTAATCTTTTTCAGCTATTTTTTCAGGAGGGAAGAAAATTAGGAAAAAGTCCGTAAGTGGGGATTTCAAACCTCATCTATCGAAAAGTTGTACGTACGCCCCACCCCGACACGAAAGCTTTAGGTGAAAATATGATTAGATAAAAGAAGATGAGTTATATTTAATTATTTTTTTCCTTCGGTTATAACAAATGAAAATTTACAATCCTGTTTTGGTATAAACGAGAGTTGTAGGAATCGCAGAATATAATTGTCCGTACGTCTCAATAAGTGCACCTCGAAGTAATTATATTAATTTATTCATTTTTATTCAAAAAAATTCAAAGCGAAATAATTCTTTCGAGTAACAAATTAAAACCTGAAGTCCAAAGATCGCTAAAATGTACTAATCAAGCATGCAAATTGTTAATTAATCGAAGAGAGAACTTTCAAACGCCTACGCCCCCCCAAATTTATGGCGGTTAGTCTAAAACCCCTCGGAAACGATCATGCGTGCGAGTTTTGTTCTGCTTCCCTCACGGAAAAAGGATTGCCAGAATGAAAACAGAAATATAGAGTTTGATAGTTGATCTGTAAATGTATAAAAGAACTTCAATAATTTTGCAAGATCTGCTTCCCATTAACCGTTTTTTCCACTCAGGCACTCATTCGATGCCCAAACAATCATCTTACTTTCCATATACCGAGGAGGTTTTGGCTTCCCATCTCGCACCGCTTCTACGGCGGAAAGACTTTCATCTGTTTCCCTCCGTTCTTCGAAAAACCCAACGAATACACGCCCAGGTTACCGTTAATGGACTCCGCAACTTGGGTGTTTTGGGCACAAGGATTTTGGGTATGTACCTTCTGTGTAACAGTTTTTCTAATGCCAAGAAGTTATTTTGTCAGCTTCAGCTGGGCTATGCTGCCCCGTGGAATTGGATGATTAGAGGGTTTACTATGATGGGTTATTATGATTATGCGATTTTGTTTTACTTCAAGATGCTCATTTTTGGCACTAGTCCCGATAAGTACACTTTTCCTTACTTAATCAAGGCTTGTGGTGGTCTGCATGCTGTTGGTTTAGTCAAACATGTACATGAAATGATCAAAGATTTGGGCTTTGAGATGGATGTGTATGTGGGTAGTGCTTTAGTCAAAGTCTATTCTGAGAACGCTTGTTTGGGCAACGCCTGGAATTTGTTTGATAAATTGCCTCATAGGGATATCGTGATGTGGACAGTGATGCTTAATGGTTATTTAAAATGCGAAGGCTTTGAGAATAATGTAATTGAGTTGTTTGAGTTAATGAGAAGAAGTGAAGTTGAGCCCAATTCCGTCACTTACACGTGTGTTCTTTGCTCGTGTGGATCCAAATCGATGCTGCGACTAGGCGCCCAGGTTCATGGTTTAGTGGTAAGGTCTGGCTTGGAGATGGACTCTCCAGTGGCCAACACGTTAGTTGCTATGTATGCAAAATGTCGCTGCCTGTTTGATGCTCGAAAAGTGTTTGATTTTATCAAGCAAGCTGATCTCGTCACTTGGAATGCGATGATTGGAGGATATGTTCAGAATGGATCTATGAATGAGGCTCAGGATTTGTTTCGGAGGATGATATCTTTAGGTGTCAAACCAGACTCAGTAACTCTTGCAAGTTTGCTCCCTTCAATATCTGAATTAGACTATTTTAATCAGGGAAAAGAAATCCATAGTTATGTTGTACGGCATGGAGTGTTGCTGGATTTGTTCCTGAAGAATGCGCTTATTGATATGTATTTCAAGTGCAAGGATGTGAAAATGGCTTGTAAGGTCTTTGACGAGAGCCCCTCTGTGGACATTGTCATTTGCACTGCTATGATCTCAGGTTTTGTTCTCAATGGGATGAATGCTGAAGCCTTGAAAATTTTTCGATTGTTGCTTAATAGAAAGATGGAGCCCAATTCTGTTACATTAGCAAGCATTTTACCAGCCTGTGCTGGCTTGGCTGCACTAAAATTGGGCAAGGAGCTGCATGGTAACGTAATTAGGAAGGGGCTTGAAGGAAGGACTTACGTTGGAAGTGCAATAACTGACATGTATGCTAAATGTGGAAAGTTAGATCTTGGTTATCAAGTTTTCCTAAGAATGCCTGAACGGGATTCTGTATGTTGGAACTCGATGATCACAAACTGTGGCCAGAACGGCAAGCCAGAAGTGGCCATGGATCTTTTTCGTCGCATGGGCTTGGAAGGCGCCATATATGATTGCGTCAGTATATCGTCAGCTCTTTCTGCTTGTGCAAATTTGTCCGCCCTTCATCACGGGAAAGAAATACACAGTTTCATGACGAGGTGTGGGTTCAACTTCGACCTTTTTGCTAACAGCGCACTAATCGACATGTATGCTAAATGCGGTAATTTGGATCTGGCCCGACGTGTTTTTAATGCGATGGAATCCAAGAATGAAGTTTCTTGGAACAGCATTATTGCTGCATACGGAAATCATGGCCAGCTAAAGCAATGCCTGGAGCTATTCAACGCAATGGAAGATCATGGATTTAAGGCTGATCACGTTGCCTTTCTTGCCATTATATCCGCTTGTGGCCATGCCGGTCAAGTTGAAGAAGGGAAGCGCCAGTTCCATCGCATGATCCAAGATCATGGGATTCCTCCCAGGATGGAGCATTATGCATGCTTAATCGATTTGTTTGGCCGGGCTGGTTGCTTAGAAGAAGCCTTCCAAGTAATTGAAGAGATGCCATTTACTCCGGACGCCGGCATCTGGGGGACCTTATTGGGCGCTTGCCGGATTCACGGCAATGTAGAGCTGGCCGAAATGGCTTCACAACATCTGTTCCACTTAGACCCGCAGAATTCTGGTTACTATGTCTTGCTGTCAAACGTGCACGCTGATTCTGGAACATATATGAGAGTCGATCAAATTCGGAACATCATGAAAGAAAGAGGAGTACAAAAAGTTACAGGTTACAGCTGGATTGAAGTCAAGAACTCGTCCCATGTTTTTGCCGCTGCAGATAAAAATCACCCAGAGTCTGCTGAGATTTATCTGATGTTGAATGGTCTTCTTCGGGAACTCCGGGATGAAGGATATGTTCCCCAGCCGTCCGCTCCGAGCCAGCCACCAAATGTTGCTGTATCATTACCACCAGAAGATCCTACTGGTGAGGAGCCTATTTTACTTTTAAATTTTTCTCCCAAGGCTTATTATGGGTGGATGAGATTATTATCACTTTCCTTTTTTTTATTTTTCTGCTGTATTTTTGCCCTACCTAGTTGAAATTACAGGAGTTGTGTTGTAGTTGAGCGTTCGCTATAATGAATTTTTTGAATTAACAGCGAACAGTTTCGTTTTATTTTGTGGGTGAACATAAATTTAAATGATAGAAAAAGAGGCATCTACTCCATTTCCAGTGTCATCTTTTTATTTAGTTTCAGGAATTGTCTTGTTAGTCTTTACATGATTAAAAAATCTTCAAAAAAAGACAAAGAAAAAAAGGTCTATAGATTCTTCTTTACTCCTACATTTGCATGCCTATATTAATTTTTTGTTAAAATGTTTTTTTATTTACTAAACCACGAGCATGTCATAATCATCATTATTTTATCATACAATATATCACATCATCAATTCTAAAATCATATATTGTTTCTTTTTTTCACAGAACACGTCTAATCGTACAGAAAGAAATTGACAAGCGAATAATCTTGTGTCGCCCCTCGCCCCTTTCCGGCGTCCTCGTCAGAGTCAGGGCGATGACAACTCTTTGGCCGCAGCTTTCTTTTTTATTGCCGTACCTCTTTTTATTCCGTTTCTATTGTCTTCGCACTGCGTTGAAACAGCAAAATAAAAATATTTTTGTTTGGAAGCAACTTTTGACGGTATGAAATTTAATGTTAAAATTTAGGAATGATAAGAGAAAAAAAGAGATAATAATATTATTTTGATAAATTGTACGTTAGTATAGAAGGATATGGGGGCAGGAGAATGTGTTTATATGAATTATTGACTGAATAATGATACTTATACGTTTGCCAGAATTATTGCTTGCTTGTCAGGCAACGTGCCATAAATTAATTTCCATCGTCACACTCACTTGTTCGCAATTATTTCTCCCCCCTCATCTGCTTGCAAAACTATAAATAGTTGTCTAAACAAATTTTGATGCTTACTGAGGTGGTAAGCCAAGAGCAGCAGGATCATCAGTAATTCTTGACCAGACGAATCATGTTTCTTTCCCTATTTTATTCTTTTTCAGTCTCCACTTTTGTTCAAAGCAACAGCAAGGTCTCGAAGCTCCTCAAATGCATGCATCGTTTCGGCGTCAAATCCTCCAGCAAACTGCACAAAAACCATCACAGTAGTCCAACTGCTTCCACACATCTTTAAAAGCCAATTTCATTTACGAGGAGGATTGAAGATGAGCATTCAGATAGCGAACAAACCTGATGGATTCGGAAAGCAAATCTCACTCCCTGGAGCAACATGTAATCCAAGGAAGAATCTTTCTCCGATGTTCCCTTGGACTGGAGTTCCATCGCCACCCTCTTCATGTACATTTTGGCAAGTTTGACAGATCCCAACTTTATCTGAAATCAAGACAGAATATAATCGACAATTTGCTTGACGTTTCTTTTCACAATTCACTAGTATAGCAGGCAAATGAGCAAAATTAACCTTGCTTAATATCCCCATGTCTTGCATCCAGTCCGTAGGAATGTTGAATTCCTTGCAGTTTCTCATCAACGCATCTCTTGTTCGTAGGATACCATGCACGGTTTGCTCCATCCTGATGAAGCAAAATCATTTATTCCAACCTCACAAACTAAATTGTAGTAGGAACGTTGGGCATGCAGGCTACGAGGTCTTTACCTCTCGGACAAAGCTGCCATTTTCTTTAGTGCGACGTCGCATGGAAGACGAGGATCGTCCTTATAGTTTGAAACTTCCTGCTCCAGCTTCTTCAGATCTCTATATCCAAATGCCGCTTCTCTTAATGTGTCGGATTTCTTTTCTGGCCACTCAAAGTGCTTCAGGACTGCCCTCTCATCTACCTGTAAGACATGTTAAATCATAATCCTAATTCAAAAATCGTGCATATCCTTTATCATGAATTGGTTAGATGGCAAGAAACACAGTTAATATTCTGCTGTCCTATGCGGCTCGAGAAACAGATTTTCAATGCATATGGATGTTATTAACAGAACTTCGTCCCAAAGAAGAAAAAAAAAAGAACTGAACTGGTGACGCTCTGAAGACAAGAAACATACAAGGAAGCAGAGTTCATCATCTAGCCACTTCACGAAAGCAACGACGTCTTCAATATCTTGGTAAGCTGCATTGTTGACCTCTCTTATAAGGGAATTCACAAATTCTCCTTGAGTCTCAACGTCTGCCTTTATCTGATCATAGTAAAGGAATTGAGAATTACAGATTAGATTTAAATCATACCAAAACATGATAAAAGAAAGTGATAACTCACCGCAAGCAAATGGGACGACCGGTTCTCAATTTCACCAATCATGCTACTACGAACGTTTGCAACATCAGATGTCTCTGTTGACCCTGAATTCAAGCAGTCTTTTCTAGACTCCCTCTTCATGAGCGAGTGATAAAACTCAACAACTTGTGGAGCCCTCTGCACCACTCCGGATGTGGCTCTAGCCATTGACTTTGGAGGAGGTGGAGGCGGAGGTGGTGGTGGAGGAAGAGAAGGAGGGACAGTTCGTGAAGAAGCTTCTTCTTTTGATCCTCTGAAACCAGTGCATGAAGGCCGTGGAGGGGGATTGGGGATTCTCAATGCCCTTCTCTCAACATCTAATGAACCTGTAACTTTACAAACCTCCTGGCAATTGGTATACACATGGGACCTGTTGCTCACTTCCAAGTCATATTTTTGGGAAACCAGCACCTCTGCCCTCTTATCCGCTTCCTTGGAACATGTAAAACTATCAGACTGCCGTTTCTTGTTGAGTACCACATCTTCAGGACAGCAATTTGTTCCACTGATAGAGTGCCTTCGCGCCGAGCCTTGTGGATCATCCGTGTATTTCATCTGCTGCAAGTCATCGTCGGTAATAGGCCATTTCTTCAGCTTCTTGATGAGATATAGCCTCCTAGTGGCAGTATCATTATAATCTTTGTCGTTCTGGAAAGGCGAAAAGCAGACGGATTCCCTGTTCTTATCGACAGATTCCGGGCTAGGCGGCTGCTTGTCGGAACTGGCGGTGGAGCAACTGCGCAACTCATTTCTTAAACATGAATTAACCCATCGCAGGTAAGCAAGCTCCTCAACTTCATTCATCCGGCTTAGTTGGAGACCTTCCACCTGTTTACACAAATCTTGATTGGTATGCCTCAGCAAAGAGGCTTCTGCTTTAATCTTCTCAATAATGTCGCTCTGCATATAAACAATTTTAAATGAGACTAAGAAACACAAGAAAAACTTAATCAATTCAACCATACAAATATCTGAATGGCCTTTGAAGAAAAGTTTCAAAGTATACATGGATACCTCAGCAGCTTTGGCAAGGGTAGTTAACTGGGATTCCAAGGAAGAAATCCTGCCAACCAGATTTCTCTTCTGAAGCTGCAGCTCCTTGTTCAAGCGCCTCAACTCTACAACTTCCATCTCTACACTATTAAAGTTGTCATAAGCATCGCTTTCCAATGCCTCATCTTGCTTCCCCATGACAGAAGCCAAGGAAACGAGCTGTCCAGAAAGATTCGCCTTTTCGCTGTCGAGCAATCCCACTTTCTTGAGGAGGCCATCAACTTCACTCTTCTTCAACTCAAGCTCCCTCTCAAGCTCCAGCACCTTCGGGTTTCTCTTATGCTCTGACAACTCAGCTTGCAATTTGAGCTCCCTATCCTTGGACTCCTGTAGCAAGTTCCTCAAATGATCGATTTCAAGAAACAAATCTTGAGAAGAACCAGAACCCGCGGATTTTGTCTTGTTGTGGCTCTGAACGTTTTGTGGGTGCACTTGCGCAGCATTTACCGAGCACGAGAGATCGCCTATGAGCGATCTTTTGGTTCTTGAATTCGAAACCGCCGACGGGTTCTTCTGGTTTGCGGCATCGGGGTTGTTGAGTGGCAGCTTCTTGCCGTGAGCTGTGTTGTGCAACACTCTAGTTTTGGTTTTCCTGTCTGCAGCTGAGAATCCTTTCACTATGTGAGAACCCCACGAAGATTTCATCCGCGAAAAGTTGCTGCCTCCCTTAGCGCTGCCACGATTATTATCCTTCGGTGGTGCCTGGTTTTGATCGGCAAATTTTGATGACTTCACTCTGTTCTCAGGTGGGATTTCTTCTCCCATTGTAGAAAACTGCTAACGAAAACGCCGGCGGAAACGAGAAAGTGATTAGGAATGATCTTATCTGGCAAGAAAATAAAAGATGGTTCGCTCATTTAATGATAGAAGCTGTGAGGGGCTTTTTAATATTCAGCGCACGCATTATTAAAATAAGGCCAAAAATGCTTGAATTGTTGATTCATGTAATGAAATCCAATGTGGGGTCTCTGCCGCGGAGGATTCTGTTTGGTGTTGTGATATGCTGAAACTGGGAAGAGTAAAAAGAGGTATGGTATCGTAGCTGCTTTCGTTACTTTTCCCCTGCTTTTTAACATTCTTTATCAGACGCCATTTGAATTTTGAAAATTTGAATCCGATGCGAATCACTAGAACCTCATCCCTGAGTGACCTCTGCGGATCGACGGCTGAAAATGCAGGGGGAACTGTGACGTGTGGGAGTTCCGTGCCAACTGTGGAAACAAGCGCTCCGGATGTGGTAACGACAACGGTCGAATTTTCAAATGCTAAAAGGGCACATGATGGACGACCTGTATAAACGACATGTTCGGTCAATTACGATTTAAAACTCCACATTATATTAATAAAATAAATAATTATCGGCTATGCTTGGTAAGAGATGGGTTAAGATGAACAATGTGTTTTAATTGTAAAGTTTTAATAATTTTAAATATTTTAAAATATTTGAATATATGTATAAAATATATAATAATACTTAGATAATGTAGCAATATATCAGAATAAAAATTAATTTATAGGATATATATATATGTGTGTGTGTGTGTGTATTGATATAATTGAAAATAAATCTAGTAATTTAAAAATAATTCATTAGTTATATATATGAGATTAAAAAAATTGAATTTGTATTTAATTAAATTTTATTGAGTGATATGTTCTGTAGTGTATGGTTTGATAGGTTGTGTGATTATAAAAAAGTTGGCTTCCAAACAAGGTGATCATGAATGCATTATTAATATTAATTGAATAAGTCATTAAATAAATAATGAAGGGAAATTGAGAAGTATCTTGATGTCTTTTTCTTTAACGCTCGAGTCAATTTTCAAACTTAATTTTTTATCTAAAAAATTAGTTGTCCAAATTTTTTATTGGCATAGCATAATTAAAGTATTAAATGAAATGTAATCAGATGAATCACTGAATTTATTAGTAAGAAAGAAGAAATTGGCAAAACAAATAACGAAGGAAAGGATGGATATCGGGGTAATTTGGTAAAACCACGTTTTCCCCGCCCCGATCCTGGCGAGAAATCGTTATGAGTAATTTCAAGAGCGTTGTTCGGGTATAGCAATTTTACAATCAAGAATGCGACTCAATGGAGAATTAGTGAAGAGCACGAGACGGTAAACGCTTCTTAAACCCCATCCTCAATTTCGAGCACCAGCATCGTTAAAAATGTCTTCTCTCTCTGCGATATTTGCGAAAGCTTCGAAGGTTTTTGTCTTCCCTTGAAACTTCGATAGCATGTCGAATTGAAGAAAAGAAAACCCAAGATTTTAGGTGGCTTATCTTTCTCGGAATCCTCCATGGAAGTTACCTCTTTCATAAATTACACTCACTATTCATTATTTTCTTCTGGGTTTTCGATATTGCGGAAACCAATGGTTGTGACTGCGTCAAGTAGAAAGAAGCAGAATAGAATTGCAACTAGTCGCGCGTTAAGCGATAGCGGTGGCGTTGTTCTTGACGAAGAGTTTGAGTTCAAGCCGTCGTTTGATGAGTATTTGAAGGCCATGGAATCCGTCAGGATGGACAGAGATAATAGGGATAATCATTCTAATAGCAGGCCTAGGAAAGAGAAGAGCACCAAGAAAATTGTTTCAGAAGGACAGAAGGGCGATAATGGGACGACCGCAGTTAAAGAAACTTCGAGAAAGGGTGGTTCGCGCAAGGAAACAAGTGCATACGTTCTAGAAGATTCAAAAGAAGACGTTTTTCGCGAGGCAATTACTTTGGACAATGTTCAGAAGGAGCAGAACAAAAAATTTAAGGTTTTTAATGGGAAGAAAAGTGATAGCAGTGAGAGTAAATTAATTGATTTGGATAGAGCGGCATTCAAGTCACTGTATTGTGAAGATGATGTAATTGGCAAACCAAGAATTTCTAGGGTCGACATGGAAGAGAGAATTCAGAGGCTTGCAAAGTGGTGAGTAATCAATCAACGGTAATTTGTCGAGCAACTTTATGTGCTTGTGCTGTTATATTTTATTATTTCTGACCACCATTCTTCCTTAGCTTTGATAGCTATTTAGATACCCATAATGTTGCTAATAATGAGTTTGGATTGTGTTTCTAACTGTGGCATTAGTATTAGCTACAAAGACATGGTGTGGTACTTAGGCAAATCGTTGCAAATGAATAATAGCAAGATGTTGCATGGGTGCCACAAGCAGGAAAATGGTGGCATTTGTTAGTTCTTCAAGTTACAGTGGTGATTTTCTTGCATTTATAAATTTAACCTATTTAGTTAGCAGACAACTTCCAGTGAGATGTCCAATTTTCTGGCCGACTAACCTTTCTAAGATTGAATGTGGTAATAAATTCCACATAAAATGTGATCTCTGATACTTGTAAAAACCTCAAGGAATTAATGAGATATACCCCGGCTAAATTTTATAGTAACTAGGCAGAGTGCTATTTGGTAGAGTCCTAGCAATGACTCTAGCTGCTGGCAGGTGGTGTTATCTCAATATGGGGAATCGGTGATCTTATGTTGTGAGGCTAAATTCTATGGTTCATTGTTGACATACTATGCTGATTTTTAAATCTTTGAAACTCACAACAGGTTTAGGTCACATGTTTCTTTCCCAACTCATGGTAAAATAATTTACTTCTACAGTCTGAATGGTGCAGACATTGACATGCCTGAGTGGAAGTTCTCTGAAATGATGCGAAGTGCTGGAATAAGATTCTCAGATTATTCTATTATGAGGATTGTCCAGATAGTGGGTAAGTTGGGAAACTGGAGGCGAGTTCTCCAAGTCATTGAATGGATTCAGTCCCGGAAGCGCTTCAAATCCCACAAGATACGGTACTTTGTTCCTACTTAATCACCTTAACCTTCCCAGCTAACTTATTTTACCTTATTAGCATCTAAGTTGATGATTTATTTGTGGAGGAAGCCTTGCTTTGTCAAGCTTCCATCCACTGGGCTCACATTTATCACCATTCCAACGTATCTGCTCAATAATTGGGGAATTCTTGACTAACCATTTTGTACACACTTAGGTTGGAAACTCAATTTAAGGAGTAGATTAGAAAAATTCACAGGATACTCCAGCATATTAAAAAGTTTTATCAATTTATTTTTGTATAAATAAACAGTGCACAACAGAAGTATTTGTAGGGCTTCACTTGAGTGAACCGGACATGCTCTTGACTGAAAACTAATAACAAGAACTCTCCCTGACTAAAAGATACTTCTGTTTTCTATGGTTACATCTAGCATTTGATGTTTTACAAGGAGAAACCAAGGTAGGGTAACTTTTTGAGGAATTTAACTGACAATCTTCCAAATATTCACTTGGGGGGTATGCTTACCTGAAAATTTGTTGATAGTGAAACTTTTTAACTAGAGTAGTATCAATTATGTATCCATATACGGCTTTCTTTGGATAAGGTACTTCTGAAGAGCCATATTGAGCTATGCTTGTATAAGAAATAGGATGGCAATCGGGGTGGGTTGTGGGTTGGCGGATCAGAATGAGACAAGGGTATTGCAACAAATATTTTTTGGTCAATTTTTTTGACTTGAATTTAACATGTAATTTTTACAAGCTTCCTAAAGCTAACCTACCAACTCATGAAAAAAAATAAACTAATTTTTTTTGGCCAAAATAAATCTAGATGTAGGTTTTTTACTCTTGAGTTCAATAGGCCAAAATGAATTTCTCATAAATATGTAAATAATACTGTCAAAACTTATTTTTTTCAAATGAAACAAAAAAAAAATTTTTTTTTTGGGGAATGTGGAAATGTTGGACAATACGAGAGAAATTTATTTACCTTATTCTAATTTGAAGGGTCAAATTGTATTAATTTTTTTAAAAAAATTCTACTTTTTAATTGTTTATTAAATAAATGACCCAAAAGTTGGTCTTTTAAACTTTTGTTCTATAGCTAGGAACTAGGATTCCGACAATGGAATAATTGAAGCTAGGTCTTTAGACATTTCAAAAATAAAATAAAAATAAAAATAAGAGCCTGAATTCTGGCTCTTATTCAAAATAAAAAAGGAATTATTAAACGTGTCTAATCTTAACAATGGTAAGATACTAATTAAAAAAAAAGAATAGTTAAAATTGGGATCTAAGATCCTGATTTTAGGTTGAACAAAGCACAAAAAACCAAACGTGGTCCTCTTCTTTCCAACTCCCAGTGTGAGCGATTTCTCTTTGCAAACACACCCCCACCTCTTCCGCACATCCATCACTGATAGAGTGTCCAATGCCACTGCAATGCCGCTGTTGCTGGGAGTTTTCAAACCTCAAAGCATTCAATAGGTGAGATTTAGGATTTAATTTGAAAATTTCATGTTGTTTGATAGATTTAAGAATTTTATTTGTGTTTAAATAAAATATGTAATAAAAATTAAACGATGCCTTTTGCATTCTATTGTTACTATATATCAATGAATTTTTGTTGATATATAATAAAAAAATTATGTAGAATCTTATGTGGATGGAATTTTATATATGTTGGTTGGATAGTATCTTAAATTTTTGTTAATATATAATAGAAAAATTATACAGAATTTTAGTTTGGATTCAATTTTACATGGATGGAATTTTATATTTGTTGATTGGATAGTTCCTTAAACTTTTGTGAAGAAATCGAATAGTAAGGTATTTGATGAAATTGATTATTCTATGGGCTATTAGTTTTATTTGTTTTAATTTTATGCTTAAAATATATATGAAAGTTATTTAGTATTTGTGTAAAATTTATTTTAATGTTTGTTGACATTTTAATCATGATATATAAATTTAGGTACATGTTATGTTTCATTATTTTAAGTATTCGTTTGTTCATGTTTATTCATATAGTATGTTATGTATGATAGGGTAATATAATTATGTTATACATGCTATGAATGATAGAGTAATCGGAGCACTATTTAGAGGATGTGATAAAGGCAGGATAGCTTATAGAATTGTTTGTGGAGTTTGAGGGCTTAACATGGAACCCGAGGCATCGAAATCTTTTTAATGAGTTAGATAAGAATTTGAAGGATCATGTTAATGAATTATTCGTAGTGATCAAAGCACTTACGAAAATTGGGGTTTAGAACAATTTAAGGGTGCAGGAATGCGGTGTAGTCGGAGCCCTGCTTAGAGGACGTTGTCTAATAACTATCAGGTGCAAACCGGCATCATTGTGTCATAAATGCTCCGACTACCTTATCATTCATAACATACATAACATAATTACATTATTCTATCATTCATAATATTCTATAAACATAAATATAAACAAACACATATATTTAAAATAATGAAACATTGCATGTAATCTAAATTTATATATCATGACAAAAAATTTCTAAGGGCACATATATGATGATTAAAATTGTTAACAAATATTAAAATAAATTTTACAAAATACTAAATAGCTTTTATATATATTTTAAGTATAAAATTAGAACAAATAGAACTTAATAGCTTATGGAATAATCAACTTCATCAAATAGTTAAACTTGATCTTAATGTTTGATTTCTTCACAAAAATTTAAGGCACCATCTAACCAACATATATAAAATTTCATCCACATAAAATTGCATCTAAAACTACAATTTCATACAATTTTTCTATTATATATCAACAAAAATCTAAGGCATCATCCAACCAAATGATATAAAATTCCATTCTAAACAAAAATTCTATATAATTTTTCTATTATATATCAACAAAAATTCATTGATATGCAGTGACAATAGAGTGCAAAAGGCAATATCTCATTTTTATTACATATTTTGTTTGAATACAAATTAAATCTCTAAATCAACAGGAAAATTTCAAACTAAATCCTATATCTTACCTATTGGAAGCTCTATGTGTCGGACACTCTATCGGCGGTGCATAGAGAATGCTCAAGCTTGGGGGTTCAGAAGAAGAAGACTGTGTTTGTTTTTTTTTTCTTCTTGTTTTGTTTACTCTAAAATCAGGATTTGGATCTCACTTTTAACTATTCATTTTTTTAATTAGCATCTGATTGTTGATGCCATTAGATGCATTTAATAGTCCCTTTTTTCAATTTTGAATAATATTCTGGCTCATATTTTTATTTTTATTTTTTAAATGTCTAAAGTCGGGATCTTGGATGTCGATTGTAGTTATTTTTATATTTTTTTAGGAGTTCGGAATCACAATTCTTGGCAATTGAACAAAAGTTTTAAAAACTCAAATTTTGAGTTCATTTATTTAATAAAGAATTAAAAGTAGAATTTTTTTTTAATAAAAGGGTGCTAGTCGATGTTTGCTACTACAAAGAGAAGAAGTTCACGGTAGTGGAACAACGATGCATTCTAAGCTGCAATCTTCAAACTTAGACTTGGTTCTTCAGTTGGCGGTGTTGGTCTCTATTGTGATTTACGGAATGTTGACATTTAGGGTTTAGTAACTTTAGTTTAACATTTAGGTATAAATTTCTACACATTTACTATTTTGACCTTTAATTTTAGTTGATTAGTTTACTATTTAACTAATAATTTAAGAATAAAAAAAGATAAGTTAATAAAATAATAAGTTAAATTAAACATTTTAAAATAATTATTCAATAAAAATATTTATTAAAATATTTTAAATGTACAAGCAGGTTAACGGGTTAATGGTCAACCTGTTAGGTAACTTGAAATCAACCTATGTTTTTTTGGTTCCTAGGGTTTGACCTAATTTGATCTGCATCCACGTAGGCTTAATTCTAATCTACTTATTTTGGTGTTAGGTTCGAATCGTATTAGAAATTGTTACCCCTAAAAAGAAGTAATTTTTCATTTCTATTGTTACTTTGGATTTTGTGTCATGGGATTAACTGTTGCACTCCCTCAGCCTTGAAGAATTTGTGGCATTGTTGCACTTTCTGGAGTACCTCTCATTTTTGTATTAGGAACATGTGGGGTTGCGTCAAATTTATTTCTTGGCATTATGCACTGTTATTATGAAAACACAGCTATATGGTGACAATTTGTTTTTTTCTTTTCCAATGGTCATGCTTCTAGAATTATATACACTGCTGCACTTGATGCTCTTGGAAAAGCAAGAAGGCCAGTGGAGGCTCTCAATCTGTTTCGCCGAATGCAGGTAAAATGTTGAAATATGCACGCTTATGATAGGTAATGGACTGACAACTACAGTTTTTTGCGTCTAACTGACCATTTTCTATAGGAACAAGTGGCTTCCTACCCTGACATTGTGGCTTATCATTGTATTGCTGTTACTCTTGGACAAGCCGGACATATAAAGGAACTTTTTGATGTGATTGATACCATGAGGTCTCATCCCAAGAAGAAGTTCAAAACTGACTTACTAGGGAAGTGGGATCCACGATTGGAGCCAGATGTTATTGTATACAATGCTGTGAGTAGCATTAGCAGTGAAGAATCTTTCTGTCCACGAAACTTTTTCGTGTGAAGAATGATTCTCCGTCTAGCTATGAGCTATTCAATTTACTGGTGTTGCCATTATATGATACTGGACTATATAATACACTATTCATATCCTCAATTCCCCATAATTTCTAATTTCATATTTGTGAAAGTATGTACCCTCAGTTTACACGAAACTGCATAGATGAGTAATGGTATTGTGTCCTGTCTGGGTCTTGGCTAATAGAAATCCTATTGTTATGCATAGAAATGAAAATAAAGCCTTCTGGCAATCAAATCTTCTAGATCACTCAAATTGCTAATTATATTAAATTATTGTTAATTGTTTCATTTCCCATCCAGTCTGTTTAATTTCTTGCAGTGGCCTGTTCTTCAGTTACCCATCAGATCTTGTCATTTTTAAGGTTCAATATGTTGAGTCACTAATTCTCGTTCAGGTCCTTAATGCTTGTGTTCAGCGTAAGAAATGGGAAGGGGCTTTTTGGGTTCTACAACAGCTAAGCCAACAGGGTCAACAGCCTTCAAGCACAACATATGGCCTAGTTATGGAGGTAATGCCATGATGCTAGTGCTTCTGGCTATCTTTACAATGTGAAATTGTAAATAAAGAAGAATCAGTGTGCATTTTTGGTAACTACTATAATCTGATCCTAGTACTATGTGCAATGAAGAATTTAAAATGATTATCTGCAACCGAGAATTAGCCAATCCGTTGATCTTCTGACATTTCAGGGAAGATTTTTTATTTGGCATGCACAGTTCTTTCTGTTGGAAAGACAATGTTTATATGTAATGTTGAGAATACGCTATATTTCCTCGGCTTGTAACTTGGTTCTTGACACGCACATAGATTTTTCTTAGATATATTTATATTTACCACTGTTGGTGACCAACTGGGCTGACTTGTCATAACGAGGCCCAACATAGCATGCTCAATGTCTACTCCTCTAACCTTGAAGTGCAAGGATCCCACCTTCCATAAGGGTGTAACTTGCATGAGATACTCTCTAGTACAATGATTACTGTATGCTGCCTTACCACTGCCTACAGATCACATGAACCAACTTTACTGTAGTGCCAGGGATCTCTCTCATGGAACACACATTATTGGTCTGATTGATTTGTTTTTATGTTTTTACTGCACTCCCAAGATGCAATCTAGTGGATACTGGTGACGTCTCTCCCTTTAAAATTAGAATATATAAATCTAAGTCTTAACAGTGGAGTCTTGCCATTGAGATTTCCAGTTGCATTTGAAGTGTTCTGGCTGGGTTGTTTATGTATAAGACACTGGTGTCTGAAAAGCATCTTTCAGAGTCCACACCTTACTTAGTTCTTGACTTGAAATTTTAGTTTCTGCCCCTCCATTAACATCCTCTAGCAGGTTAACTAAATTTGTTCTTATTGGAGCAGGTGATGTTGGCATGTGGCAAGTATAACTTGGTACATGAATTTTTCAAGAAAGTTCAAAAATCCTATGTACCAAATGCTTTGATATATAAAGGTAATTAACTGAATTTTTTTTTTGACCTAATGCATTACAGTTTATCCGCTAATCTTCTTTTATTTTTTTGCCTGTAGCTCTTGTGAACACTTTATGGAGGGAAGGCAAAACTGATGAGGCCATAATGGCTGTTGAAGAAATGGAGAAAAGAGGAATAGTTGGTAATGCTGGCCTATATTATGACCTTGCTCGGTGCCTTTGTAGTGCAGGAAGGTGCGATGAGGCACTAAAACAGGTAGGTTGTTTTGTATATTGTTGAACATTTTTGTTGCTAAGTTAATCCCGTTTTAAAGGAGTTCAGTATTTTTCTGCTGACCAAAATAAGTTCCTGATAGTGCTTCCTCCTTCGGTGACAGTTGAACTCATTGCTTTCTGTGGGATTGTTCTATATTGTATTTATGAATATTCAATTGGAAAATTTTAAAGTAATTTTCAGAGTTTAGAATTGAAGATGGCGTCATCTCTGAACGAATAAGTCTGACATTCTAAATAATCTAAATATTGGCTTTTTAAGATGGAAATATTAGGTAAAAAAGCCAAATATTTGCTGTTATTATTCCATACTTTAAAGCTTAACAAAGTGCATGGTGTCTATAAAAATAAATAAAAAGCATTTTGTGTTGTTTATCTTGTATTTAAGGTAGAGTTCTTGAATTTTTCCATGGGACCTCTCAGAAGAGCTCTTTTGACCTTTCACTTATTTTCATGTCTTTTTGTTTTGCAGATTGAGAAGATATGCAAAGTGGCAAATAAACCACTTGTTGTAACTTATACCGGCTTAATTCAAGCATGTCTGGACTCTGGCAACATTAAAAATGGGGCACATGTCTTTAATCATATGCAAAAATTTTGTTCACCGAATTTAGTCACATATAACATAATGCTTAAAGCTTTTGTTGACCACAAGATGTTTGAAGAAGCCAAGCTTTTATTTCTAAGGTTATTGGAAAATGGCAATTTTATTGGCAAAAACGAAGATTATAAGGTTAGGATCATACCAGATATCTATTCGTTCAATACAATGTTGGATGCATGTGCTGTGGAGCACAAGTGGGATGATCTGGAGTTTGTGTATGGACAAATGCTGAGGTACGGTCACCACTTCAATGTCAAACGCCATCTTCGGCTGATACTGGATGGACGTCGTGCTGGAAGGGTATAGTTTTCAACTTGAATCACTTCTCTTTAAGAAACATTTGAGTGCTATATTTTTGTTTATTATGTCATATTAAAATCTATCAGCCTCGGGGCTCAGGCAACACTCATTTCCATTTCATTATTCAGTACTTCATAAATATCTGAATTAGCTAGGGGGATTGGATGTGACCGTTGTTATCCTGCTTATAAGTTAAAAAGGTTATTCTATATTCTGTATCCTAGAGTAAGAATGAGATATAATGTCAATTCCCAAATTGTGATCTTATGGCATATTTTAGTAATTACCAAAAGTTAGAAATGAATTGTTTGATTTCTTTTCCAGGAAGGGCTATTGGAAATGACGTGGAAACACTTGATTAAAACTGAGCGGGTTCCACCACCTCTGCTTGTCACAGAAATGTTTTGCATGAAACTGGAGCATGGTGACTACACTGCTGCACTCTCTTGCTGTATTAACTTTGCATCACTTGAGTCCCCTGTATTTTCCCAGAAGTCCTGGTCGAAATTATTCTTTGAAAAGGCCCACCAGTTTGAGGAGAGCACACTTGATGGGTTGGTGCATGAGGCGAGCATTCTTCTTGCCAAGAGGGAAAATGTTGCGCTTCAAAGCCTGTTGGAGTCTTGTAAAGAATATTTAAGGACCCAGAGGACTTAAACAGATCTTGAGCAAATATAAGTGGTGAGTAGATCTCAAAAGGCAACCGCTTTTCTTTGACATTCGGGTTCCAGTGCTTCCGGTGTAAATTTGTAACACTGTTTATGTTAATGCTTGTGGAATTTGATGACATGGGAGCTATTCGGTAGCAAGATTGCCACTTTTATACAGATCCATCAGCCGTTTTATATAGAAGAGTGCTATCAGCAGTAGAGTTCCCAGCCCAAAACCTTCTCAGCATTCGAGGAGGAACTACTAGGTGGCTGGTTAGAGAGGGTACGGTGTCAGAAGCCCTTATTTTTGTATTTGTCGATTCTTGTCATAATTTTGAGTCTGGTAATGCGCCACGAGAAAATCACATTCTTGAAATATTTAATCGTAGAGTGTGTTGAAAAAGGTGACATACTCTTTTGAATCCTAGTTTCTGAGTGGGTAATTCTGTTTTGCGGTCTGCTCCTGCATGGGAGGGACGAGCATTGTTTGGATGCACGTGCTCAACGCATAAAGTTCAAAATTCGTTGCAATCTGATACTGAAATTGGTGATGAACATGAACTTATGTATGGTTTAAATTGGTGATGAACTTGAACTATCTGATTGTGACATTCTTGGGAAATAATTTTTTTTGAAGACACTTCCATCGCGTAACTCCCCAAATACTGATGTACCCTCACTTCAAAAATAATTTGGAAGCGAGTGTGCGTGGGAGATGTTCTGTGTTTGTTGAATTGGGCCCTTTAATGAGCTCCCAGGGCCAGACCAAGGTCCAGATGCCAGTGGGCCATAAACCTGTGCTCTGTAAAGTCCAGAATGCATGGATCCTGGAATTTCCTGACTCAGCCACTTTTACACAACGATTGGTTCTGAGATTTTAGAAAGGAAAGGAAAATGTTAGATAAAAGGGGGAAAAAATGAAGAAATTTAAAGGGAAATAATTACAAATAGAAAAAATGAGAAAAAAAAAACTCAAATTTTATAACTTTTTCATTGATTAAGAGAAATAATTTGAAAATAGATGAGAAAAATGAAAATAATAAATATCTTTAAGGAGGAAGTGATACTTAAAATAATTTTTTTTCATATTTTTTATTATTTTATGAGGAAAATGATTTTTTTAATTTAAATTATATTTTCTTTTTTTTTTTTTTTTCCCTCTCCACCATTTTCCTTATCAACCAAACCATTAAAATTATTATTTTTTTTTTACCATTTTCGTTTCTTTTTCCTCCCTCAATCTTTGAACCAAACATAGTGTTAATTGGGAATTAGGGCAACCTTAATGATCCGATCTTTTTCTTTTTTATGGGACTCGGGAAAGAAGACTTAGTAGTAAAGTGGCCCTTTACGATAAAAGGAGAGCTTAAATAACACGGTGAGAAGTGGGATATATTGTGTAGTGACAGCTTTATAAATTTTTGTTCTTAGTTAGATGGAAGCTAGACCAGACTCTCTCTTCGGAATCTTGCATGAAAATATTCGTTTGGTCTCTACTTTTGTCTTAAATATGAACTCTTAAAAGTTCTTTACAACGAATGCCACATTCTCCTCCGCCTTTGAATATAATGATAACTGCAATAATGAGTAATGAGGCTTTATGGCGGCCCACTCTGTTAGACGACTTTCTTTTATCTGAATGTTGACCGCCATTCGCGCAAATCTCGTGAGCCGTGTTTTCTGTCGATGACTAATTAATTAACTAATTACTGGCTTAATCATTGAACATGCATCTTTATCCTCTCACTCAATACGCGTGTACTAGTGTTGTGGCTGTCAACCTGCTTCCCGCCTCTCGTATTTATTCCCTTCTGTTTTTTAAGTATTTCTTTTTATGTCTGACTGGTTCAAATTCTTCTCACTCCATTTCCATTTTCTTAATTCATTGGTTTTCTTTTACTTTCCATGTTGTATGTTTTCTGGGTTTGCTTTTTAGATGTAATATGATGTATTTGACCCCATTATTTCCATTTTCCACGAATCGACCAACAATTTGCAACCTTGGAAGTCAACATGTTAGGCGCGCGCGCACATCACTTCCCCCCCGACTTGGAAGTTGGAAGCTGTCTGTGGATTGAGATGACCTATTTATGAATTATTAATTATGAAATCCTACCTCACGCGGCAACCATTTCAAACTTGGACTTCCTCCGCCTTCCTTCTGTCTCTGTCCATCTGTATTGGGCCGTGTTTGGGTTAAAAAAAATTGTGGCGATGTTTGTTTTGTTTCCGTACCATTAAAAAAATATATATTATAACCACTTCATATTTTAAATTTTATCTCTTTCCTTTTTTTTTTTACTCTCAACGTACTTCTAAAAAGAATACACCAAAAATGAACCACACAAACATCACTAAAAATGCAAACGAACATAACCTGTGTATTTTAAGTGGGAAAATCTATGGCTGTGTTTGTTTTTGCTCTCCACCCAAAATACAAACACTTTGGTTATTATGTTTTTTATTTTTACACAATTTTTTAAAACAATATATTTAAAATCACACGACGCAGAGCATGTGTAAATTTGGATGAGCTCTATGGCATGAATGTCAAATTTTAGAATTTTTTTTGTTCAATAGTATTGGAGACCAGCTCTATTGATTTAACACCACCACCAACTCAACATTGAATGCCGAGCTAACAGACATACTACATGGTTGGAGGTGAATCGTAATCAGAGGTGGTCTGTGTTGGAGGAGATGTTGCAGGACGAGGTGGTCGCTTTGGGTTTAAGATTATTATGTCAGATAAATTAATTTTAAAATAATTAAATATCATGTTTATTAATATAAATTAAAATATAAGATGTTGTAATGATATATTTATTAAATTAGGTTGTTTAAGAAGATTAGTTTTATTTTTTCAAAGTATCTTTACTTTAATTTTTGTAAAAAATTATGTATTTTTATTTGATATTCATTCAACCAAATCAAATTATGGTTAATTATTTTTACACTTACTAATATAAAAAATTATACTTAAGTTAAATGTTGTAAAAAACGTTAGTGATAATCATAGTAATGAATTTCAATACAAAAACTTAAAATTTTCATTAATTGTAAACAAGTAAATTTAACCTAAATAAATTTAAATAAGAATTAATTGAATAGATTTTATTTGATTTTTAATTCCGTCCTTGATTACAAATTTTAGAAAAGTAAGATGTGTTTGACAACGCTAGTATAAATAACAATTAAGGAGTAAAAATATCTTTTAAATAAATATTAAATGAGTCTGTTGATTGGATTATTTTATCATATATAATAAATTGAATAATTTTATCTAAAATTTTGATAAATAAAATTGAGCTTGTATTTTATTTTGGTTTCTTACCATTATAAATAAATATTAGATTGAGTTTGATAAAATCATTTATAAAATCTAATGAACAAGAACGCCTCTATGGCAATGGAGAACAGAAGCTGCACATATTGGGACACCTGTCGTTGCATAATTTGTCGGCTTCTGTTTCCCGGAGAAAACACCACACCATCTTTCCAACTTTTTTCAGATGACAACTGGAAACCAATGATAATGGTTGGAGGTTTTCATTTGATGAAAATGACCAAAAATATATATATATATGTTTGATTTCAAGGTTTTGATAGAGAAAAAATTTGATTTGTTTAAATTTAAATAATTATTTATAACATGTATAATATTAATTAAGATTAAGCAAAATTTGATGAGATAAAAATTGTCAAACAAACACTTCCTTCGTTCTTTGCGTCCATTTTCTATCTATTTTCAATATTAGTCTTCCAAATCATTGAACGCATCCGAAAGATAAAAAACAAACGTGTTAATTAAATAATACCTTCTTTAACCATTACAGAGTACAGAAGTCAATAATTTATTCCAAATTACCAACTGTCCAATTTTATTTTGGGATACTCGCAGTCTCGCACTAATTAGTTAAACTGTAATTCTAATTAAATACCCTCCAATTCAAGTCTTTTCAAACATTGTAATTTTCTCACTTTAAGTGACAGAAAAAATTTGGTAAAAACCTTCAATCCCAGAAATTAAGTCATGAGAAAAAGACGGGTTAGAAAAAGAAAAAAAAAAAAAGTAGGAAAAAGGTTTTGTTTATTTTTAAATTTTGGTATATTTTTGTTAAAAAATTAAGTAAAAATAAAAATAAAATAAAATAATTAATTATGTATTTTTGTTCCATAATTTGAAATCAAGCGTATCCTTCTAGCGAGAGGTTGAACTGGGTTCGTCCTTGGGTCTGCCCTGTTGGGGATTTTAGACTTTTTCTTCGCACATCAAAATCACGATGGACGTCGGGCTTTGATTTGTCTCAAATTTCCCACGCGTCTCCGGTTTGCCCTTTTCCGTAAGAAATTATAATAATGATATTGCCATAACCTCCCATTGTTTATTTATTTAAATCGATCCTCTTGCAATATAATATTCATAATTGGTGATTGTAATAAGCGTTCGCTGTGATACTTTCTCCGTTGGCAGCGAATATTAAGAAACGGACGCCACCCAAGCAGACACTCAGCCGCCTGCTCTCGCACCTTGTTCTTGTATGTTCTCTCTGAATCGTGGGTTTCTTTCCCCTTCGCTGTTCATGTCGTCGGTTCGTGTCCAAAATTTGATATTAACTAGGGCTGCTTGTTTTCTGTTGTTGTTTTTGTGATTTGATGTTTTGGGGAATGCATTGGACTCATCGCTCTTGGTTCTTTTGTTTTCCGGCGGAGCTTTTTTTTTTCTTTCCTTTGGTGCTTCTACTTTTTCTCAGATCTTCCGATCGCTCAATTACGTGCTCGTATATGTACTGAGAAATTTGAGGGGAAAGATGAAAATTTCTTTGATCACTGTTGAGTTTGCAATGCGTAGATTGTCGAATGGGCTCTTCCGTTTCACCAAAAAAGCTTATGAGATTTTTCCTTTAATAATTGATCTTTTATTTTCTCTTCAATTCATATTTTTTTAGTTTTTTTATAATTAATTTAAGAAAAAACTATTTGTCTTTTTATTAGTCTTATTTTTGGTTTTTGGTTCTTATTAACTGCAAAAGATTTATTTTTCCTAATTTTTAGGGGTTGTTGCATGTTTTGATTGGTGATGGGTGGATCTCGAGAGTTTTGAGTCCGTTCTGGCGTTTTGATTAGAATTCTGATTTCCTTGTTTTAATATTACGTCGCTAATGTCCTTTGAGTCGTTCGAAATCCTTGTGTTCAGTTCCCAGTGTTTCCTCGGCTAGTGCCCGAATTGAAATTTGCAATTGTGATTCCTGTGGTTTTCTAATTTCGTGTCCAATTTCTCTCTTATGTCTTATTATGCCCTTCTATTTCAACATGGCCCAACTTTCGTCTCTCTTAGTTGAATATTTGTCTTTTTCTTAAAACAATTTGTTTGATAATCGCTATTTTGTTTCGTTTTACTGATCATGGTCTGATTTTCGGATTTCCGTGGCAGCAAATTTGAGGATAGAAAATCCTGCACACGAGTATGTCAGTTAGCAGTTGATGTCAAGAATTGATTTCTGGAATTCCTATTTATTATTATTTTAAAGAAGAGATTTCTCAATGTTGAGTTTTACCAGGACGAGAACTCAGCAGAGGTCCAGTAGACCCGTGTCTTTAGGAGGTGGGATTTTATTTCGTTTAGTGTATTTACTTAATGTTATTATTTTATGTCGGGGTTAGTTTACTCTTTACCACGTGCTTGGTTTGTAGTTTTACTGGTCTTTCTTTTACAGGCATGGATTACGCTGACCCAAAGAAGAAAAATAGTTTTGTTGGAAAAATCATCATGGTTTCTATTCTTACAGCATTGTGCATTCTTCTGCTGAAGCAATCCCCAAGCTTCAACACCCCCAGCCAAGTAATTTCTCTTCAGTTTTCTATGTTTAGTTTAATATGTGCACCTACATTAATTGTGTTTTCTTTTCTATCAAGCAGAAAAGTTTCATGTAGTGCCATATTTGCTGAGGCCTGAAAGAAGAACCCCACATCTTTCATGCATCATGATGTTGTAACTGCTAATATGTGACATAATGTTTGCTGCCAACTCCATGGAAGTTTCAAGTCTTGCAAGTTTGAAGCATTAAACGACTTTAGTCCCAATTTTTTAGTTCTAGTAGATATACTTGGCTGTTTCTTTGTTGTGTATTTTGGTGCTTTCTACCATGTCTCTTTTTGACTTTGAAGAAATCATTTACCTAAATGTTTCCAAATCCTATTACGGTGTTTCATGAAGCTGGAAGTTGAAGAACTTGAAAAATTTTGATTTCTATCATTGTCTGCTTTGTTGTGCTTGCCTTACATTTTGATTTTCTGTTTGCATTCTGATCCTGATTTACAAGCTATCAAAGTGCTTTTTTTGAGTTTTATCTGCCCTTCTAAATATGTATATTTCATGTTTTAATGCAGTTCTCAAGCCATGAACAAGGTGTCACTCATGTCTTGGTAACTGGAGGTGCTGGCTACATTGGTTCTCATGCGGTTTTACGGCTTCTTAAGGATTTCTATCGTGTGACTATTGTGGTATCTTCTGATATGGACAGCTGTCTTCTCTGTAATTGTTCATTTCCATTAATTATTTTCTTGGACCCTGAAAGAGTATAATAATTGCATATGATAGGATAATCTCTCACGGGGAAACCTAGGTGCCATTAACGTCCTAAAACAGCTATTTCCAGAACCAGGACGACTTCAGTTTATTTATGCCGATCTTGGTGATGCAAAAGCGGTATCCTCATTGTTCTTTTTGTTTCTTGCGATTTTCTTTTGGGTGTTGGGTTTCATTTTGTCTATAATTTATTGATTCCTGGATCAATATTCAGGTGCACAAGATCTTTTCTCAAAATGCATTTGATGCCGTGATGCATTTTGCTGCTGTAGCATATGTTGGAGAGAGTACTCTTAATCCACTCAAGTACGGGTCTTTTAATATTCTTATTGATCTTTTAAATATGAAAAGATGTCAGAACTACTCATTATTGAGTGAGAACTTCTGGTAATTCACTTGTTAAATAGTGTGCACTAAGTTGGTATTTCAAGATACTTTAGCTGTAATTAGCAAGTCTTGGTGTAGCCACACTATTTAATAATTTTGCATGCAATAATAAGAACTGGTATGATGTTTGATGTATAATCAGGAAAAAGGTCCAGTGGGAGATTGGTAATTTGTCTATGTTATGAACACGCATGGACGTTAGGCTGTTGGCCTTCTGTTCCTGAGTTTCTGGACTAGAATAACTTCCACTGTGCCTCCAAAAATGCCTAATTGAGATTATTTATATCTGTGGTTCTGATCACTAGTTTCATATTGTTATCATTAGCATCAATATCATTTTTAGTTAGTGGCCTGAAATGTTCATAATTCCATGTCAGCTGACATAGTGAAATATGTATGTAAAATTTAAAATTGATTGGCTGACAGAAGTTTAGCTATGCAGTGAGAATTCTTGCATCTCCCTCATGATATGCGAGTGTGATGCAATCTCCAATTAATTCAATGGACATGAGCAATTAACCATCTATGTTTATGTCTTTCAGTTGAAGAACTGCAAGTCCTTGTGATCATAATATACATTTGTTTTCCTTGCATAATTCTTGAACTTTTTTTCTTTTCAACACAGGTATTATCACAATATCACATCAAACACTCTTGTGGTTTTAGAAGCTATGGCAGCTCATGGAGTGAAGACATTGATTTATTCTAGTACATGTGCAACTTATGGGGAGCCTGAAAAGATGCCCATTACAGAAGAAACTCCACAGGTCAGGATTGCTGTATGTTCACTGGCAATGTCGTAATGGCCAATATGTTAGTTAGAGTACAAAATAGGAGCCACTGTGCAACAATGGTGTTCTTTTTAGGAAGACTTGTAAACTTAGCTGCTTTGTTTTTATTAACATTTTGCAGCTTCCGATAAATCCGTATGGGAAAGCCAAGAAAATGGCTGAGGATATGATTCTGGATTTTCATAAAAACTCTGATATGGCTGTCATGATTTTAAGGTAGGTATTTTTATTTCAATATTTTGCAATGGTCATTTGCCACACTTGACTCTGTGGTTTGATACCCAATATTGATAAAATTAATTCTGGTTGCTGAAATCTTCAAATTAACCATTTTTGAAGTTGATTGTAGGACCACTTGCTCTCTCTGGCTCTTTCTGGCCTTTATTCATTTATCAACCTCAGTCTTTCACG
Organism: Avicennia marina; assembly: GCA_019155195.1. NCBI lineage: Eukaryota > Viridiplantae > Streptophyta > Magnoliopsida > Lamiales > Acanthaceae > Avicennia > Avicennia marina. The sequence goes on from CM032756.1 coordinate 479,154, forward strand.
TTTGCAATGATGTGCTGATCAGATTAAATTATCCATGTCTTGCTCAATTCCTAGTATTTTTCTAAGCAGAACTTTCCTTTTGTTCTTGAAAGGATGTAGTACTGTTGTTTCTGGAATCTAGATTCATTTTCTATGTAATTTCTACAGAAAATCATTTTTGCAATGTTAGGAGATGCTTTTTTCGATTGGACTATGCTTAATAAACATGGTGTAAAATAGTTAAATTTATTAAGTTTGATGCTACGATTGCATAGCACATCAAGCAGCATCATCTATTGTCATTGACAATTTTGATCTTTAATGCAACAGATACTTCAATGTGATTGGTTCTGATCCTGAGGGAAGACTTGGTGAAGCTCCGCGGCCAGAACTACGTGAACATGGACGTATATCTGGAGCTTGTTTTGATGCTGCTCGTGCAATCATTCCCGGTCTTAAGGTCATCCATCGCTGCCCAACTTCTCATCACCTAATTTTTCGATAAATTTTAAACTTTAAGCTGAGCTCAATTGAGCAGCACCAATGAACTATGGAGTCAATAGAAGCCTGATCATTTGAACTTCTATATCTGGTTGCATCAACTCTTTCTGGTTCTTGCCTAGTTGGCATAGATGGCTTCATTGTGCGAAACATATTTTGATTTTACTTAGAAATCAATTAATTGGTGCAGGTTCGTGGAACAGATTATAAGACTCCAGATGGTACGTGTATACGGGACTACATAGATGTTACTGATCTGGTTGATGCTCATGTCAAAGCTCTGGAGAAGGCAAAACCTGGGCATGTCGGCATCTACAACGTCGGTACAGGAAAGGGTAAGAACCACTTTTAATGTCAACGTTTGATTCAAAAATTTGGCAGAGTTGGTTCTGAAACAGTCTCTGTCTTATTCATATCTCAGGAAGGTCTGTAAAGGAGTTTGTGAAGGCTTGTAAAAAGGCAATTGGGGTGCCTATAAAAGTTGAATTCCTTCCCCGCCGGCCTGGTGATTACGCAGAAGTATACAGTGATCCGACCAAGATCAAGAATGAACTGAACTGGACGGCCAAACACACTGACCTTCAAGAAAGCTTGCAGATTGCCTGGAGATGGCAGAAGGCACACCCTAACGGATATGGCACCGCGACCTCTCTGGTGACGTCTGTGTAGAAGATATAATCTCCACCGTTCCCATTCATAGCAGAAGGGGACTAACATGAACCCCATGGGAGCCTACTCTACGCCAGACTTTGGAGGAGTCGACTTGAGGAGAGGCACTTGTGGCCCCGGGGTCTGATGTATTCTTTTAAAACTACATTGTAAAGCAGTCAGAAGCTATCCATTTATGATTTGTATTCGAGACGAGTATTGAAATTCAATAATAGATACTGATAGGTCTAGCTTATTTTTTTGTATTATATCTCAGCTCCTTATGAAATCCTTCTTCAGTTCATATCGGGGATTCTCAGTAGATGGCACAACGTGCTACTGTGGGATTTTTTGAGAAGGGAGACCACTTTATCACTGATCCAATGCTGAACCCTTCACCCCAAGAATTGTCTTTGGTTATTGTGTATGGAATAATTGCTCCTCTTACCACAAAGTTCGTGGAAGATTGTGGTAAACGGGAAGGGGGAAATCGAGGGATCAAAAAGGGGTAGACTTGGGAAGTAGTATGGCCAATACCCTCACAAGGAATAAAAATTGGAGCTACATCCCCTTTATGGCCACTTTCATGTGTACGTCTTAATTATTCATTAGCTCAATCGGTCAGCTATTCAATGGAACATGATTATCTCCTGACGAAAATTTTTGCGTTCACCGCTTGCCAATTCCACCATTATTAAATAACCTTAAATCTCAAAACCATGTTTGGGCAGAGGGTTTTGGTTACAAATAATATTTAGCAGAAGTTATATTGAAATAAATAATATATTTTGGATAAATGTTTTAATGAAATGAATAATTTGATTTGTTTAAATACCTAAATAAAACATATAATAATGATTACATAATATGATACTATATAGAAATAATAATTATTATTTGAAATAAATAAAAAATGATAGAAGTATGTGTGATATATATAAATATTGATTTGATTGATAATAAATATAATAATTAAAAAATAATTAGTTATATATAAAAAATAAAAAATAAAAATTTATATTTGAATAGATATTTTATTGAATTATATGTTTAATAAAATGAAATATAAGATATAATTGGTCTAATATTTGCATAATAGAAGGAAATGGCTACCCGGACCCTTATAAAGGAGAAAACAAACCACCGTACACCCTCATACACACTGACACTTCATTCATTAATATTCTAATGCTAAGAGATTTTCTTCTTCATTTGAGTGGAGAATTGATTTGTTATATAAAACAATTTGACATTATCTCTAGCTCCGGAAACATTTATTGCAATCTTTGAAAACACGTTTGTTGCCTGCCCATAACAGCATGGTACACTTCCTGTGAACGCACATTCGAATGAACAAAACAACTTGTCCAACGTACCAGGAAAAGATATATATTGAAATAATTCAGAAGATAATTCCAAGAAGTAGACGATATTTCCATCCCTCCGTATATTGAATTTCAGCAGATCTAAAATCAAAATTCAAGTTGCAGTTCTCAACAGTGACAATAAAACAAAACATCATCCAACTATATGAGCCAATTTAATGCAACCAAGAAGCAAATATCATCACTCCTCAGGCAACAGTTTGAAGTGCTCTATCAAAACTCTCTTCTGCAGCAGACGAACGTTTGACAAGCACGTGATCCGGGTGGGACAATTTCAGTTGGCTGCAAAAGAAGGAAGTATCAGAAATCTGACAAACTCCTGCCAAAAGATGAGGACAACTATTTGTTGGCAACCCGTGATCTGAGAGAGTAATATCCAAAAATCTGATGTAAAAAGAAAGTTTCATTATTCTTAAAAACCACTAAATATCGACATACACAATCAGGTAAGTAGAGCCCTATTTTTTATTCATTTCCTTCCATGGAAAATGTCACTTGCAACAGTGAAATATCATTTGGGGTTATTTACAGGGGTGAGCCAACTACATTCACCATGTCATGAAAAGAAACTATCTTTTGTAAGAAACATCAGTTAGAATTCAAAAATTATGAAAAGAAGTGTAAGAGTAGCAAATACACGCACAGAATGTCCCTCCTGAATACTGATAAGTATTGCGATGAATCCCTACCCAAACCAGCTTGCCTTGATTTAATGAAACATTGAAAAGTCACGCTGCGGATTCATATTGAAAAGTCTACCTTAGGTAGCGTGATGACAACTTCCCCAGATGAAGACTGCATACAACCAAATTGGCAAGAGTTTCTGGATCCTTTGCATCCTGCACAAGCAATCAAATGCCAGACATTAGGCTGGAGAGAAAGAAAGAGAACAGCAGCAAACTCTCTGATAACATTTAATATTTAGGAGTTGATGTAATGAGAAATTAGGAACTAAGCACCTGAGCAAATCTTTTCTAAATGAGAGGCAGAAAGTATGGCTAGCAATTGCATACTTGAGGTAATCCCCAAACATATTCATGGATACAACTAAAGTTGAAAGAACCTTCCAAGATATCAAATGAGTACAGTATTGTGGACAACAAAAAAGTAACAGAGTACAAATTAAACTCCACCTTGTTTAGGGCTTCAAGCAGAAGTGTTTCTGCTTCATCGAATTCGCCTTTGTGCATGCAACAAACAGCCTTCCCATTCAGGACCAAGCTAGTCATTGGATACTTCTCAGAGAAATCCTGGAAAATAAGGTATGCTTCCTGGATCTTTGAACCACCCTGACTCCAATAACAATTGGTAAGCTGGCGTATCTTCAATTATTATTGATCAAAATGTATAATGAACAAAATTTACCACAGCCAAGTTCAGCCATGCATTAGCAAGTTGAGTTAGTGTGTGATCTTCATCTATTCCTTGCATGACTCTCAATTGTTTCTCAGCATAGTCTGATCGATGCATCTTTAAAAAGATTTGAACATTCAAAGCGTGCCTGCATCAGCAATACCATCAAGCTTTGGTAGTTCACATACTTCCATATTTAGACTTTATGCATGTAAACAGCCACATGAAAACCCAAGTATACAAATATGTAAAATTATTGGAAGGAAAATTACCTTTCGACACAATATCATCCGGTGAGCACAGGAATACATCCCAAAAGAAAGCATAAAATTTCATACAACTGTATAACTTGGCAACATTTCTGATTACAAAACTTGGCCTTTGTGGCTGAGAGGTGTAATAACTAGAGAGGAAGCTAATTATCTATACTATATTATTATTTCACTAAAGATTCTTGGTTGCACAAAATAAAAAAACAAACTACCCTTATGTTAAATACTTTTATTCTTTCTATCAAATTCTTCAATCTTTCTATCCAATTTAAATATATATATATATATATATTTATAAATTCTCTCAAATTCTATCATTTTTAAAAGTTTTTTGGATTTTTCATCTTTTTTTATTTTAAATATTTTTCACAATGTAAAATCACATAATTTTCTTATTTTATTTTTCTATTTGTATTTTCTCTCATTCTTTTTTGCTCTTTTTTCAAATTCTCTCGATATTTTTTTAGTTTGTTATTTTAAATATCCTTTATAGTTTTTAATATTAATATTTTTATTTTTATTAATGAAAATACAATAATTTCATAATTTATAAATAAATTCACACACGCATAGAATGTGTAAATTTTACTAGTTATTTATTAATACATTAAAAATAAAATACATGCCCATGAAAAAACCAGAACCAAAAAATCATGTGAAAGCAAGATTCTAGTTAAATCTCTACAAAGTATAGATCACTTAAAGTTTCAAGGAAATCAACCACAACACTTGAGATCATGTTAAGAGAGAACATGAGACAACCAAGACGCCCAGCACAAAATAAAGCACTCACAGTTCCATTGTTCCTCCAGCATTTGTGTGCTTCAAAGCTTCATTATAATCTTGCTCATGCATGAATATAATTCCAGCAATAAGACGTAAGGTGGGATTGTTTCCAATGGCTGGATCTCCTAACCACTCATGGAGACTTGAAATTAGCATTTCCTAAGCAACATGCATGGAAAAGTTTAGCCAGGACAACCATATGGTATTGGCAATTACCAAAGAATTACTCTCTCACGTTGTTAGTCAAACCACTGCAGAACAAGTTATTTGACACATTTGACTTTGATTAAAAGAACTCATAATTAGTTAACTCAAAAGTTCACATTAGCATTTGCTCTATCATGGCCATCTTTTTTAATGTAAAATTTACTCTGGTATCTGAACAAATCAATACCTGTCAGAAATAACTTTTTGTTATCTAGTTAGCATTCTTCGTGTATGGAATTTGTTTCCCTCAATCGGAAATTTCAATTCTACCTCCATCCTAAAAGCACCTGTTCCGCCACATATAATGTAAATCATATCCATCGTGCATTCTTCATTCTAGACAATCAAGCAGCTGCATATCTGAGACCCAATTCAATTGTAGAGCTGATACATTTTCATTTTTGAGACTAGTCTCATTTATCTTATATCACTAATGACAAAAGCCAAACTAAAAGCTTTAGTAGAGTGTCGGCAAATCCAGATCTGGCCCTAGGGATTAGAATCCATACCATCAAGATGGAATCTAATGTCCATATGGTACAAATTTGAGAAATAGAACGTAAAAATCAGAGATACAATTACAAGATTAAATAGCCAATGCAATAACTAAAGGTTAGTTACATGTCAAGGGCCAAAAATCATTAAAAACAAAATCACCTTGTTTTCAGGGCCGGAGAGATACAGAGCTAGCAATTTCACAGCCTGATGGGGCGTTGGCGAGGATGAATCAACTTCATTTATCACAAGCTGCGCATCAAAATAAAAACCAGACAATCACAAAAAAGCGAACAAGAAACTTGACCAGGTAGGTCCAGCGCAGAACATTGAAAGCAAATAGACAACAAGTTTCCAATTAAGTCGAGAAAAGATTGCGGATCCAGCATTATAAACGCCCAAAGTAGATCTTGAACCAAAGCATAATCCGATTGTACCTGGTAACTTCCAAGCGCAATGTAAGAGCGGTAAACGTAGGAGTCCCTCTCAACTTGGTCGTCCGGGGAAAGATTGGCGATTTCGCTATTGTTGATCGCAGCCTGGTACGCTCCCATGTAAAAGTTGTTCCTCAATCCGAACAACGGGTCGGGCCCGCTGGCGACCGCCATCTTTTCTTCCTTTTCTTTAGGTACTTTACGTTTCTCCTGAAGATCAGATCTCAAGAATGAAGCTAAATGCAAAAGTGCATTCGAATCAAACCCGCACTAGACTATAGCTGCAGTTTTGTTTTCATTCTTTATATTTTTAAGAAACGGGTTCTACTCTGGTTTACGTCAGTTCCGTAAACACGACTCCTTAATCGAAGTCGCGTGTTCATCTGAGTGGGCGGAATCAATACGGTCCAAAGTTGGAAATGATTTGGGCTATAAGGGGCCCATGACCTTCAAAGTTTTATAGCCCAATCAAATATTGGATCCACTCCAACTCTTAAAAAATTTATTTTTGTCATCATAGGCATTGTGTTCGAGTGGACAACGTGCAATTGTATTCAAGCAATTGTGGAAGATTCCATTAATTGTGAAATAAGCTAAAATCAAGTTTTCTGCATAAAAGCTTTAACTATTCCGTGTTAAACCTTCATATATGAAAATTTTCGTATTTGATTAACAATGACAACCCTCTTCTCAAGTCTGAACCCATGTTTAGAACGAGAAGACCACAGCAGAGGCTAATCGTTCTTCCACTAATTGGAGTTGCTCCAACTATAATACTGATCTGCAAGAAACTCTAGTGTGAATTTGATTTAATCGTGAAAAATCCAATTTACTTGCCATATAAATTTTTTATGCCATTTAAGAAAATTGACCAACTATAAAGTATGCCTGCGCATATACACTAAAAATTATTATTAAATACTTAATTTCGACTGATTCATTAAGTGTGGCGAGTACCCTTTCTGTTTCCTGCTTTGCCAACTTTAATTTGATATTAATTAGGCTTGTGTCTTTATTACAACTGAACCTGCCTACACATTTGTCTTAAAAGTCAACACCGCCACCCTGCGATACAAACCCCCATACAAATCCGTGCATTCTAACTTTGCCACCAATGGCGGCAGAGCAAACCTAAAAGGTGAAAGAGAGACTAGTAAAATGCGTCAAGACCAAACTAATTTGCTTAGGACCACTTGTTCGACACAAAAGCCTTGCTGCCAGTCCTGATGTCTTCATACATAAATTCTTCTTACATAGCATTAGCATAATATTACAGCCAGATAGATATATTGAAGAAAAAAACTTCAAAGCCATTGACGAAAACAAAAGTTACACGAGCTTTTAATTTGATTTTGTAAATACAACGAAGATTGTAGATTGGAAAGCGGCACGATTTTATTTTATGTTTATTTTTTTTTCCCGAAGCAAACTGAAGAGGGGCATGAAACTCAATGATGATACAGGCGGATTGGCAGCCCCTTCTGGGGTGCCGGCATCATGTCACCTTCAACCTTCTCCTTCGGATCAATCACTTCCCATTTGTATCTCTTTACAACATTGTGCACAAAAGTCAATATCGATAGCCGGGCATACTCCTTTCCGGGGCACATTCTTGGCCCTCCTCCAAAGGGGACGTATGTATACGGCGGAGGTGCTTCACCTTCATCGTATCTTGATGGATTAAATTTCTCTGAATCCTTGAAATATTTCGGGTTCGTGTTTGTAGTGCTCACAGTCCAGTACACCTAAATACATAACAAGTTACATATAAATTACATTGCAGGTGAGGCAACTGTTGAAATAAATTTGTCAAAAAGTAATAAAGCAGAAGTTTTTAGTGCTTGTGTACCTTCCAGCCTTTTGGAATTGTGTAACCAGCATAGTTGAATTCGGTTAAAACTTCTCTGAAAGTTCCTTGGAGAGGTGGAACGAGTCTCATCGTTTCACATATCACATTCCAAGAGTACTTCATTTTCCCCACGTCTTCCCATTCCAACAATTCATCTGGTTTCTTAGATGCTGCGATCTCCAATTGTTCTACACACGGATACACATGCCAACAACCAAAACAATTACGTAAATCACCAATTGTCAAACAGAAAAAGGCAAATGAAAACAAGAAAATTAGTTGCTTCAAAATTACCTGCTCTGACTCTTTCATATACTTCTGGGTTTAAGCCAACATATTTCATCAAGAATGTAATAGTGGTAGCTACCGTGCTGTATCCTGCAGTCAGCAGGCCCATCATCTTGTCAGCAATTTCGTAATCAGGCATGGATTGTCCACTCGGATCCGTAACAACAATCATATGAGACAGTATATCACGCATAGGAGACCCAGATGCAATGGCTTGTTTCTTTTCCCTGATAACAGTTACCAGCTCCTTCCTAATGGCGGCAGCGGCCTTGTTGGCGCGGTAAAAAATAGTCCCTGGAATATTAATCATGATGCAATGCATACCCACGGTCACATCATCGAAGTACTTCACCAACCGAGCTATCCTCTCCGGATTGTTTATGCCCAAAAAAAACTGACAGGCAAGAGTTAGGGTTACGGTTTTGGCCAGAGGATACACTTCCACCTCGTTTTTATCAGCGCAGTGAACCTGCAGTTGTTGCTGGGTGATGGAATCCATCTTCGCCAGGAATCTGATGAGGGCTTCGGGCTTCAGGAACCCGGGCTGGCGGATTGCTTTGGTCTCGTCGGGGCGCTGCGTTTCAGCTGGAGGCGCCGACTTGTCCTTGTAAGAACGAAAGAGGTGCTGCATAGGATGAGGGCGGAATGCGGTGAAATACTTGTGCTCGTTGGAGAAAAGGAATTTGTGCCCGTTGGGGCCGCAAATGACCGCGGTCTTCTCTCCGAGGACTTTGGTCTTGAAGATGTCCGGCGAGTATTTCTTCATCCTGTCGCCGACGAATTTCTCCGGCTTGCCGAACAAGAACTCGATGGACTCTCCGAAGATCGGCCAGCCAAAGGTCCCCGGCGGGAGTTTAGCACCTCCGTCGGAGCGGCGCCGCGAGATGAAAACAACAGTGAGAGCAATAAGAGCAAGAGAAAACGCAACAGCGAAAAACTCCATGGCTGGTGAACCTATGAAGCTTGGAAGAGAACAGGGAAATCAGGGCAAGGTTGAGTCTTGGCAAAAGGGTCGGTGCTATTATATAGGAATGGGGGATACGGCTTCTTCGCAGATAGCCAGACAGTGTTGACTTGAGCGGCCCGTCGAACGAGTTTATAGTTAGAAAAGTTACTCGTCAAGATTGAACAGCCGGAGTTACTGTTACACCTGTGATTACTCGTAGTACCTTTATTATTGTTATTTTTTTTTCTATTGAGCACACACTCGTTTTACCTAAAACCAGTTGCACAGCTCTCGCAAGTGCTCCATTCAGAACAATTCTACCACTTTATTTCGGGAATAATTTTTTTAGTGTTGACTTCCGGAAGACCTTCCACTCGAAACATTATTCATTACATATCTAATTACCTCTAACGAGCCAATGTTTCAATTATCATTTTTACTTTTTCGGGGCCGTCACCCGTCAGGAGAGTTTACCCGCGACCTGACCTGATCAATAAAGTCTCGTGGTTCGGTCAGAGGTCCCCGTCTGCTGCCATTCTCGTCTAAGCACTACGGTTGTCGTGTTTAGCCGTCCATAAAATATTAAAGAAAACTCGCATCACAGTTCACACACGATTAACAACCACGAACCAACCATTCATGGTCAGAATTTTTTATTTTTATTTCCGTTGACGACTGTTACTCCCTTCTCTTCTAAATTTATTATTTACTAGTAAAAGTCGCTTATAAAAATTATGAAATTATTTTATTTTAAATAATAAATGAATAAAATATTTAAAATTAAAGCATAATAAATTTTTAAAATGAGAAAATAAAATTACGAAAGTTGAAAAGATTCTGAAAAGAGAAACTTCTTGAGAGAAAACACGAATAAATTAATAATTTAAAAGAAAAGTGAGAAATAAAAAAATAAAAAAAAATTAAATAAAAGTAATTGTGTAATTTAACCTTGTTTAACTAAAATTTTTTTATTAACTTAATATCATAACATATAAATTTTTAAAGGGCAACATTTCATTTCATACTAAAGATTTGCTCGTAATCTATGCGTAACCCAACCCCTATATTATATAGACGCGGTACTAAAAGGAAGGAACTATATATTTTAGTACACTTTATTAAAGACTACTTCACATCCATGTCCATGTTTTGGTGGCCAGTATTTTATAAGCAACAATTAGATAAAATATATGTATTCTGCTGATGGTTTCTTCAATGTAAAAATGCTTGTAATCACCGATCGATACGTAACGAAGACCAAGAGAATGCCATAAAAATCTCGTGCAGTAATGGCCAATATAAAAGCACAACTTGTTCGCACTCCTTTTATAGAACCCACTTGACTAATAGACAACCACCGGCGAGTGCAATGTAAACGTGTCAAAAACTTCTGCAGTCAGCTATGGCCTGCCCAGTGGAACGGAATGTGACTGCAACCTCGTCTTGGGGTTTGGTGGGTCCGATGACAAAGGGAAAGAATATTAATGGCGGGTGGGAAATGGGATGCGAGTGATATTTAATTCTAGTCTATTCCCCACGGCGGACATTTTGCAGACTAATCTGTGGCAGCATTCGCACGCCATTGCCGACAACCAAAAGCTTGAAGTTAAAACTAACTGACATACATCTCTGTCCGATTGGAAGTGTCCCAGTTTATTAGCATCTCCTAATAAAGTGGTTTTAACTGTTATCTTTCTACTTCACTCCAAGTCTCGAGCCAAGCATTAGATCTAGGCACTTTGTGGTCGTCAGCAGCCAGTACTAAGTGATCTACTAGTACATGAAATCATGCATCGAGCTTAATCATGAAATGTGTTTCACTCGGACCAAACCAACTGGCTAGTTAAGTGGTTCAACGAAGTCTTGGTTCTCTAAGTATGTACAGCAACAAAACCTACATGACCAAGTTTGTGTGCCAGGTCAAAAACCATTTGCCATGCATATTTTGGACGACGTGCGGTACAACAAAAGATTAGATTCTCAGAAAGTTGGCCATCCCATGGCCCATCCATAACAATTAACTATTTATTATCTTCTATTACTAATTAAAGAAATAATTAACTCGTACAATTTTGGCATATGCGCGTTACTCATCGGTCTGCCCAACCTACGACAAGCGGTGGTGATCAAAACCCCGCTTCTTCCGATCATAAGAGAATTAATAGTCAATAATGTGCGCCTGACTTTTCAAACGATGAATTTCAACATTAATGTGAACTAGTTGCAATGGTTAGCAGTCTTCTTGCCCGATATTGGAAATTAGGCCTCATTTGATGTTCACTAAGTCATCTTAGCCTTAATCCAAACAAAACCCAAAACAATAATAAAATAGGGGACTGTTTGGGTGCCACTCATGGAAGAAGACAGACGAAAATAGATGTTCCCATGCCAACGCCCAAAAATTTTAAAGGTTGTAGATTTTTTGACTCACGACAATGGCAAGAAACAAGGGTTATATTTGGAACCATACTCTCAATTATCATACTCTTGTTCAAATCTCACGTTACCTAACATATTATTTAATATTTTCATCTTATATATATATGTGTGTGTGTGTGTATAAGTACTTATTCTTTATTAATATTTTTATATATCATACATATACTTGTGTTTATATTTATTCATACTCTAAAAACTATTTATTATTTTTATATAGTATCACATTATCTAATTATTATTATTATTATTATTATTATTATTATTATTATATATATAAATAAATTAATTAAAATTTGTATTCTTTCAAAATTTTATAATCCAATATATCAACATCAACCGAATTTATAGTTCAATTAGGGTGGGAAATTCAGGAATAGGCAAGATATTGATGACATCACAGACACAAGAAACAGTGTGTGAAAAACGGGACAAGAAAGATGGAAAATTTAATTGGCAGGATGGGGAATGATTCAATGATTTCGAATCAGGGATGTAAAATTATATGAAACATGTTATGTCCTCCATTGGTGACAAGTGTTAAATCACCACCAATTGACCCACGTACCTTATGGATGGCATTCTCCGAAACCACGAAATAATTAAGACAAAAAATATATATATATTTAGAGAGATTCTTTCACCATTAATCCCGTTGATTTGTACATCAATAATCAACTTAAATTTTAGAGTTATAGGAAAAATTCATGAAACTAATGGAACGAATAAATTATTTTATCAAGACTAATAACCACGTGTTTTTCATTAAAAAAAATGATAAAAAAAAAAAAATAGGCATCCATTGCTGATTCTGAATGTTTCTAAAGCATTAAAAAACAAGGCTTACTAATTTTGAAGAATACTTCAGATTATCAAAATAAATTTTTGACCACCATGCTACAACTCAAGCCCACAGAATTCAGATTCAACTCAGGACTAATAAGGCTTTTTTTTCCCCCTTAAATCATTCCCTGCTGTTTGCTGCGTCAAACTTATTGCTGTCATCATTCAACATAATTAGTGCCGTTGTCAATCTGCTGCCTGCATAGCTGCTAAGTTTCATTCGAGGTCTTCCACAGCCTGCTGCCCCATTCCATTCCTGATTGATTGCTCGATTTACAACATATGAACAAAAAATTATTGATGACTGTGACCAAAGTTGGCATATCAATCACAAGACAAACTGCGGTACCCAAAATAACAGAATAAGAGACGAACAAAAGATTGTTTGTATATTTACTTCTTAACATGCCAACACTAGATATGATAATGCATTCTCTCTTAGCTCATCCTTAAGTGAGATTTTAGTCATTGAAACAAATTAAAGTCGAATTTTCTAACGGCCTTTCCATGCATTATTTTCTCACCAACCTGCATCTTTGTACATTCAACAAAGATACATACTGAAATTAAATTAAAGTAAACCAATTTTGAGTAAGTATAGTTGTCGTATTCACTGGTAGAGTGTGTCTATCAATCTAATTAAATTCTTATTAGTTAAGCCACACAAAGAGCACGAGAATAAGAATAACAAAAGAAAAACAAACAATGCCGAAAATAAAATTGTAAACAAGAAGTAGTGGAGTGCCAATATTTGAAAACCTAGTCTTTTGTACCGTGTTGATTCTCATGTACGTCAATTTATGTTAATTATCAATTTAATTATTTTGTTATGAACTGTTAATTTTAATGTCTATAGGATATCCACTAACTCTCTTGTAAGATATCACTAAAACTACACCTAAACACTTTTAATTTATCACAATTAGCACTTTTACGTGCACACACACGTAATCGAATTATTTTAACTCAAAATGTATGCAAAATTAGACTACAGTTGAAATATACCGTAGAATCACGTGTTATCAAATAATTGCAGCAAGTGATTTTATTTCTAAACCTTAAATCATAATCTATATTACATATTATGACTCAAACCCTCCATAATAGCTAAATAATTTTCTCACCAACCTGCTTCTTTGTACATCCTATAACTGCTGCAAGTGATTTTATTTCTAAACCTTAGATTGTAATCTGTATTACATATTATGGCTCAAGCCCTTAGTAATCACTAACTTTATTCATTTTAATATATTTCCAAAATTATGTCTCTCCATAAATCTATTTAAATTATTTAATAGCCATTTTTAGTCTTCAATATAAATGAATTAAGATGTTTTTAGTTTTTCTATTTTCTCTTCATTACTATAATTTTAAATTCTTTTTTTATTTTTTTAAAATTAACGTTTAGTTTCTTCTTTCCTTATCTTCTTTATTACCTTAGTTTTGCTTCCTTCTATCTTTTTCAAAAATATACAATTAAATAATTTTACTTTCATTAAATTACTAAAAATATAGTAATTTTATTTTTTGTTGTAATTAATGAAATTATATAATTTTTTTTATAAGCATACACACACATAGATTGTTCAAGTTTAACTACGGACAATGATGAGTAGACTTACATTGGTTATGACAAATTTTCGCCGATGAACCGCATCAAATACAATTCTCATGCCCGGTTTAATTTACAATCGTTGCCCACATCATTAAAAAATCGACAAGAAAATGTTAACGACAATAACTTCGGTCACGGATCATTGGTATGGAAAAAGGCCCATTCGCATTATGGGCCATGAAATTATTTACTTCATGAAGAAAATGTGAAAAGACAATCCAAAAAGAAAGGAGATGGAGGGAGAGATAAGAATGCAACAACAAATAAAGGGAGAGATAAGAATGCAACAACAAATAAAGATGTGTGTGTGTGTGTGTGTGTGTGTATTTTTCATTTTTCACAACAGTGCATGGTTTTTGGCAAATTGCTTTACTAAACAAAATCATTTCAAAGTGAACTCGGCGATTGTGAGAATAAGGTCATCTTCTTTAACCGGGCAGACATCCTCACCAAGCTCAGGACATCCAACGTCTCTCGTTAAAGGGCCTTCGGTCCCATGTTCCAAAACTTGATTTTCGTCATAATTAATTTGCCCCCCTTCATGCGGGTAGGCATGGAATACCAAATCATTACAGCCCACACCACTCTCCGCACTATGACATTCATTACCCCCTCGTGATTATTATATTTTTCTTCCGAGTCAAATGACTAGGTTTTGGAACAGCTGTAAGCGGGGTGGTATTGGTATAGGATCTATTTGTTATCTAATCATGTTGTATGCCAACACTAATGGTTTGATTGAGTAGTGCGAAACATGAATTCATGCACACCGTGTGACCCTCCAAAAGTGTAGAATTATTGTTGTTGACATCATTGTTCTTTGTGATATTGTTGATTGCATGTTCTATAATCCCCATGCCTCCCATTTGAGTGCCACTAAATGGGTGGAAAGGATGGTGAGGTGGGGTTTTAGGCTAAACAGCTTTAATTGCCCTAATATGTTCTCTCCATTATGCTAATGCTGACCACGTCTGAGGGTACCTTTACAGGTAGCACCCCATTACTTACTCGCATATTTTAAGGTTTCAAGGTGCACATATCATCTATACAAAGCGTACACATACATGTATGATGTATATAAATATTGTTGGTCACGGGTAGGTAAAGCTAGCAAGTGGAGATGATTCGCAGCTCACAAGAAGCACTTTTGGTTCAACTTCCTGTCCGTCCATCCAAACAATAAAAAACAAAAACGAATTCGAACGTTGGAGGGTACAACTGACCTACCCTCAAGCTTCAAGCTAAAAGGCCAAATCCGCCATTTACTTGTTCAAAGAATGTCTATTGTGACCACATTGTCTTCTTCTTTTGTTTCTCTCGTCCAAATTTTTACACAATCTCATTTCATTGGCAAATCGTTTATATATTATTAACAAAGACAACTGTTATTCATCAGAATGCGTTAAAGCTCTGTCATGACTCCAAGAGAAAATTGACTTTGAAAGCACACTAAATGGTAGAAAATAATATCCCGTTCATGTTCCAGCAGTTTTTTGCTGTTTGTTTCTTTTCTGCTCTGTTTCGATGGCGAACGTATGTAATACCAAAATAACATGCTCCGGCCAACTCCTTGTCGATCCACCCGCTGATATTTATCTATACTTCATATGCACACTTCCCTGGAAAGCTGCAGATTCGCTTCTTTCTCTCTCACTTGTTTACATGTGTCTGTTTCTTTTATGCTCTGTTAACAAAGGCTTAAACTATTGCAGTATATAACAAATAAATAAACCAAGAAAGAAAGAGGGTCTTTTTGGTTTGTTTATTAGTATTATGAAAAGACAAAGAAAGGTCTTACTGCCTAATCCCTTAGTTAATGGGTTTAAGGACTTCATCTATATAACCGAGTCTAGATAATGGAAGAACTTAATGCTCCGCTGCACTTGGTTGTGGCCCGTGGGAATTTCAGGAGGAGGATTGTGCTGGAAGACCATTCATGGCGTTTGGTTGTACTTCCTGAAGAAAGAATTTTTCCTCCTCATTCCAGGATTAAAGCTAAACAATAAGAAGCTTGCGCTGGAAAACATTCCCGGTCATACGGGTGTTCGTGATTCTTGAATTCGTACATTCCCATCAAGAAAGAACAACATAAGAATCTCTTGCAACCGAAATGGCGAGCAGGTGGGCAGCGATTGGATTGACTGTGATAATGCTGTGTCTCGGAGTATTTGCAGGCTTTAATCATGCTCAGGACGATGCAGATTCTTCGACTGCTGTGTATATTGTAACTCTGAAACAAGCTCCAACTTCTTATTACAATGGTGAGCTCAGAGTTAAGCAGGGTCGCCGTGTTAAACGCAATGGGTCCGAAAGAATATCTGGATTGGACAAACCAAGGTAGGATGTCTATTAATCTCTGTTTTGTTTTATTTTGCTTTGCTTTTCCACCTTACTTATGTTTACTATTGTTGTCACGATAACGACAAAGTCTGAGTTGTTCCCAATGAATCACTTGTTTTCGGTCATTTCAGAACGGTGACTGGTGTAAGATGTTTCTCAAAATATTAGCAATAATCTCTGGTTTCCATTCGTGTGTAACCTAAATGTCGATTATAGCTCTATAGGAAATTAACATGCTTAGAACATCTGATGTTTGTCATTGACGAGATTCAAATTTTTGTACTTTTTGACTTCTCTATTTGAGTTCCTCCGTGACTGATGAATCCGAGGTTTTTGCTTTCTTCCCGCTGGAAAACAAAGAAAAATAGATGAATCGTGTACTTAAGATTCTTCTCTCCAACTATTAAACTTTGGTCAGACGAGTTCGGAGCATGTAAAGCGGATGCTTGAATCTGGACTTAACTGATAAGGAACGGGAAATATTCTGAGCCTTGCCATTATTGATAAAATTGATTTTATGTTCGTTCAGATATGATCCGCTGTTTTTGCTTGGAAATGGAGGTCACAGGCTTTCCTCTGTTGCCATCTCCCTCTCTTGCCACTGTTCTTACAAACTGATTATAAACCGGGGCAGCTAACATATCTGCGCTTTTCTGAAATCAGCAATGCATCAAGGACAGTTGGGCGTCGTGGGTCATATATCGACAACATACATGACTCTCTATTGAAAAGAGTTTTGAGGGGTGAAAAGTATTTGAAGCTGTATAGCTACCGTTATCTAATCAATGGGTTTGCAGTGTTTGTCACCCCACAGCAGGTTAGTCATCCGCAGCAACCTTGAACTCGAATTTCCATCACTTTCATGTGTTTTGCATGTTGCAAGTGCCATCTACCCTCGGGCTTTAGTCTATCTTTTTGCCGTCATTTTTCTTCATTCTGCATTTTTAAGGCGGACAAGCTTTCAAGGAGAAAAGAGGTGTCAAATGTGGTTCTGGATTTCTCAGTCAGAACTGCTACCACCCACACACCGCAGTTTCTAGGTCTACCACAAGGGGCGTGGACCCAAGAAGGTGGATATGAAACTGCAGGAGAAGGGGTCGTGATTGGATTCATCGACACTGGAATTTATCCCCTGCACCCCAGCTTCTCTGACCATTCACCCGATAAACCATATCCAGTTCCAGAGCATTTTTCTGGGATTTGTGAAGTCACACCAGAGTTCCCGTCTGGATCTTGCAACAGAAAGCTCGTTGGAGCTCGCCATTTTGCAGCATCTGCCATCACCAGAGGGATATTTAATGCCACACAGGACTATGCTTCGCCATATGATGCTGATGGCCATGGGACGTAAGCGTTTCTTTCTGAAAGTTATCGACCTTTTATTCCTACACGTTGGCGTGTATGACCAGCATTTACATATTTACAAGAGGACAAGCATTTACACAACGTGTAATTCTTACAGGCACACAGCTGCAGTTGCGGCAGGAAACCATGGAGTTGAAGTTGTAGTAGCTGGGCATGATTTTGGAAATGCCAGTGGAATGGCTCCACACTCACAGTAAGGAATTGAATTGACTCTCCGGTTGCCATTTTCATGAGAGCTGTTAAATTATGCATTGACCAAATTCCTATATTTTATAGCATTGCTGTTTACAAGGCCCTATTCAAGAGTTTTGGAGGCTTCGCTGCGGATGTGGTTGCCGCCATAGATCAGGTATGCCTCACAAGTTTGGATGGTTTTGATTAAGAATGTACCGAGTAATTTTCCATAAGAGTATCTTCTCTTCTCAACAGCACAACCTGTAATTTCCATGCAATTTTAGCTTTGTATTGTTAGCATGTCCAAGAAAACTGCTCATAAGTGTTTTAATCATATTGACTGTCCATTTATTGTGTTTCTTGTGTTTGCAGGCTGCACTGGATGGAGTGAATATAATTAACTTGTCAATAACTCCAAACAGGCGTCCTCCTGGAATCGCCACTTTCTTTAATCCCATAGACATGGCTTTACTGTCAGCTATCAAGGCCGGCATTTTTGTAGTGCAGGCAGCAGGGAACACTGGACCATCACCTAAGAGCATGTCTTCCTTCAGTCCATGGATCTTCACCGTCGGCGCAGCAGCCCACGATAGGTTCTACAGCAACTCCATGGTCCTGGGCAACAAAATCACTGTTACAGGGGTCGGACTTGCTCGTAAGTCTGAATAATGTGGCGTCATAATCAAATGCAGAAATGCCTGAAGCCTCACTTTTTCCTTATCCTATAAAATCACCTTGTAATGCATGAAAATGTGTTACCAACTTACTTGCCAAATCATTTTTCCAGCTGGAACCAATAAAATGCATACGCTGGTTTCTGCCATCGATGCACTGAGTGAAGCAGCAGCTGTGAATGACATGTATGTCGGTGAATGCCAAGATCCCAGCAAATTCAATCAAGATGTTGTCCGAGGAAATCTCCTGATATGCGTCTACTCTGTCCGGTTCGTGCTCGGACTCTCCACCATCAAACAGGCTTTAGAAACTGCAAGAAACCTCTGTGCAGCTGGAGTTGTGTTCTACATGGATCCTTTTGTCAACGGCTTTCAGCTAAACCCACTTCCAATGAGGATTCCTGGCATTATAATTCCATCCCCGGATGATTCCAAAGTAAGCATGCCTCTTTATGAGCTTCAACATTGTACATGCAACGCGGTTTAGCCATCATATTTATTTGGCAGGTTTTACTAGAGTATTACAATTCTTCTTTAGAGAGAGATGAAGCTACAAAGAAAGTTGTTAAATTTGGGGGAACTGCACTTATCTTTGGTGGACTAAAACCAAATTTCAGCCGTACTGCCCCTAAGATTATGTATTACTCCGCTAGGGGACCTGATCCGGAAGATGGTTTCCGTGATGCTGATGTGCTGAAACCGAACATTGTTGCACCTGGAAATTACATATGGGCTGCTTGGAGCTCCAATGGAACTGACTCAGTTGAATTCCAAGGTATTTGTCCCTGTAGAACAAGTAGTTGCTGTGTTCCAATTTCTAGTACAAACAGAAGTATCTCATGAATTGGCATTGAGAATTTGTAGGTGAGAGCTTTGCCATGATGTCCGGAACAAGCATGGCAGCTCCTCATATTGCCGGAGTTGCGGCCTTAATTAAGCAGAGGTTTCCCTCTTTCACTCCTTCAGCCGTTGGATCGGCAATTTCAACAACAGCTTCCCTTAATGATCGAGACGGGAGACCTATCATGGCACAGCGTTCTTATGCTAAACCGGATGTGAGCCAATCTCCTGCCACTCCCTTTGATATGGGCAGTGGATTTGTTAATGCTACTGCAGCTTTAGATCCTGGTCTTATTTTTAATTCAAGTAAGTCGCTCTGCTTTTACACTAGTCGCGGGTGATTGGACAAAAACATAGTGTTAAATGGTTTGGAAGAAGCTGTCCCACCCGTGTGCCTGTGACCTAAACAAGATGACTTGCGCTGTTGCAGGTTATGAAGATTACATGTCCTTCCTGTGTGGGATAAACGGGTCATCTCCTCTAGTCCTGAATTACACAGGTGAAAGCTGCGGTGTTTCTGCCATGAACGCCACCGACCTGAACCTGCCTTCCATCACATTGTCGAGGCTGAACCAGTCCGCCGTTGTTCGACGAGTAGTGACTAATGTTGCCTGCAGCGAGACGTACAACGTTGGCTGGAGTTCTCCTTACGGGGCTTCAGTTAAGGTGGCACCAACTCGATTTCACATTGCAAGTGGAGAGAAACAGATAGTGAGCGTGTTCTTTAGTGCAACTATGAACAGCTCGCGTGCAAGTTTTGGAAGAATTGGACTGTTCGGATCTCAGGGTCACACGGTCAACATTCCTCTGTCTGTCGTTGTAAAAATAGCGTACAACAAGACCTGCGGCCGATTCTACTGATTCTGATTGCAGTTTAGCATATGTCAAATGTCTAATTTTTTTATTGGTTACTTTGTAAATGTTCTTGAGATTAGATTAGTTGTTTGAGCCTTCTGTTACCAATAGCAATTGGTCATTCTCTTTATGTTCCACTATCCTGTTTTCGTTCTTTCAGTTCGAGGAAGTGTTATAAGATGGTGTTTCACAAATTTCATGATACAGCCACCTGACATCAAAATTTAAAATTATGATGACTACATTTAACTCCCATCTCCTGTTTTGTCAAATTGCTAGAATAATGAGAAGAACGTAGAGAAATAAAACTAAGAAGCATTCTGTAGTTTGTTGTCGCTTCTCACCAAGAAAGTTGAGAGCGGATACAAGGTAGCCTCAATCATAGATGTGCTTAAGAAAAATACGAATTATTCACACAAGATAAAACAATGAAGTTCGAAAGAGAGGCCAGATTAATACAATGCATGTCAACATGTGGGGCAGGGCATAAACAGTAAGCAGTGATTGGAGCACATTCAATTTCATCTGAAAGATTTTAGTTTATAGGCAGTACTATTGCAGATTAGGTAAGATCATCTTCGTCTAGTTGCTCTTCTGTGGAACCCCTCGCAAATGGAGTGATATCCCCAGTCGGCAACTTCCTTGCAAGCTTGATTATCTGCAAAAGCATTCTTTTAGTGATTGGGGTTTTGAAGTTTGATCCGCCAGTGATAAAAATAAGATGAAGAAAAAGAAGAAACAACAAAATACATTTTTTCGGTCATCCCAGGCTGTTAAAATGTGAATTGAAGCCAAATGAGTCTAAAAATGGTGTGCAAATAAATAGGTTCACTCTTACTCAGAATTCCTTATCAAACTGAACAAATGAAATTTAACTAACTCGGAATTGCTAACCACCAGTGAAAAAGACAAAACAAGTAGAGCTCTCGAATTATTTATTATAACCACACTCCCACTCTTAGTGCAAAACAAATTTAACAATTGTCTTGAAACTCGGATTGTTTTGCAATTTTTGAGTCACAACCTCATGTTATGTGTTTTCGGGTCTTAATTACACCCTCCTTCGTGTATATGCATTCTTATTGATGTAATACTTTGAATAACAATGGTTATTGGCATCAAATAATTTAAACAAAAATGACAAGCAACTGACAAGGTGCATCAAAAGCTTTACCATGTGGTCAAGATTGGAAATAATGCCCGACTGAGCTGCATGCTTGATTTCCTCAACATCGCCATCAGTGTATGCAGAGAGAAGTTTAGTAGCAGCACGATTTTGATCACTGTTCAAGAAAGCTTCAACCCTGCCAGTACATCAATCAACAAGAACATGCTGACATTACTTGTGCAAATACCCAGATAAATTACCTAAATTGACTTAATTTGATAAAGGAAAATATGAGTCTCGCATCGCTTGAGAATAAGTAAACAAGGTGGTCTTAAACTTTAATATTTGTTATTCAGCCATAGCATATATTCTATACAAACCAGATAGCCAAAAAGTTCAAAAAAGGGGGAGCCCAACTTACTGGCTACAATCATTGTGACATTTCTCTGCTTGCTTGAAGTCATGTGCATAAAGATACACAATAATTGCACTAAGGTAAGCCTACATACAACACAGATTATATTAATATAGAACAGGACTTCAGGTTAAACTTTTGTTTAATATGCAATGAGTATTTAAGGAAGGATTCTTGGCATCCATGAAGATCACTATGTAGAAGAAACCTATAATCAGAAACAGCACATCAAGGCTCTATGAGCTATTGCTGGACACATGCCTGGCTTGCATTAACATGGAAATTTCAACAAGGAAGAACATCACTGAATATCAAAGGTGATGCCTCCCTCACATTTGCCTAACTAAGTCCCTTAGCTGCGACTCAATATTTTAAAGAACAGACAATAAAGAGTTTCATGCTTGGCACCATATACAGCCTAACCAAAGGTTGCAACTCTAACCAGAAACCTTGTTCAACAAGAGTGAGGTCTTAACTGTTAAGTAGAACTGTATTTTTTTGAAATCTGATATAGGCAATAAATATATATATATATATATAGAGGAAAGTATACATACTTTGCACTGGCTATGTCTAGCATTGCACTTGTCTGCTGCTAAAGCCAATCTTAAAAGAAAAGTTGCAGCATCTGCAAACCTGTAGTCAGTAAAACCCAAAGGATGTTCTTTGTGATATAAGAAATAGAATATTTCACACACAATTCATTCTTACGCGGACTAGCATACAAGAATGATTGTGCAAAAACAGGAGATCCATGCAGCAGCATGGCTTAAATATTCAGAACTCTTGGTTTGGCAAGAAGATCACTACTTCAAGTAAGTGCAATAAAAGTAATTTGCAAACTCAGCACAAAGTGCAAAACAATAGATGCCAAAAAGCTAGTTGCATAAAAATCAAATACTTAAACGCGTGCACACAGAACAAAAAATTCAAGTTCATTCTTCTAACATCCCAAGAAATTAGATAACCACCAAGAGACAATTTTATATCCTGAAGCATGCAGATCCATGGTAAATAGGCTTAACCATTTGTACAATCATATTTGCCTAAGAAATCTTAAATCATTAATTATATTGTTGACTTAATTGAGATTTTTGAGATGCATAAGCTTACTTCTCAAGCTTTACATATACACTTGCAGCTGCACGATACAGATCAAAGGCCATTTGTTCCTTGCCGTCGTCCTCGAGAACAGCACAAGCATCAGTGTAGAGCTGAATAGCTTCATCAGGAGAGGCATCTTCTAGAGCACTTCAAGAGAAGAGCAACACTTCACTAATCCAACAGAAGGTCATTGAACTCAAGTAAGGTAGTTCATTTCAAACCATGCCAGATTGTGGGTAACAAAAACTCTGGATTAAAAGACAAATTCTATTTTTGCATGCTTAAATTTATCCATAAATCAATAATCTTCAGTAGGGTGGTTGCAGCATGTTTAAGGTTCACATATCAGACAAGTAAGTGGAAAATCATTTTATCACACAGTAACAACAGACAATTGCTACTTAAAAAAAACCCTATGCAATGGAACTCCAAGAAAATGTATAAGACATGAATCTCGACACAAAAGATCAGCTTATACCGGGCACCCTTTGCAAGCGCATCCGACGCAGGCTGTGCCCTTCCACACTCGATGTACAACTCAGATGCACGTCTATAGAAATCAGACACTTGGGTCCAGTTGTCTATTTCCTTTGCAAGAGCTGCTGCGGATTCCATATGTTTTGCAGCATCCCAAGGGCTGATTCACCCGTCAAGGTGCCTCTCAATAGTTCATTTATCAAACCATAACGTTTAAAAAAATAGCGATCGCAGACGCAAATATAATTGTATCGTGCACCAATCGCAAAGTAGGAAAACATAAAGGATACGAAGAGAGCATCTCTTGTCC
This sequence comes from Avicennia marina, assembly GCA_019155195.1. Taxonomy (NCBI): domain Eukaryota; kingdom Viridiplantae; phylum Streptophyta; class Magnoliopsida; order Lamiales; family Acanthaceae; genus Avicennia; species Avicennia marina. The sequence goes on from CM032756.1 coordinate 502,853, forward strand.
TTTGGAAGCCTTTTCAAATGCATCTTTCGCTTTCTCATATTTTTTGGCAAACCTATACGCATTTGCTGCCAGCAAATAACATGCCATCAGAATTAACCAAAAAGAAACGTAAAAATACTTAAAATATAATTACCGCCAGTAATCTTCTTAATCTCGAACTTAAGAGAAAACGGAAAAGAGAAACGCAGGTGCAATCGTACCGGCCTGCTCGTACAAAACTGTAGCATTCTTCCAATCAGCTTTCCATCTCGTCATACTAAGTTTTGTCCTGCATAATTATTCGAAGATGCTGATTTTGAGGTATTGTATAAATAAAATATGAAGTTAAAAAAGAAATGGTAAAGGAGAAGTGAGAGACTGAAGGGAAATCTCACAATTTATCTGCTTTAGCGATCAATTTGTCGGGATCGGAAGTCGCCATGGCCGATCGAAATCTGGACTCCCGGAGTCAGCTCTCGGTCAAACCCTGAATTTCTCGATGGTTTTCTTTCCGATTTCGTTTTCCTTCCGCAATGAGCCCTATACAGTCCAGTTCCTCCAATTCTCTACGGTTCGAACTAAAGCGCAATTTTGATACTGTGCCTGTAACGGAATTTCGTTCGGGAATTGCACCGCAGTTTCACGCGATGTTGGAAAAGTTCTGCGTGGATGTAACGATCGAACCGAAATTTCATCACGAAATAAAAATTAAGATTTTGTGTTTTGATAATTTTTAAAATTTGATTTTCAATTCGATTTTAGTATAAGTTTGCTATATCGTAACCCATTGAATACCCAATTTTATGTTTATTATTTAATATTGATCATATTTTTACTTATCTTTCTTAAATTTTTTTATATTTATGATTTAATGTTCTGATTTTTATATTTAATTTTTAAAAATTTGATACTGTTATCCTATATTTAAATAAAAAATATTTTATTATAATAGATATATTTTCCTTTGAAAATTTTAAGTTAAAGCATTTAAATATTAAAATAAAAATATTTAGCATTTATCTATAATCTACATAATTAAAATTTATAATTTTAGACACAGATTTATTTATTTTTATTATTTTTAAATTTTTTAAATTAAAATTTGATATATCAAAATAGTGAATTGAATATATTGAAAAGTTTTGAAAAATTACTAAATGGAACAGAAAATTTAGGTCGATCTTTGATACACAATTTTGACATATTAAAAATTCAGTACACAAAAATTTGTTTCAGTTTTATAGAATGCATACATATAAAGTTCTTTAAAACATGCTAAAAAGACAGTAATAAATCAAAATACTCAATTTTAATTTAATTATTGAATTTAATCAATTTTGAATTTTTTAATTTATTTGCATTGATTAATTCAAACTCCATTTTGAGTACAAATTTTATAAAATTAAGTCATATTGAGCTCTAGCTATTCAACTAGATTGGCTACTCAAATTCAACTATATGACACTTTTACAATATATGTTGTTTTAGGAATTGAGAATAAAAAAAAAATAATAGAAAAAAGAAAAGAAAAGTGAAAGAAATTCTAGGTTACATATTTTGTTTGGTTAACAAGGATTTCAACGAGAAAATGAAAATTTAAGTAAAAAAAATTAACAAGAAGTTAAAATTAAAATATTTTATAATTCAAGAAAAATATTGAAAATTTGATAAAATGAATAGAATTTATGAAGTTTTTTGAGGAAGAACAGTAGTTACAATAATATTTTTTATATTTTTTTGTGTGGAAAATAAATTTTTTCTTCTTAAACTTCAATTTCTTTATAGTTTTCTTTTTAACAGAATTTTCTTTCTTAAACAGATAACTTAAATTATTTTCTTTAATATTTTTTTTCTTTTCCTCTCCTCCATGAATTCCAAGAACCAAACATAGCTTTAGCAGAAAACAACTTCGTTTATCTTTCCATGCCTGCAAACGCATCTACAATTTGGTAAAATATTCAAAAGTATGTACTGCACGACATAAATTATTTAATTAAATAACCAAAATTTAAATAGTCTTGAATAAAATGCTATGATGTTATAATATAAACAAAATACTAACAAATAATTTATTTTCAGAGTTTTAACGATCTTCTTATAAAATTATTCAAAACGTCATACAAGGTACTTGCATTCTTTAAGAGTATGTTTGGCCTTACTAATTTAAGGTGGAAAGGAAAATGGTAAAGAAAAAAAATAATAAAAGAAATTTAAAATTTTATATAGTATTTGGTTAAAGAATTTTAATAAAAAAAGAAAAATTTAAAAAGGAAATTAAATCAAACAAAAATTTAAATAAGAGGAAGAATAATGAAGAAATAAATGTAAGACATAGAATTAGTGAAATTTTTAAATGAATAATAAGAATTAAAATAATTTTACTTCTATTTTATAAAAAAAATAAATTTTCTTTTTTAAACTATAATTTTCTTTTAGTTTTCTTTTCCATACTAATTACATTGGTTGTGTTTTTGGAGATAGGATTTTTATTTGATAGTAATTATATTGAGATTAGTAATATATTTAAAATGAATATTTTCAAAAATAAATAGTATAATTTATTTAAATATATATGTAAAATATATAATAATAATTTAATGATTATGATAATTTATAGTAATAATAATTATATTATATGATACAAATAAAAATAAATGAAAACATATATATGATATATAAGTATTGATTTGATTTTGAATATGTGTAATAATTAATTAGTTATATATACATATAAAAGAGAAAATTTAAAATTAAATTTAAATTTGAATGAAAAAATTTTTAAGTAATATGTTTAACAGTGAAAAGTTTTGAGATATTATTTCGAAGTTGAGTTTCAAAAGTTTAAGATATTATTTCATAATTGGAAGTTGAGTTTCAAATATAACCACTCGCATTATGCTATTTAATTTTAATTTTTTTTAAAAAAAAATTGAAGTTAATGTGTGAATTAGATGGGATGTAATGAATTTGGTATTTTCTGCCTTAGCTCACTAGCGTCTTGCTCCTTCTCTACCGTACACAGGACGAACAACCCGTTCCCGTGTTACATAACAGTGATTATAGAAGTAGTCAATTCCTTCCAATAGCTATTGGCTCAGTAGACCGCAGAAAATGAGTAGGGAGACCGCAGGTCGTCGCCGTTACTGTCTGCTTCTTATTTTCTTCAATCCCTGGTTCTTCGATCCCACAGCGTCAGCCTCTTCTCCTTCTTCTGCAGAAGCCATTATCGGATATGGTTACAGCGTCCAGTCGGTAAGCGCCGATCCGTCGGGAAAGTCGTTGACTGCTCGTCTGCAGCTCATCCAGAGTTCCTCTGTTTACGGACCTGACATTCAGATCCTATCTCTCACCGCCAGGTGACGCTAATACTGTTAATTATTGTTGTTAAATTTTTTTTTTCGTTTATATATAAAAACGTATATTATCCTCTCTTATTTGTTTTCAACAATTCAAGCGTTTTCAACAATTCAACCGTGGCCAGTGTTTTAAAAATCAGATTGGACCGATTCAACCGAATCGGTTGGTTTTTTCATTTAATTAAGATATAAAAATAAAGAATGTAGAGAATTAGTGAGAACCGTCAATGCAAATCAGTTAAAATTGGTCAAAAATCGACTAAAAATTAATTAAACTGATTTTATCTAAAAAAATTTTTAAAAAAGAAAATTTTAACTTTTTTTTTTAAAAATTATAAAATAAAATTTTAAATTTTTTTTTAAAATTTTCTTACATTTACAACTCTTTAATATTAGTTAAATATACAATTTTTATTTTAATTTTTATTTTTCGTAATTTTTATTTTTTTATTTTTTTAATCAATATTTTAAAAATTGAATTATTATATCTTATAATTAAAATGAATCATATTAATTAATTTATTTATTTTTTAAAATTATTTTTCTAATTTTATACTTTTGATTATTTTAAATTTAATATATTTTTTAATTTGTGTAATAAATTTTTATTTTAGTTGAATTATTTAATTTTTAATTTTATAGTCCATTGTTATATTAGATTACATTTATTTTATAAATTATTTTTTTAATAATATATAATATTATATAATTTAAATAATTAATTTTTTTAATAATTTAATTGATCAGATTAGTAATCCAATATTTTTCAGTTCACCGATCCGATTTTTAAAACATTACCGTGGCCAACTGCGCGCTGGATTTCAATGGCTGCCATTGGTGGTGCTGTGTACGTCATGTTGAGATGAAATGATATGTGTTTTTTCTTTACAATCTTCTTTCGTTACTGATGTGGTCGGCACGCACTGCCGCATTTTATCTTTCTAATTCCACCTGTTACTTCGTTATCTTACTCATTCTGCCTTTCACTTCGTCTACCTTCGACGCGTTTTTGGTTTATTTATTATCATCAGCTAATGGTCAAAGCTAGTAATAGAAAATCAATAAACTTTTATTTTTTTAATAATTAGAAGTTATAAAAGGTGGGTCAAGCTTATCGGGATTGATCAGTTAATCTCTCTTCCTAAGTGGGGACCTTTTTTGTCTCCATATTTCATTGCAATAATTGATCCTGTGGCTTCTGCATCGGTACTGACAATAATGTATTCCTGTGCCTTCATTAAGATAATTTTCTGAAAATGTTTTTTACAAGCATAATATATACAAGTAAAATTCGGACATTTTATGAGTATTGAAAATTATTTATAAAATGTAAAATAATTACATTCAAGATAAATAAAAATAAAAAATATCAAAATTTTAAAAAATCGAGATAAATTACAATTTTAATAATATAATATCGACTAACTTGCAATAATTCCCATGTATTAATTCATTCATTTTTAGCTGAAATAAAACCTACATTGTAGTGGGAATTTACCCTAAGTGATCATGTTTAATCGTATAATATAATAAGTTAATTTGGTTGCAGAGTAATTTCATATGTGTAATTACATTGCAATGTATTATGATATCCTGCCGTTGATTTTCTTAAGTGATTTGAGAAGTTTAAAATAATTTTAACTATTTAAAAAATATTCTCAAATTCAAAAGGATATATCTATAATTAATTTCTTTTGATGAAATAAATTCTAGAAACTAGTGAAATAAAATAACTCAATTAGAATTAATTATATTGATAGAATAATACCCAACTAACGGCGAAGTAGCCAAAAGGTAACGGCGTTCGATTTTCTTCGTTACAGCCTGGAAACGAAGGACCGTTTGAGAATCACAATAACTGACGCCGACAGCCCTCGGTGGGAAATCCCTAACGACATTATTCCCCGCCAACCCGTCGTCAACCGTTCCCGCCCCCATTCGCCGCCATCTCCCCATGGCTGCCACTCTCCGCCGCTCCTCTCTCACCCCAGCTCAGACTTCATCTTCACCCTCCAAAACACCACTCCTTTTGGCTTCACCGTCAGCCGCCGCTCCTCCGATGATACCCTCTTCAACACTACCCCCTCCCACGACAACCCCTCCACATACCTCATCTTCAAGGACCAATATCTCCAGCTCTTCTCTTCGCTTCCACCCCATACCTCCAATCTCTATGGCATTGGAGAGCACACAAAGGGGTCGTTCAGGCTGCAGCATAATCAGACGCTTACCCTTTGGAATGCCGACATTGCTAGCGCAAACCCGGATCTGAACTTGTATGGATCTCACCCCTTCTACATGGATGTTAGGTCTCCGAAAGGGATAAGTCACGGAGTTTTGCTGTTCAATAGTAATGGAATGGATGTTCGGTACACTGGGGATGGGATCACATACAAGGTGATAGGTGGGATTCTGGATATGTATTTCTTTGCTGGGCCGACGCCGGAAATGGTGGTGGAACAATATACTGAGCTCATTGGACGCCCTGCCCCTATGCCTTACTGGTCTTTCGGTAAGTACAAATATCAATATGTATTCAAAGAGCCAAAAATACGTCTTCAAATCAATTCTCTGTTTTAATTTTCGATGTGGTAACTTTGAAGGGAGCGTACTAATTAAACCAGAGTATGCTCTAATGAAACATACTAAATCACACTGCAGTCCATGTATGCCTAGATTAATTACAGGTTTGTTAGTGAATGATGAATCTGGGTTTAGTGTGTGCGGTGCTGTTGATTCTTAGCGTCATTTCATGTTTCTTATTCTTTATCTTTTTCTAGGATTTCACCAGTGCCGTTATGGTTACAAAGATGTCAATGATCTTGAGCATGTGGTTTCTGGTTATGCAAATGCTAGAATTCCTTTAGAAGTTATGTGGACGGATATTGATCACATGGATGGTTACAAAGACTTCACTCTTGACCCCATCAATTTTCCAGAGGATAAGTTGAAGAAATTTGTTGATGCACTTCACAATAATGGTCAGAAATATGTGGTTATCGTAGATCCTGGTAACCTTAATCCATCAAATATGTTACACTAGAATTTTCCATAAACTAAAATTTTCTATGTAAGAAGTTTTCTATTTGTTACATGACTGCAGGCATAAGTGTAAATGAAACATATCCCACGTACACAAGAGGAATGCAAGCTGATATCTTTATAAAGCGGAATGGTGTTCCTTATCTTGGTAAAGTTTGGCCAGGACCAACTTACTTCCCCGACTTTCTAAATCCATCCGCTGAGAACTTCTGGAGCAATGAGATAAAATTATTTCATGAACTTGTTCCTGTTGATGGTCTCTGGATTGACATGAATGAAATATCCAATTTCATTTCTTCACCAGCCAATCCATCTTCCACCATTGATGATCCTCCTTATAAGATCAACAACTCAGGGTATCAACGCCTCATCAATGAGAAAACTGTACCAGCAACATCTGTGCATTATAGGAATGCCACAGAGTATGACATTCACAATCTATACGGATTTCTGGAATCCAGAGCTACCAATGCTGCTTTAACTAAAGTCACCAGTAAAAGGCCATTTGTGCTGAGCCGGTCTACTTTTATGGGTTCGGGCAAGTATACAGCACACTGGACTGGAGACAATGCTGCAACCTGGAGTGACATGGCATACACTATCCCAAGCATCTTAAATTTCGGATTATTTGGTGTTCCAATGGTTGGAGCTGATATATGTGGTTTCTCCGGAGACACAAATGAAGAGCTTTGCAGGCGATGGATTCAGGTACATGAATAAATGTGTGTTCTCCACAATAATGATTTACAAACATTTTTACTTCCCCCTATGATTAGCATCTTGTCTCTTTGATGTCTATTCCTTTAAGATCTTATCAAGTGATTTTGCCTATTGACAAATCAAGTTTTCTTTCTACCCCTCTTCTCACAAATATTTGGATGTTAGTTGGGGGCATTTTATCCATTTGCTAGAGACCACTCTGCAAAGTATACTATCCGTCAAGAGCTCTACATCTGGAAATCAGTTGCTGCAGCAGCTAGGAAAGTGTTAGGACTTCGTTACAGGCTATTACCGTACTTGTACACTTTAATGTATGAGGCGCACTCCAAAGGCATACCCATCGCACGGCCAATTTTCTTCTCGTTTCCTGAGGACACAACTACTTATGGGATCAGCTGGCAGTTTCTTCTTGGCAAGGGAGTGATGGTGTCCCCTGTACTGGAGTCTGGTGCTGTTTCTGTCGATGCATATTTTCCTGCAGGAAACTGGTTTGACCTCTTTGACCATTCACGCACTTTGAGTTTAAAGAAAGGGGAATACGTCAAGCTCGATGCGCCTCCTGATCACATCAATGTCCACGTTCATGAAGGAAACATATTAGCCATGCAAGGAGAAGCAATGACAACAGAAGCAGCCCGGAACACACCTTTCCATCTGCTGGTTGCACTAAGCAGCAAAGGGAACAGCACTGGAGAAGTTTTCTTGGATAACGGGGAGGACGTGGAAGTTGGAGTGGAAGAAGGAAGATGGAGTATGGTAAGATTTAACAGCGGTTTGGTGAGGAATAAACTGGTTCTTGAGTCTGAGGTATTGAATGAAGAATTTGCTGTGAGTCAGAAGTGGATCATAGATAAGGTGACAATTCTTGGGTTGAATTTCAACAAGATAAGAGGATGTGAACTGGTTACTGGACGGAGAATGGAAGGCATAAGCTTGGCCTTAAAAATTGAAGAAAACCACAATGGATTTGTTGCTGTGGAGGTGTCGAATCTGTCGGTGCTTATAGGGAAAAAGTTCAGAATGGAGATAACACCCGCCAAATCAGCAAATCAGGGCAATTCGCAGAGCACGGTTTAAAGTGACTCAGATCCCACGCCCACTCCTACCCACGTGAATAATGAAACGGCAATGTCCTTTTGCTGTTGATGACACTTATGATAATAATTCCCATTCGCTGTTGGATCACCTTGAACACATATTTATCTTATTTCTTCTTTAAGAAATAACATTTGGGTTATGTTTGGAACCCATTTTCAACTCCAAAACTTCCTCTCAAATTTCACATTACCAAATATGCTATCCAACAACATTTTTATCCAAATTTAATTTCAAAATTTTTTCTCTTATATATATAATTAATTAATTATTTTTTAATAATTAAATCTATTCACTGTTAAATCAATATTTATATATTCATATTTATTTTTATTTATACTTTATAATGTAATCAGCTCATGCATCCGTTTTCAGATAAATTTCTACCAAAACATTTGGCAGCCTATTTTTTCCAAAGTCTACTCCTGTCTGCATAATTCCACTAATGCTGTACATTTAAGAGATGTGATATGTTATACTGCTTTATAACATCTCAGGATGTAACAATTAATCTAAATATATTATTCACACAAACATCCATGATATTGTATGAATTATAAATATTATTTTTATATAATAATAGTGATGGATATGAAGTTTAAGAAAGACAATTGACAATCAATTATCCGGTTACTAGCATAATCAAGTTTTTCTATACTCAGTTATTTTCTTCAACTTAACACAAAGAATTGTTACTTTGAAGTTTTGCTAGATTCTTTTTGATTCTTAATTATAGGAAATGAGGTTGAAAATTGGCTATATATAGAAGAAATTGCTCTATAATGGTTTAATAGATTTAAAGTAAACATTTTTAGTATTAAAAAAATTAAAAAAAAAACATATTTCAATCTCCATTATAGTTTTTGAAAATGAAAATTTAAAAAGCAGTATTATGAACCTAAATGTGTCACTTGAACATAATATATATCATGACAATACATGTAATTTTTGTTGTATAAATTTCTGTCTCATTTGGTAATTTGCTTGTATTTTCAATATTAATTTGCCCTTTTCAAGAATTATGATAATTGATTTTACAAAACAAGTTGAGATATGAATTTATATAGTCTTAAGTAAAAGTGTGGCAGGGTCAAAAGAATTAATGGAAAGGGTAAAACATGCAGAAGGTTCCTGTGGGATGGACGTGTTACCTTGAAAGATCCAATTGTTGTCGTAAAGAGTCTCGTATATGTTGCACAGTGTACATTCGCACAAGTTGATAAGATCAGGACAAATGATACTATTTTAATATTTAATAAATATTTCACATTTTATAATTACAAAACTGTGAAATTTATTACAATTTTAAGCATTCTAAGCATTCGATGCAAATGTACTAAGTGGATTTTCGAATAAATTGTCATAAAGATGCAAGAACATTATTAATTAAATCTATGTCGCACAAAAAAAATCACACACTGTCTCATATATTCACACTCTTAATACATGAATAATTAAATTTTAGATACTCTAAATAAACCTAGATTTGCTTTAATTATTTCAAACTCAACATGCATATTTCTCTTTATTTATTTAATTATTTTTGTCACCACTCATAATTATTTCTAGGCTTTCTATTTATATTGGTGATATCTCCTCTTTAAGGTTAGTTATTTATACAATCTAGTTAAGTTAACCCAATTATTTATTTTATTTGAAAAATAAGAAAATCCCAAATTTAACTCTGTTGAATTTCTTAGAAGGGCAGGGATACCTTGTTTTATTTCATGATTTTGACTTTACAATGTAGTAGCTGTCTATTAAACTAAGCTACTTCTCATTTATAATATTTTAGTATTGATTTTTTTATTTCATGATATGTTTTTTATTAGTTTTTAATATGTTAGCTTTGCCATTACACTATTAGTTATCAATATAGTTTTATTTTCCTTACAATCAATTACCCAACAAACAAACAATGACACCAACAATCACAATATTTACATAAACTAAATTATACCCAAAAAATTAGATATTAATAAATATTACATCAACAACATTCAAACATATTAAAAGACTTCCACATCCACTAACAATACTTTATTACCATTTCACAACACACCATTTATAAAACAAATATAATTATCCATCACTTCGATCACCTATTATTACCATCTATAAAACATCACCGTTGCTTCTTTGTCACAAATTCCATACATTCACAAATCTTCTGCTGTTATTTACTACTCAAAACTCTTTTCCCCGATAATCTTAATGATAAAAAAATTATACATTTCATCTTTATTGCGCATGTATTTAGTGTACTCACGGACCAGGTTTTGTTAATACTAGTTACACTGGCATTATGTATATACTATTTAATTTTAATTTTAAGAAATTAAAGTTGATGTGTGTATTGAATGGGAAGTAATAAATTAGATATTTTCTCCCTCAGTTCTCTACGTGCTTCCAACAATCGAACTGTGGTGGTTTTGCGGGGCTGCCGCTGATTGGTGGTGCAGTGTACCTCATATCTAGACGAAATGAGGGACGCCTTTTCATTGCTGTGTTCTTTCATTATTCGGCGGGGTCGGAATGCACTACCACATTTTATGGGGTTTTTTTAATTTTTTTGTATCAATTTTTTAAAATATTCTAACCTTAAAATTGTTTATGAATTTATCCCAATTCTACACAATAATATCACAAAAATTATAATTCCATGATTTTATAAAACAAAAAATACATAAAATAAATGAAAAGGAAAAAAGCAGCACAAACTGTGCTGTGAACTCAAATCACAACTTGTGTTGCATCATCTGTTGTTTTTTTTTGGGTCACATGAGATGGATGGTTAGTAAAATAATTATTGATGAGTTAGTTTTGATTCCTCCAGTAACATTTATCATGTAAAAAAAATATACAAACAAACATAATATACTTTATATTGCATAGAAAATGTTTTTTCTAAAGCAATATACTACAACGTTATTTAATGAAATAATTGATAAAAAAAATATATAATAATTTCAATTAAATTTATCTTGTATAAGCGTTTACATATTGATGATAGATTATATTTGTTTGTATATTTTTTATTATATAATAAATTATATTTGTTTGTCTATTTCAACAAACACGCGGCCCAACCAACGAGGAATAGCTGAAATGATAACACTGCACTGTTTCCGTAAACTTAAATCACGAAAATAAATTTTTGTTTTTTTTTTTTTCTCTTTTTTACAATTTTGGGCTTTAAAAAAAAGAAATTGGAATTCTGTGATTTTGAATCACATAATTGGGTTAATTTAATAAATGAATTTAAAATGGAGACTTTTTCAAAACAAGAAATTTTTTTGGCTTGAAAAGTGAAAAACCCTATTTTGTGTTTCTAATTCTACCTTTTACTTCGTTATCTTGCTAATTCTGCCTCACACTTGGTCTACTTTCTTCACGTTTTTGGTTTATTTATTTATTGTTGTTTTTTCTTTTTGGTTTTGGAAGTAAATCATCAAATAATGGTCAAAGCTAGTAATAGAAAACCAATAAACTTATACGTGCAGTCACACACACTATATACTAGAAAATATGACTGCACGTATAGTATAAAATTTATGTTGAAATTAAATAAAATTAAACAATTTTAATATTTATTCATTTTAATTTTTTTATTTATATAGCTTAGTCATTTTTGAAATTGAATTCATATATTTACTTTCTTGTGTTTATCATATCAAAGATAATATTATTATCGTACCTTTTAAAAAAGTTTATTAAGTTAAATAGAAACTAATAAAAACTCATAATCAGTTTGTATATTCATTTTAATTTTTTATTTATATAGATTAGTTATTTTTTAAAAATTGAATTCATATATTTACTTTCTTGTGTCTATCATATGTCAAATAATATTATTATTGTACTTTTAAAAAAAGTTTTTTAAGTTAAATAAAACTGATAAAAATTTAAATTTTATGACATTGTAAGTTTGAATGATAAATTAATATTTAGTAATATCTTTTAATTAAACAAAAACAATGATTAAAGACATTGTCATTTAAATTTTAATTTTTATAATCAGTTTTTCTGATAAGAAAATTATTTGATCATATATGTCACCTTAAATTTATTAAGTGAAGTAAGAAAAATAAAGAACATATTATTCAAATTTTGATTTACATGAATAAATGAGAAAAATATGTGTAGATTTATTATGATAATAGTTATTTATAAGTTAGAGAATTGAAATAATTTTAGAATTTAATATATCTTATATTAAAGTACATTTTATTTACAAAATTTACCTTCCAAATATGACAATTAAATAGATGATATTTGATCAAAATAAATTCAAATCCATTGACTTGTTTTTAAATATAAAAATTTAAAAATACATTATTATATACAAATTGCATTATTTTCTTTAAAAAATATAATCATCATATAAGAATTTGTAGTTTTATATAGAATTATTGTGAAAAAAATTGAATTGAAACTATTTTATCTTGTTATTTAACATCTTGACCTTTTAATCCAAATATACACTTGTGCTCATTACTTCTTCAACTTTAGGACATCATAATAAAATATAATTTATACAATGACATAAATTAATAATTTATAGAAAATACTTTTTATTAAAATAAAATTAATTGAGTTTCATAAGCAATTGATGTAAATATCAAAATTGTTCTTTTAAGTTTTTATAGAAAAATAATATTTTGACTACCTTATTAAGTATTAGCCATTAGCTTTCTCTCTTTTTTTTAAATTTTATTTGTCAAAATATTTTGTTTTAAAAACGATATCCTATAAATTAAAATTTGTTACTTGCTTAAATATATTTATTGAAATTAAAAAAAACTTGTCTTTTTATTACAATAATTTGGATTATACTTTGAAGTTGTATAATTAAATTATTGATAATTCTCTATTGTTTTGTATTGAATTTAAATGCAGTTACTTATATTAATATTAATTATATTGAATTTTAGCTAATCATTTCACCATCGTCTTCCATATAAACATTTTAAAATCCTAATATACTTTTTGGTCAATGCATTACTAAATTTCATTTCAAGTTTTTACCTTTGGGTTCTTAATCCAAATATAATGTCAATATAATTTTAATTATTATTTTTTAAAAAATTTTTGGTCTTTACAATTTAAATATTCATAATGTATATGCTAAATATATTGATTATAATATTTAAAGAATTGTCTCACATTTGATAAAAATAAGGGTCAAATATTGAATCATTTTAGATATTTTATGATATGTTATTTTAAGAATAGTGTTCTTTATATAGGAAATTTATTTCATTTTTTAATTTTAGCTCATTATATAGCTTATTACATATTTTATGACACTAATTGTCAAATACTCACTCATTTTAAAGATTTTATAAAAAAATATAAAATTTATTTTTATTCAAAGTTGTGTTTTATTATAACTTTATTTATGTTGCTCTGTCTTCTTTCGTATTTTAATTTAATTGACATTTATACTGATTAGTCTTCTAACGAATTATTTTTATATTTATTACGTAATATAATCATGATATCAATGTATTTTAATAAATTTATTGTTACGTTTTCAAACATGCAATCATGCAATAATAACATATTTAATAAAATCGCTAGTTATAAATTTATTCATGTTAAATATTTTATAACATATTATTTTTTTATAAGAATATTGATTTTTTTTATATATGCAATTTATTTGTTTAAAATTTTAATACATTGTTGTATTTTTCTTGCTATTTGTTCTCTACATTATTTATTAAATATAATTAACTATGAAACCAAATAATAGTATAAAATGAATCTCTATAGGTTTAATAAATTAGATGATCAAATTTTCACTCGTTATAGATATTTTATTGTATATTGTTACAAAAATAGAGATGTCTTTATATAAGAATTTTTTTTTCAAGTTTAACTCATTATTATCACTATTTGTTTTACCATTCATTGTTTAGTTAACTAATTTGATATATATCATATATATATATATATATTGCTATATATTAGGTAATATAGTTCAATGTCCTTAAATTGAATTCATTGTTTTTTTTTTTAAATACAATTATGTAATTACAATTTAATTTATTATGATTTTAAACAAATAAATATTTTTTAAAAATTAAGATTCTATTAAAATGTTAATTTAACTTAATTTATAAATAATTTAAAATTTCACAGGAGCAAAAAATGAGTGGAGAGCCTCTCTCAACATGCTCAACATTGCACCCTGAACTATGTTGCACCATCCAATCAAATATCTACCAGTCAAATAAACGAATCATGAAGCAACATTTAACACCTTAACAACCACAAATTACGGAACTTGAACTAGTAAATACACTTTATAAGCATAATCACAGTAATTAATCCATAATTAAACATAATCCACATTAAATTAGACAATAATTTAGTAATAAATAAAACAAAATAACACTGTTGGCAGTCGCCCGCTGCCGGCTTGCCGCCACTGCCAAAACAGTAACCAAGGCATAATATATACAAAAAATTTCGAACATTTTATGAGTATTTAGACTACTTTATAGAATTTAAAATCATCATATTCAAAATAAAAAAATTTTAAAAATTGAGATAAAATATACTATAAACAATAAATTTAAAAATAAAAATTAAAAAAATAAAAAAGAATTTTGAATAAAAATAATTACATAATTTTATATGATCGGATAATTTAACTTTATTTTTAATAATACAATATAGACTTAATTGCAATAAATCCCATGTATTAATTCATTCATTTTCGCTGAAATAAAACTTACATTGTAATGTAAATTTAACCTAACTAATCATTATTATTCACATAATATAATAGGTTAATATGGTTGCAGAGTAATTTCATATATATAATTACATTGCAATATATTTTATCAGCCATTGCACTTTCTTAAGTTTATTTGACAAGATCAAAGCAATTAAATTATTTAAAAAATACACCTAAATTCGAAAGAATATATATATTAATTTCTCTTGATGAAATAAGTACAAGAAACTAGTGAAATAAATTGCCTCAATTAGTATTAATTAGAATGATGGAAAATATCTACCTAAAGGCCAAGTGGCCAAAAGGTAACGGCGTTCGATTTTCTCCGTTGCAGCCTGGAAACGAAGGACCGTCTAAGAATCACAGAAACTGCCGCCGACCCGCCAACCCGTCTCTAACCGCCCGCTCCCCCGTTCGCCGCCATCTCCCAATGGCCGCCACCCTCCGCCGCTCCTCTCTCACCCCAGCTCAGACTTCATCTTCACCCTCCAAAACACCACTCCACCCTCCGATGACACCCTCTTCAACACTGCCCCATTCCCCGACAACCCCTCCCCATACCTCATCTTCAAGGACCAAAATCTCCACGACAACCCCTCCACATACCCCTTCACCGCTCAGGCTTCAGCACAATCAGACGCTTACACTTTGGAATGCCGACATTGCCATCACAAACTCGGATCTGAACTTGTATGGATCCCGCCTATTTACATGGATGTTAGGTCTCCGAAAGGGATAAGTCACGGAGTTTTGCCCCTATGCCTTACTGGTCGTTCGGTAAGTACAAATATCAACACGTATTCAAACAGCGTAAAGTACATCTTCAAATTATTTCTCCGTTTTAATTTTTGATGTGGAAACCATGAAGGAGCGTACTAATTAAACCAGATTATGCTGTGATGAAACATACTAAATCACACTGCAGTGCTGGTATGCCAAGATTAATTTTAGGTTTGTTAGTGAATGATGATTCTGGGTTCTGTGTGTGCACTGCTGTTGATTCTTAGCGTGATTTCAGATTTCTCAATCTCTGTCTTTTTTCTAGGATTTCACCAGTGCCGTTAGGTTTAAAAAGACGTCAATGATCTTGAGAATGTGGTTGCTGGTTATGCACATGCTAGAATTCCTTTAGAAGTTATGTGGACAGAACGTGATCACATGGATGGTTACAAAGACTTCGCTCTTGACCCCATCAATTTTCCAGCGGATAAGTTGAAGAAATTTGTTGATGCACTTCATAGGAAAGGTCAGAAATATGTGCTCATCCTAGATCCTGGTAAGCTTAATCCATCAAATATGTTTTGCAAGAATTTGTCATAAACTAAAATTTTCTATGTAAGAAGTTTTCTATTTGTTACATTAACTGCAGGCATATGCGTAAATGAAACATATCCCACGCACTTAAGAGGAATGCAAGCTGATATCTTCATAAAGCGGAAAGGTGTTCCCTATCTTGGTGAAGTTTGGCCAGGACCAACTTGCTTCCCCGACTTTCTAAATCCATCCGCTGAGAACTTCCGGAGCAATGAGATAAAAATATTTCATGAACTTATCCCTGTTGACAGCCAATTTTCGTCTCGTTTCGTGAGGACGCAACTACTATTGGATCAATTCGCAGTTTTTTCTTGGCAAGGGAGTGATGGTGTCCCCTGTACTGGAGTCTGGTGCTGTTTCTGTTTATGCGTATTTTCCTGCAGGAAACTGGTTTGACCTGTTTGACCATTCACGCGCTTTGAGTTTAAAGAAAGGGGAATGCGTCAAGCTCGACGCACCTCCCGATCACATCAATGTCCACGCTTATGAAGGAAACATATTAGCCATGCAACAGAAGCAGCCCGGAACACACCTTTACATCTGCTGGTTGCATTGAGCGGCAAAGGGAACAGCACTGGAGAAGTTTTCTTGGATAACGGCGAGGACGTGGAAGTTGGAGTGAAATAAGGAAGATGGAGTATAGGTAGATTTAACAGCGGTTTGGTGAGGAATAAACCGGTTCTTGAGTCCGAGGTATTGAATGAAGAATTTCCTGTGAGTCAGAAGTGGATCATGGATAAGGTGACAATTCATGGGTTGAATTTCAACAAGATAAGAGGATGTGAACTGGTCACGGGACTGAGGATGGAAGGCATAAACTTGGCCGTAAAAGTTGAAGAAACCCAAGATGGATTTGTTGCTGTGGAGGTGTCGAATCTGTCGGTGCTTATAGGGAAAAGGTTCAGAATGGGGATTACACACGCCAATCGGCAAATTCGAAGAGCACGGTTTAAAGTGACTCAGATCCCACCCCCACCCTACCCCCATGAATAATATGAACAGATAATGTCCGTTTACCGTTGATAACAGTATTGCACTTATGACAACAATTCCAATTTGCTGTTGCATACACTTTAAACTCGTGTTTATCTAGTTTCCTTTTTAAGAAAATAACACTTGGGTAATAATTTCTTCATTACCAGCCGAGAAGATTGAAAAAAGTGTTAACGTGGAATGCAATTTGTTGTAGTTATTATTTTGGAGAATTATGGAGGGTTTTTCGAAGGAAGTCTACATTCATTCAGCGAATATAACCGAAAAAGTGGCCCTATGCCAAGCCACGCTAAACAAAAGTACTCATGTTCAAGTTTAATTAAGTTTTAAAATATATTTTTTTATTCTAATTGAATTTAAACGTAAACATTGATTTTTTTTTTTGAATTTGATCTCATTGCTTAAGGTAAATTCATGTTTGAATTCAAACACTATGTACCAAATGGCATAGTTGCGGAATTCAAACAGCGGCTCAAATTCAATTGGATTGCACTCGTAGTTAACATAATTCAACAATCACATAAATATGATATATAATTTACATAAACTAATTACAAACATAAAAATGTATTTAAAAGTCTTAAATTTCAGTAATCATAATAGTTGTAAATTATTGTATTAATTCTCATTTTGAAAATCAACGCTTAATAGAAGTCAAATTTGAATATTGTTGAATATTGTTCAAAAAATGTGATTCCCTTTATTCAAAATATATTGACTTCAATCGGGTTTAAAATAGAGGTATTAATAAATCAAATTGTCCGAAATTCAATCCAGAATTGGACTCGCTCGAACTAGAGAAATACGGAGTTCAAATTAATTTTAAATAGCTCAACTAGCCAATCAAGTTTAAGTAGTTGATATAATTGTTCGAATCAAAATAATAAAATGACCGACTAAGACAAAAATTTATTATTTATTTAAAATTTTATTTAAGTGATAAAAATAAAAAATAATAATATTAAAAATAAAATTTAAAGCTAAACTTTAAACTATTTAAATTAAATTTTAAAACTAGAGAATAATATTTTTGTTAAACTAGATGTAAGATAAAAAGTTCACTGCATTTTTTTCCTTTCATGTCAAACCTTGAAAATATTCTAATTTCACTTTTAATTTCGCCAAATAACACAAATACGATAGTCGAGAGAGATTTTGGAGGACGTTTGGCCAAGAAATTTACATTTGAAATATTTTTTCTTAACTTATATAAAACTTTTTCTTGGAAGTGTGTTGTCTTTGTTTTTAAGTTTGTGTTTTTAAATGTCCTTTTTTAAAAATTTTTGAAATTAGAAATAAAAAGTTAAAATATTAATAATTGTAGTCTGAGTTTTGATGCGCCAAAACTCTTCGTTTAATTAATTAAATTATTATTAAGGAAAAAGGCGAAAGAGAAAATAGGAGGAAAGAAGTTAAGAAGGTATTATTCGGAAAGCCGGGAGAGTTTTTTTTATTGAGGTTTTCTGAGTTGGAAGACATTCTTCAGAAAGTCAAAGCAACCCTTTGGGCAATTTTCAACGAACAACGACGAAATTCTGGTCTGATCTATTCCGATCCCGTAAGATCTGATTTTGGATTTTTTTGTTTTAAATTTATTTTTGGTTGTTACAATATGTAATACTGACACGATTACGTTAGTTCGACCAAGTCCGATATCCAATTGTACCAAATTTATATAAATTCTTTTCCTTGGTAAGAAATTCTGCTGATATGCAGAAATTTTAATAACTGGAGTTGTTTAATGCTTTTACCTCTGAAATTTGGGGCAATTCAAGATTTGGGGAAATTCTGCTGCGGGATCTCGTTCGTTCGTCGGTTCTTTACCACTTTCTCGTCCAGTCTTGCATTACTAATTTTTTGTGGTAATTTTTGGGAGTTGTTTTATTGTCTTGGGACAATTGGATTTCAAAGTTAATATTTCAAAGGAATTATAGTTTTTCAATTTGTATGTTGTTAGCCTATCATGCTTTCCTTAAATGGTGCAATTGAATATATCAAGTTTTTGGTATTTCGTTTTCTAGGGTTCGATTGATGAACTCACTTTGTTCAAAATTATCTGGTTTCTCTGTGACCATTTGCTCAATTTTGATTTGTATCCACGAATTTGGGTTTTCAGATATGCAGAACCAAATTGTCTGTAGCGGGTGCAGGACTGTCCTCCTGTATCCCGGAGGGGCTTCCAGTGTTTGCTGCGCAATATGCAATGTGGTCACCTCTGTGCCACCAGCTGGTAATACTCGAAACTCATCTCTCTAGGATACATTTCTTTTCTTAATGAAACTTTGCTGGGTGAACTACTTTCTTATACAAATGAATGCTTAATTGCAACTTCAGTTACACTTGTCCCTTCATTACGTTAGTTGAATAGTTCAACCAAATTCTCTAGAGAAAATTCACTTAAAACAAATTATTCAATCTTATGGAAGTTCTGATGCCAATAATCTTGAAATACTCTGACTATCTTCCTGAGCTTGCTGACACAAAAGCATTATCTTTTCATTCATTTCGCAGCCAGCACCATCAGGGGCCTTTGTCGCTCATGCTATGGTTTTCATGTGTTTTTTTGGCATATTTCTTAACTTTTTACTGAATTTTGTTGCCTTCACCTTGTCTTATCTTTGTAGACTATCTACTCATATTTTTTGCAATTTTTTTTATAAAGATTATTGTATAATGAATGTGGCATTTCTACTGTCACTCATTATTCCATATTCATTTTGTTCATTTTATAGCTGTTAAAGAGGTTATGTAAAAACCTATTGCTTAGTAAAGAATGTCTGAGGATACCAAAATATTACCCAGCACCTCCTCAATGATGTAAAATTTACTCTGTTTGAGTAAAGAAAGGAATTGCTGCTGGAATAGGCTGCCATTGGGGAACTTTGAGAGAGCACAGACCAGGTGCCATTAGTTGTCTTCTATTAGCAGTTGACTGTCACTCAATCAAGCATCTGGTTTATACTAGTGCCATTTCTTGTACTGCTCGGTGTCTATATTTCTAGTTGGCTACTGTAGCAACTAAAGTTGTATTGCTACATGCAGGGGTGGAAATGGCTCAACTGATATGTGGTGGTTGCCACACATTACTAATGCATGCCCGGGGGGCCACCAGTGTTAGATGCTCCTGCTGCCACACGGTGAACCTTGTGCCAGGTATAAACATGATAAATCATAACTGTTTTAATACAGTGTTCTAATTTTTCTATGATACTCTTATGACTGCCCTCCTTTTGGGTTCTATCTAGTGCATGATAATTTTATTAAGGCCAATGGTTCTAATATTACTAGTTATCCCATTAACATATACGTTTATCTGATCGTTGCTGAATCATGGGCTTGCAGCAGCAGCAGCAGCGCCACCAACACCCGGGCCTAATAATGTTGCTCATGTCAACTGTGGAAACTGTCATACTGTGTTGATGTATCCGGCTGGAGCTCCATCAGTTAAATGTGCTGTTTGCCACTTCATCACAAATGTCAATGTTAGTGGCATTGTTTACTTTATGTGGTCTACTTGCACTTTCACTCTCTCTGATCCCATCACCCACCCCACCAAACAGCCTGCACTCCCCCACAAAAAAATTAAAACAAAATAAAATAAAAAATCAGGAAATAATGCTCCAGGCAGCAGTATTTTGCCATTTTTCTTAAGGCTTAACTGAAATGGAGGAGATTGCTGTCCCGCTGTTTCTTAAGAATATGTGAATCTTATTGTTTGGGCTGCAAGAGTCTTTTCACACAACAGTGTTAACCAGAAAGCTAAGAAAGAAAGCGAGAATTACATACTATGGGGAAATGAAGAGTCTCTTCCTCTTTTCTTTTTCCTTTGCCAATAATAGTATGAATTGGTAAATTTGAATTAGTAAAATGAGCAGCCTCGAAAAGCTGAGGACTTGTGCTACTTGCACCAGATAACAAGTTTTAGGTTGAAGTAAGGGGTTCAATGCTATACATTTTACAATTTCATTGATTTCTGTGTTATAACTTGTCTCTACTACATATATTAGGAAAATTGAGCAATAGAGAATTGAGATGTCTTTTTGTGGATAAAGGTAATCACACTGATTTATGGCTCCAGAATGGTGCCAAGCACTATAAATGATCCAGATTTATCAATGCCTAGAAGATTATATTTGTTTTCATATTCATGATCTGTTTCCTCTTATGCAGACTGGTGACAGAAGGGCCCCTATTCCTGTGAATAGACATGGTGGAGTTTCTACATCTGCATCAACACCATCAACTTCAACAGTTAGTTTTCTTCTGTTTACTTGTCACAGTTATGAAATGTGATTCTTTTTGTTGATTTGAACTGCTTGATTTGGTGCAGGCAACTGCCCACTCTCAGAATCAAACAGTTGTCGTTCAGAATCCCACGACTGTTGATGAAAGTGGCAAGTTGGTGAGCTCCTCATTGCTTGTTGTCTTTCCCTTATCACTTGCTGCATTCGTCACAATCCTTATTTTGTTGTTTCTGGCAGAAGAAAACTAATATGATTTGTTTTTGCTATAGGTGAGAAACGTTGTTGTTGGTGTTACAACCTAGGAATGTGAAAGAATGGAACATCCACCATCGGTTCTGTTTTTCTGTCGTGAATGGCTTTTTTGAGTTGCTTCAAGGGTGTAGGGGTAATATTTTGTGCAGATTTTCACTATAATGAGTATGCGGTTCTTGAATTGGTTGTAAAGTAGAAAAACGTCTAGATTGGTATTATATGGACGGAAGATTGCTTTGTTTTGTATCATATGGATGGAGCATGCATTTCTGCTGTTGTGCTACTGAAAAATTGTATTTTATGTTCCCATTAAAGTTAATTAAAAATGCCGGACCAGGGCCATGCACGACATTTCGTCGGTGGGAGAAAGTAATATGTGTGTGCATGTTGTACTTCTAGCATCCAGATGACCATATGTGGGAAAATAGCAGCCATGTGAACTTGAGTCCGTGTTCGGTGGCGAACTAGCTACTTCGCTGCTGCAGTATACTTGCTTATTCAGTGATGAATTGGCCTTGGTTCACCTCGTCTTTGATGTTAAAACACGCATGGTGACCTGTGATTGCCAATCTTCTTTCTGATTTTATCCATTGTATGCATTGACCTTTAATTGTTTGAATCAAGTCTATGTTTGGAACCCAACTTACAAACACAAAACATCTCAAACTTTCAACTATTAAATATACCATTCAATGATATTTAAATTTAAATTTAAATTTTTTATTTCATATATGTAATTAATTAATTATTATATATTTTCACAATTCAAATAATATTTTTATATTTATATTTATTATTATATATATTTTATTACATACTCATTATTTTTATAAATTATCATATTATTTAATTATTATTATATATTATACATATATTTAAATAAATCATATTATTTATTTCATTAACATATTTTTTTCGAATATCTCAATACAATTTTTATCAAATATTATCTCAAATGAAAACCCCCCTCTCAAACATAGCACGAGTTTTATAGTTTTAATAAAGCGTTAATTTGTAGTAATTCTTGTCGTAAAATAATGAATAATTACGAACGAAAAGAGTGAATGGGCGAATGACAGTTTAGTCGTTGGTCGATTTTGCTATAAACTAAAAAAATAAAACGTGGGGCAGCATCGTGGGGCTGTACTGCACTATCGTGTCACCGAGAGCCCTCTCTGACAATAATTAATAGAGGAACGTCACGAAATTGCAGCCCTCTTTGGCTAATGCAACATCACGATTCATAATAAATTTTAACAAGAATTTTTCCAGACTCTGTTATTTAATTGAAAAAAATATGCGCTCTATACGTGCATTTAATCACCAAACGGTTTTTCTTACACATATCTATATTCTTTTATAATGGTTGAGGGCCTTATATTTTGAATTTGGTTGGCAAAATGTTAACTGTCTAATTTATCCTTCTATTTCTAATTTAAAGTAATTTTAAAAGGATTGTTTGGTAAAATTAACCTCATTTCCCTCTCAAATCAATAACCTCCCACTTCTACTTTTTTTAATAACTTCTCAGTTGATCAGAAAATAACCACATTATAACTGACTACTTTTTTAATTTTAAACATTTATGCATGTTGTGAATATTTTTTTTTTTTTTACTTTTTATTTTGCACATTCATGGAGATTGCTAGTCTAGACTATGACTAAGACTTGCTTTTGTTTGCAACATGTGTAATTTCAAAACAATCCCCACTTAAAAATCAAGTTATATGAGATTAGGGACAATACAATAATTTTACTTAGTCAACAAAATCGTGACTTCAAAAAACAACATTTTTCTCTAATTCTATCTTTCCTTCCGCACTATTCTTAACTTCTCATCCTCTCAAATTTTAAATTTTTTTCACGCACTTTCCTTTTTTTTTTTCCTCAAAATTCTTTATTTCTTTATTTTATTCACTTATTAATTTTAATTTTTTGTGTAACTAAAATATTATACTTTAAATTAAAATGCCCATGTAGAATGTACATGAGTAACTAGTTTATATATTATTATTGTTGCCATGAAACATTTCACTATTTTGGAACAATCACTGAGACTGCCCTAGACTTCTATTCTTAATATAGTCCATACGATATTTCACAGCTCAATCCCTTGATCTTTTTATGTATTACCGATTTTACCCTCAATTGTTTTTTTAACTCTACAACTATCCTACATATGAAAACTAATAATCAACCTACAATGTTTCTTTTCAAATTTGAAGAGAAAGTTAATTACTTTGATATTTTTAATATATTGCTATTGTATATTTATTAGCAACACATCAAAATAAAGTATTTTTTTCACACATACTCACAGCAATATTATATAATAGAAATATTAAATGCTAAATTTAGGGTAATTTTATATCTGTGTTAAAATAAAAAGTTATTGTATAAACTCTTTGAATTTGTATTAAGGTTTGAATGTAGTAAGTTTGATAATTGAGGGTTAGTTATTTTAAATTGCCATAAAAGTTTTATTTTATTAAATTAATTTTTTTTTTAACTTTTTGCACAATTCTTATAATACTTAATTAAGGATTCGTGCAGGCTGCAACCCTCTCTTTCGATTAGATTCTCGTTGGTTTCTTGATTTCCTTAAAACACACGTACGGTTAGGGTCGGATGGATACCCTCCTGTTTTTTACTTTGTTGTTAATCAATCCTACCTCTGTGAGAATCCTTATGCTACACAACCATTAGTTCTTAAAAACTGAAAAAAAAAATCTACAGTATATATATATATATATTTAATATAATCTTAGAGAAAATATAATAACAAAAGCAACACTGACTCCTATACGGAATTTTTTTTTTAGCTGTCATACAGGTAATTATCTTGTATATTTGTCAGCATCAAACGAGGAGTGAACGTTATTCCATGAGAAAACGAGTCCTGCCCTCTTTATTTCTGTCATCAATAAATTCAAGGACCAACTTTTTTGTGTAAAGGTTTCTTTGTGTGTTTTTTTTATTTTTTTCACTTCTTAATGTCTGCCCTTCTGATTGCACCAACGATGTTTTTATAGTGCAATTTCTTGGAAACTGCTTTGAAGGGTTTGAATTAGTTAGCCATGATTTGCACTTTATCTGTTGATGACATTTGATATGTGTGATGTTTCGTGGCAAGATTTCTTGCAATTTTGGTGGGCATTCAACGGTTGCAGTGTAAGCTGCATCTTGGATTTGGTTCTATCAGAGCACATTGGATTGAAGCTTTGCAGTTACAATTTCAGTTTCCCTCTGTTTTCAAGAATTGCATTCATTTAAGGATTCTTTAGGGCTCGGGGGTCTGCATTGATTCCTGTAGATTATTAAAACGGATTTCTCTTCTGCATCCCTGGCGGGGTAGGTCTCACGGTTCTTAAAGTTCACACAAGAAATTCATTTCATGAAACTTCTAGGATAAAGAGGTCAGCTTTCACATGCCTCCTCAAATTGCTTTCTAGGTTTAATTTCTATTCCTTCCGGTGTGATACTGTGTCTGGTTATCTGATGTAAAATTACTTCCACAACACGTACAGATCTGATACCCTCTCCCTCTAACGTATGTTTTTCGTAATTATCAGGTTTTCATAATTGTTTTACTGTTTTTATTTCCTATACTTTGGCATAAACATCAGAATTTGATTTTTTTTTTTTTTGTGTCGTGATGTACAGACTTTACTAAGTAATCTGTAATTTTGTGGAAAAAAAGTTTATCTACAATTGCATGTGCTGCTGCATGGAGCTCCCGTGATTCGAAAACATAAGCTGTAGAATATTTTGTCCTAATGATTATTGAGCTTCTTTCTTTTGTAATGGACATTAAAGGGAAGGGTGATGTGTATGTGATAATTAGGTCCTGTTATTTTAATTGTCTTCAATTGCTACAGTGCTTAAATAATTGCTAAACCGATGTAGTAGCTCTAGTTTTAAAGACCGAAAATACAAGGAAAATAGAGACGTGTCATGAGCTTTTTCTGCAACACTAGATTAATATCTGTTCATTAGATTTTCATGTACAATAAGAAGTTAGGACTCCTATTCTTCATTTTATCTCATCATTCTTCATCTTTGCAACAGACCTTGGTTTTCATTCATTGGAGCAATTAGGTTGTCTATGTATCAGCTGATAAATTTCCGTGTAAGGCTGAAAAGGACAATCAATTATTTTGTTTAAAGAAAAGCTGAAATATCAGTGAACAATGAATGAAGCTAATCAGAAAATTTTTCATTCTCTCTTTTCCTTTTGCCAATTTAAGCTCTCTGGACCATTGACAATCCTTGTTTCATAGTTGAAAATACTCTTAACGAAGATATTCTCATTCTATGATCCAATTATGTTAATTAGACAGCAACTTCCTTCACTTATGATGCCCCGATGAATGTCAGGTTTCATTATCATTTGATGACTTATCCTTATATAAACCATTTGTTTTCTTTCTATGCTGCTTACTTATTGATCACTCAAGTTGTCACAAGAATGTGAATTAGTTATGTGTAGCAAGTTCTTATGATTTTGGCTTTCTCATCAGGACTGAGTTTCAGCTGTTGGTATTCTTATGTAAAGGCTGAGCTGCCCATCAGCTACAACTTAGCTGCTAATACATGCTTCAAGTCATAACTGAGAAGTCATGAAAATGAAGGTTTGTGTCTTTAAATAAACCATGCTTAATTTCTTTTGATGCATTCTTTCACCAACATTGTTCTATCTGTACTGCTGCGTCTGTAGCTTGTTGCATTTACTTTAGTTGATTTACAATAATTGATTCTATTATCGAACACAGTTTTAGGTTAATTTCCATCAGCATGAGATTACATTAGTGTGTGTATAACCCTTATGAACCATTGATTTAAAATGTTATTTCATGGATTTTGATGCAGCGACAAAAAATCCAGTAAATTTGGAGCCAGGCCGTTGATTTATAACCAAAGAAATCAGATTACATATTGACCTAGATGAAAATATTTACTTGAATTGGATGAAGTTCACTTCTGAAAAACATATTTGGCATGTTCTGTATGTGAATCTGTTTACAATTTCCTTTTACATAATTCCTAACTTAGAAGAAAGCCCATAACAATTGAAAAGCATACAGCTCGTAATCGAATATAGTCCTATCACTTTACAATAATTTGAGCATGTTTATATCAGTTTCACCAACTATTGTTTAGGCAAAACTTCGTATGTCATTTTGAGGATCAAATATTAATGATAGTTTTGTTGCAGGATCATCCTTCCAGAAACATCCAGAAAAATGATGACAGCCATGAGTGTCCAGGCAGTCCACGGAATCGAAAGGTACAAGATGCTTTACTGTTATGTTATTATGTTTTTGAGTTGGATTTTTTGATCAATTAACAGTTGCAAAGCCTTTTTTTTGGTTCAAAAATCGAATTTGAAATGTAGTTGATGATATATATATTTTCTTTATTTCCACAGTTGATGCCTTATATTGTTCCTTGTTTTATTTAGCTCATTTTATTCATTTAATTATCCTTTTCTGGCACTTTTTCTGAAGGCCATGCTTGGCAAATGCATTTCCAGATTATAAAAACCTTGCTTTCATGCTTTCTTTCTATTTTTCTTATACTTGTCCTTTCTCCATATTGCTGGAACAGATATCAGCAAGATGGGTTCCTGATGAAGCATTCAGGCCCCTTATTGATGAAGCTCCAGTCTTCTATCCAACTGCGGAGGTATGTTTTTATTTCAAATAGGAATGTTACTTTTCTAGCCCTTCAATTGTGGTTGACATGAGTTGATGGGAAGTTATACTTTAGGAGTTCCAAGACACCCTTGGTTATATAGCAAACATACGCTGCAAAGCTGAGGCTTATGGTATTTGCAAGATTGTGCCTCCTCCATCTTGGGTTCCACCTTGTCCACTAAAAGATAAGAAAGTTTGGGAATGTGCTAAATTTTCTACACGAATTCAGCAAATAGACCTCCTTCAGAACAGGGAGCCCATGAGGAAAAAATTACAACGGAAGAGAAAAAGGCGAGGGCAATTCAATTCAAGACCGAGGAGGCGTTCTCGTGCCGAAAGTTCGAAATCTAATGCTGCTTGTGATAGTGAAGATAAATTTGGTTTTCAGCCAGGATCCGACTTTACACTTGAGGAATTTAAAAGATTTGCTGATGAATTTAAAGAATATTATTTTGGAGTGAAAGACAAAACTCAAGAAGATTTTGCTAGGATTGGACAAGATAAAAGTTGGCTGCCATCAGTTGATGATATTGAAGGAGAGTATTGGCGGATTATTGAGCAGCCCACAGATGAAGTTGAGGTAATCAAACATGATATCTTAATAATTTTCTCTGTAGGTATCCATGCATTTATAATTATGCAAATTATTTTTGTCGGTATAGGTATACTATGGAGCTGATTTGGAAACTGGAATGCTAGGGAGTGGATTCCCTAAAGAATCATCATTACTGACAGACTCTAAGATTGATCAATATGTGACTTCAGGCTGGAATTTGAATAACTTCTCGCGTCTTCCTGGTTCTGTTTTGAGTTTTGAAGAGTGCAACATATCTGGGGTAGTTGCACCTTGGCTTTATATAGGAATGTGTTTCTCATCTTTTTGTTGGGTAAGTTCAATTTATTTTTACTAGTTGTTTTCATGAGATATAGTTGTGGGAAGCTTCCAATACTTGTGGTCTTTCTTGACCTGACCAAGGAGGACATAGTTGTAAAACAACTGAATGCTTGTCTTTGCTGTAAATTGGATGTTCAAATCAGTCATATGTCGTAACATTTATTAAATCTTTTTCTTTAAAATATTTAATATTTTCAAGCATTATTATTTGCATGCATTTGAAAATAAAAAGAAAAGAATAAAATTCTGCCCTTTTGGGCTATACCTTTTATCTAGCTATTCATTGTCACACTCCCTTGTCAACTAATTATGCAAAGTGTCAAATGTCTGTTTTTGTATCTGAATCATGATATGATTTTGCATCTTTGTAAAGCACGTTGAAGACCACCATCTCTACTCACTGAACTATTTGCACTGGGGAGATCCAAAAATTTGGTATGGAGTGCCCGGAAGTTATGCCTCTGCACTGGAGGGCACAATGAAGAAACAATTGCCAGATCTATTTGAAGAACAACCAGATCTATTGAATGATTTGGTAAGTTAATTTGATATAAGCTAAACTGTTACTCTGCATGCTTGTTTGTCTAAAAATCTGATGCACATCTTAATTGAAGCCTATATGATATGCAGCCAGTTATTTGTTTTATGTTTAGACAAGGACATGTAAACTCTGTGTCTCCGCGGTAAGTCAATAAATATGTAGTTCTTGGACATTCATACACTGCGTATGTGTATCATGTCATAAGAGTATCACTTTATTAAAATTTAGTAGCAGGTAGGCCCCTTTCCGCTTTAACTAAGAAGAGGGTGTCACTTCTGATTTGACATCCTTTTTCCTTGTTTTCCCCTTTAGTGTGGCATCAAGTGTAACCTTTGGACCATTTGTAACAGGTAACTCAGCTGTCACCTTCAATCCTAAAGTCAGATGGTGTTCCAGTATGTCGAGCTGTGCAGAATTCTGGGGAGTTTGTTCTTACCTTTCCAAGGGCTTATCACTCTGGATTCAATAGTGGCTTTAACTGTGCTGAGGCAGTAAATGTGGCGCCTATTGATTGGCTACCACATGGACAAAGAGCAATTGAGCTCTATAGTGCACAGTGTCACAAGGCATCATTATCACATGATAAGTTACTTTTGGCTGCAGCTGGGAAGGCTGTGCAGGCACTCAGGGAGATCTCTGTTCTCAAGAAAGAAAATTCAGAAAATTTGAGATGGAGAAGTTTCTGTGGAAAGGATGGGACGCTTACTCAAGCACTTAAGGTAAAGAGACGAATATATAGGCTCTTAAGGAGTGTGTGTATGTTGAACAAAATAACTATCACCGACATAGATGTATATGCATATGTTGTGTGTGTATATTAATATATATTCTGTGGAATATATTTATGCACATGCCTTCTGTGGTATGGTACAAACACATGCATAGATCTCTCTGTGGCTTTTAGATTAAAACCTATTAACGTTCGTCATTTTTCCCCCTCTAAATTTCAGACAAGGGTTTATATGGAGGAGAGAAGACTAGAGGGCCTCCCGGGATCTGTGCACTTTCAGAAGATTGAAAAAGATTTTGATCTGAATGTGGAGAGGGAATGCTTTTCTTGCTTTTATGACTTGCATCTATCTGCTGCTTATTGCAATTGCTCCTCAGATAAGTTTGCATGTCTCAAACATGCAAATCTCATATGTTGCTGTGATCCAGACAACAAACTTATTCTTCTTCGCTACACCATTGACGAGTTGAAAACATTGGTCAAGGCATTAGAAGAGTGCACAGATGCTCTAGAAGCATGTGCATCCAATGTTCACGGTCTTCCTTTAGGTTCAAAGAATTCTGGGGACTGTCTTCTTCCGAGTCACAGCAAGTTGTTTGGGGTAGATCTTTCTCCTTCAAGTGCTCCATTGATCACCTCATTGAAAAACGAATATGTGGAGCTTTCACTAGATACGGTTTCAAAGGCCAATTCAGATTCTGAACAGAGGGCCAACATCCTTATTGAACCCCTCAATTTTGGGTCTGTTACTTGTGGAAAACTATGGTGCAACAAGGATGTCATATTTCCAAAAGGTGTGCATGCTTAATTTCACACTGAAAGATTCTTGAAAACTTCTTTTTGTATTAATACTGTTAACAGTTTATTGTTTCCATCACTTTCGCAGGATATAAAAGCCGTGTAAAGTACTTCAACGTTTGCAATCCACTGATCAAGAGTAGCTATACTTCAGAAATCATGGATGGCGGGCTTCTCGGTCCCTTGTTCAAGGTAATTGCCTTATTGGTTAACACTAAATACATAAGAGATATTCCATAAGCGGCATTCACTACAAAAATTTTATATTACTGGGCTCTTGGCCAAAATGTTCTGTATTTTGTAATTTGTTCTCTCACCCCAAGAAAACCTGCTCTGACTTGAACATATTAATATCAGGTTTGTCTGGAAGAGCATCCACATGAGAGCTTTGTGCATGTCTCACCACTGGAATGCTGGGAAATGGTGCAGCATAGACTTAATCAAGAAATAACGACACAAAAATGCTTGGGGAAGCAAGGACTGCCTCCAATGCTTCCTTCAAGTAGCATCAATGGGCTTCAAATGTTTGGATTCCTCTGTCCATCCATTGTTCGGGTAAACCTCACGCTGCCTTTTTCCATCCATTATTTGTGCTTCTATGTTATAACTGAGAAATAAATGTTTGCCCGTAAATCATTTTAATGTCATTTGATTCCTTGTGTAAATGCTAACTAGAACATACACAGGCAATTGAGGCTCTCGATCCCCATCACAAATGTGTAGAATATTGGAAAAATAAGCTCGTAGTGAATAAATCATCATCCAGTTCGCATGACAATTCAGAAGCTGAAAAGAATTCTGTGGAAACAAGGGCGGCTGATGGAGGAGAAATAGCTGATAGTTTGGGAACTGGCTCGGCCATGCAAGTAGCAGATGACTTAATTAGCAAGCAGAAGGGGATTTTTTGTCAGACGATGAAACAGGTCTGTGTTCAGAAGACTGATGAGAAAAGGTAGCTATAATGCTTCAGATGCCATGTAAAGGTAGAGAAACCCTTTGCGAAGAGTAGAGGTGAAATGTGAAGTACTGCAGGAGATTCGAATTACACAAAAATGACAATACAGCGTCCAATCATGCCTGTCGAACTCTGACACTGAAGTTTTGCTCGCAATTCATCCCAACCTAGGCATAAGAAGGAAGAAACCCTTCTGTAACACCATCCTGGTGCAGATGTAAGTGTAGCCTTTCTTAAAGCCTTTAGTTTGTACAAATTAATGGACATTTTTTGGGCGAAAATTCCATAATAAATATCCAATTTATGTTCTCCATTGCAGTATAATCAGTGCGCGAGCATTGCAAGTGTTGATGTACCAATGAGAAAAATGGGATCACGTGACATCTTTTTTTGATTCACTCCTGCGGTAACAGATTCAATATGAGACCCATAAGAGATTGCCCTGCACATATAAAGCGGTGTAGGAGCTTTGAATCATCACTGTACATAAGAACAAAACAAAAATTTCTCCTAGGGCCCGAAGTATCAACCAGTATAGCACAATTCAATGAGGATCAACTCCTATTTGACAATTATGCATCATGTCGTTCCCAACAGCTTCACCATCCGCTATGGTTTGGTGGAGCTCGACTGTTCAAGCAGTTCAGATTTCCTTGCCCAGTACCGTTGAAACCTTTGTCTTGCATACTCCTTGTAATCAAAATCGATTTTGTTGACATGACTCTGTAATAAGAAGAAAACTGATAAGAAACAGCAGTCGTATTTAGATCTAATTAGCAACTTTTCTGGCAATAAATTAGTGAATCTGCCGCAAATATGCCAGCACAGGAGGTTTGAACAAATTTCCCAATCAAAGAGGCCTTTCATAATCATGGGCAACTTGATTCCAGAAAGTGAACAAAAAACTAATAAATAAATAAAATCAATAACTCGTGTTGTACATTTCTACAAACTGCTCCAGATGTGAGTTTAATTACACTTGCTCCAGTGTGCCACATCAATTTCTCTTTAAATGGTGTTATTTATTTTTTCTTTTTTCAAAATAAGGTAATAAAATCTGAAAAACATAGTCAGTTAATCTTGCAAGTTAAAAAAAGGGTTTTGGGTATTATACTGAGATTATTCCCCATAAGCCCCATTGAAGATGGCTTGCAAGAGTATACTTCTCCACTTCCTGAAGTAACTTTTTCACCTCCGAGTCACTTGGTTGATTGCCTGCACAAAAATCTATTACTTCAGGGAATATTTAGAAAAAAGACATTGCATATTCCGTCTATGTACCAGAATTTTGTTGAAAAATGAAGGCACTGATTATCTACTTGGTCCTAGGTCACCCAACCAGTAAAGAAAACATGGTGCAAATACTCCTATAGTCCTCTTCCACCAATGAAAAGGAAAATATTCCTTCTTATTTAAAATGCCTAAAGAACTATCCAGCAAATCTAAAAGAAAAACTTGGTAAAACCATAAAATTAACAAACTGATTCATGTGATTTCCTACAGTAAATTATGTGGAAAGTGGAATGATTACAACCTGAACCACTCAGATAGATTCGTATGAACCGTTTACGCTCCTCCATACCTGAGCAAGAAAAACAAATTACAATTTCACATATCCAATTATAAAAGGAGGCTTAGCAAATGAATAGCTATTGAAGCACAAAACACATTTGTTACCTGGATATTTACTATAGTCCAAAACATGTGGGGTTTCAGTATGGTAGTCAGCAGCCATCTCACAAAAATGATTTGCAATATCATAGGCTACATTGTTGTAGCTAGCATATTCATAATCCTGTAAACCAAGACAGGCAGCTTAAATTGAAGGGTAATACACATGAAGCATAGTGCACTAATCATCGACTAGAACAACCTTTTCTTTATTATTTTAATATCATTAGATATTAAGAAGTATAGTATGATAAATCAAAAAATAAAAAAAAGATTTATGAAGTACCAAAATCCTGCAATTTGGTAAACATTACATATCCTATCTCAGTCAAGACATTTCAGCTAATAATGCTAGAAAATAAGAACAAAACAGGAATATTTTAATTCATTCTAACAGGTTATCTTCCACGGAAAAAACCATTTTCTCCATGCTTTAATCTAATTAACTTCCACAGAAAAACATCTTCTCCATGCTTTAATCTAATTAATTTTGAGGAAAAAATGATAAATCAAATGACACTTACATTCTCTGGTTGTACAATGAAATGCACTTTTAATAGCACAACCCAAAATTTAGTTCATGTGACAGGGGAACTATTTAAGGGGGATAGGGAAGGCAATATGACTGCAACCAGGTAAACAATGGTAGACAATTTGTCACATACATTGAGTCAACATACTAATGCCTCAGGAAAGAGATACGAGAGACGTAGGGATAATGCACCAAACTCGACAGGACATCCATGTTAAATAACATATTAGTTGATCTCCATAACAAAGGGCAAATAGCATAGGTTGACACTCACAATTATTGTAATTAATCTGGTTTCTTCATCCATCATTATGTTACCATACTGCAAATCATTGTGGCAGAATCCTACAAGTTCATGACTGTTTGAAAGATTCTTTTGCAGTGCTGATATTTCATCTTCCAGGATATCAAAGTGAAATTCTTCAGCTTCTTCTGGTGGACATAAACGTTTGGCTTCTTTAAGCCAATTGCTGAAACATTAAGGCATAAAAAGTCATATAAGACCACATATTATAAAGCATAGAGGAGTTTTCTGAAAACACCACCCTTTTCAATCTGAAGGAATACGTTGTTGAAGAATGTACCGCAATCTGTCCCAGAGAACAACAGTCTTGGACCCTGGCATATCTAGGTGGTGGAATTCCTTCATTTTAGTTGCTATAAGAGCAGATATCTCAGGATCACGCAAATCAGTTGCTCTAAGAGTCTGGAATGCCAAAATTGAGGACAATATGTTAATAAATAGGACATTGATTTCATTACACGTTGCTTGACATGTAAACAAATGATATAAGTCATAAAAACAATTAAAACCAATGGTTAAGGCGCTAAGAAGGTTCTAAGGCTAGTGAGCCACCCAAAATAATCACCTCTGGAACACAACACTCATAATTATCTATTTTCACACACCAAGACTATTTTAAGGAATTGTCGCTGTCCTTAACTCAACAAATAGTTTACAGAAATCATCGCCTTAGTTAAAGCGATTTTAATAGAAATTCTGCCATGAAACGGAAAATTACAAAAGCCTACAATAAAATGCACCACAGAGGCAAGCATAAGGTACAAAAAGCGAGAAAGAAGTAAAGCACTTATATACACATACCCGAGCCCGAATAAACTCCTCCACTCGGCCATTGGCAAAGCGGCCGAGCAAGCGAGGACCACGGCCTTGCTTGGACATGAACTCGAACGTACGGATCTCATCTTCGCGATCGAAAAATATCTCGACGCCTGCACCATAGATTCTCACCAACACTTTCCTGGACCGGGGTAGAGAATCGTCACGGTTCGAATTGGCAAGCCATTTAATCTGGTAAACCTCGTTAGTCATGGCCCCCTTGAGGGGAATCACCTGCAGCGTCTCCGCATCGGGTATGTCGTTCCACTTAGCCGCCAACGACTTGAGAATGGTCCTGGCCTCGCCGGGAATGCGAGGTCCATTGTCGGATTTCTCGGCAGAGCCCATGGATTGTAGGCGAGGAAGAATTGAGCGGACTTTCCGAGGGGTTTTGAAAAGGACAGACGAAACGGAGTTGAAGGCGAGAGTTCCGGCACTCGAACGAGGGAAGAGAACAGTCGAACCGCCATGGCATCGCCAGATGGCAGAGTTTAACCGGGAAATCATTGGAGCATGCGCGCCTCACGTGACACGGGAACCGCATCAAGATTGGAATTCTTCTTGTTCCAGATCCAGACTATATATATAGATATATACGTACCAGCAGTGGAGACTTGGCCAGTCCCGGAGCACGGCAGCCACAATCACATCCGTGACTGTAGGTCCCCCACCCCCCCCCCCCCCCCCCCCCCCCAACAGCACACATATGGGTGCCATTTGCTCCTGGACTGGTCCATTGAATCATGATCGTCCGCACACGCGTACTACTGTAGGCACTTGGGCTCGCTCGCCGTCCAGGCATCCACCGATATCGGCAGAAAAGGGCAGGTCAATATATTATTGCCTTGACAAATTTGAAATTCTAGATTACAGTACATTTTAAGCGTATACAAATTTATTAATAAATTAATAAATTATCGTATTTTAAATAATAAAAATAAAATTATTTAATTTAAAATTATATAAAAATATTTAAATAATAAAATAAAAATGACCAAAAAATAAAAAAAGAAGAATTTTGAAAGAAAATATGAATAACAATAATAAATCAAAAGAAAAGAGAAAAATATAGAAAAAAAATGAAAAATAAAATAAGAAGTTGCATTATAACAAATAGTATGTTTGATAGGATGGATAGTATGTTTTATTTTAATATATATATATATATAATTAGATAAAAATTTTATTTAATAGTATATTTAGTAATATAATTTTTGTGACGAAGTTTTCAGGTTGAAAGTCAGGTTCCAAACATAACCATATAAAAATCTTATTAATTAAATAATGTTAACAATTATAATTCACAACACTAACAAAAATGGATCTGTTCTGATTTTCCCCTTTAATCTTTTCTTAAAATCTGAATTAAGTCAATGAGTATTGGGGAACTGGGCAATAGTCTTGAATTCATGCCCATAGAGGAAGGAGCTATCACTTCAAGTAGTATGTTAATACTTTCTTGATTTCACTATGATCAACAGAAAATACTGTTCCAGGTCTTTTTTATGATCCCTCAATCGTCACTCTTCCTTTGATTTTCGATGACTCTTGATGATCGCTATTCTTGTGTTTCCCGACAAAATCATCCATTCACCCAAACTCCTACACAAGATGTTCTCATACATGGAAAGTCTAAATAGTGAGAACAGTGTAATAATACGACGACCAAATATTTGCCAAAACCAACACCTGTAATTTACACCACAACACAAAAGATTAGTCAAATCAACATCATAATTGATATACAATAAACTATTGCCCCATTGAACAAAGAGGTCATCCCAACGTTGATTTCGTTCTTGAGAGTCGTACCAGCACAAAGCAATAAAGGAGTCCACCCGGAAGGAATTTGGATGCAGTAACTCCCTTTTTTGTACAAGAAAAATGTCAACCAATGATTTTAAAATCGCAATGGTATTCAAATCAAAAAATTTATTTAGGTATTCGATCAGTCGAATCGTTTAAAAAATTAATTATTTTAAATTATATAATATTATATATATGTTACTATAAAAATAATTTATAAAATAAATATAATCTAATTTACAAATATACTAAAAAATAATTTTCAAATATGATGTTAAAAATTAAATAATTCAACTTAAATAAAAATTTATCACACAAATGAAAAAATATTAAATGCAAAATGATTAAAAGTATAAAATTGAAATATTAGTTTTGAAAAATAGATAGATTAATTAATATGCCTAATTTCAATTTTAAGATACAACAATTAAATTTTTAAAAATTTGATTAGAAAAGTAAAAGGATAAAAATTATTAAAAACGAAAGTAAAAAAAAAATTTATATTTAATTAATATTGAGGAGTTGTAAATGTAAGAAATTTTGATAAAATGAGTGAAAAATTATTTTGTAATTTTTTCAAAAAAAAAACTTATTATTTTTTTTCAAATTTTTTTGGGGGAAAACCGGTTTTTTAATCCGTTTTAATATATTCTTACCTGTTTTGTGTATTTTCAATTTTCATACCTTCAAATTGACCGGTCTGTTCTGATTTTTAAAACAATGATGTCTAACTTATTAGCAACCAGGTTACACAACAAACGAAACCAGGCAGCGTGGAAGAGTGCATGTAGAAAGAAGAAAGCAGTCCTTCACGTTTCAGTATGCAACCTTCTCCAATTTTGTTTCCTAATATCACAAAGCAAACATTATCGTGTAAGAAATTACTGGCCATATTTAAAGGAGTTCATTAACCTTTCTGAGATTTTGTGACAAGGAAAAGAGTTTAAAATTTTATGATAAAGTGTTTCCAAGTGACTGACCAAAAAATGCGAGCGGAGAACAGAATTACAGTAGAGATCAGAGCTAGTTTCACTACTAGATGTCAAATCCTCTTTGTAATGAGAGAAAACAGCAAAAAAATCTATGCAGAAGAGAGAAGAATTTTTCTTACACAACTTATCTGGAACTACCAGGCCCGATTACAGGAGCTTTCCAGGGATACCAGCATTCATCTCATCCCTCCTAGTACAACTTCCTTCGTGGTGAAATCCCATAAGAAAATAACTCTGTTGAAGGAGGAAGAGGAACGCTAGAAATGCCTGTTTGCCTCTTACATTAGTTGTATGATCTCTGGATTGCGGGCCTTGCGGAGCCACTTTGATAGTGAAGTCTTCCATTGTTTCCAAGGCATCTGGGCTGGAAGGTTCTGATGGCTTATCGTAGGGTTGTGAATGCGAAGGCTGCTACCTACGTATACCCATATGATACTCAAACCCATATCTATACCTATACTCACTGAATTAGAACCATGAGTATGAGTATTACTTTAACTTATTAATATTTATGGGTGTTTGTACTCTATCTTCACCAGATACAAATGAGTATTTTTTGATAATGTGATATAAAATTTTTTTCTTATAAATTCAATATTTACAAAAATTATTGGGGTTTGGTCAATTTTCCATTTTTCTGTATATTTTATAACGTTTTGCTGTATTTTTATCTCCTTTTTAATTTTGTATTTTTATTTAATTTTTGAAGAAAAGAAATCACCTTCCATTCAATTAGATTAAATTTTCAGCCGTAAATATATTTTTTTATAATTTTATCACGTCAAAAAATTTAAATTCCAGTATTATTATGATGTAGATTATTTATTTATTTAGGGTAAGAAACAGAACTCTCTCCAATATTAGAAAATGACGGGACTTCGATGTTGTCCGACAAACGCAACTCGTTCCAAATTTTTGTCGATTGCATATGCAAAATGCAATTAATTCAGCCCTTTGAAGTTTGAACTTCAAGCTGTATAGCAATTCATGCAAATCAGAAATAAGTATGGGCTGCCGCGGCATCTATTTAAATTTTTATTTATTGTTTGAGGTTGTGGGCATGGGTAACACAATCTATATACCCATTGATACAAAAATTCAATATTTACAATAGTTAATATGATTTTTTTTTGACAGAAATTATATTGAACAAAATATTTCTCATAAATATAGCATTAGTCATGAATAACATATTTTACTCAACTTAGTATTTTAATTATATGTATATATTATAAATTTTTCACATAAAATCTGAAAATATAATCTTAAATGTATTTTTTTTATTTTTTTCATTTTTGAAATTATATTCAATAAAAATATATTTCATTAAATTGAAGAAAAAATAAAAATAAAGTTTGAATTGAATTTTCAAAATATAATTTTGAAATTAGATCTTTGAATTTTATATTAAAATTGAGTTTATAAAATTAAGCATTGATGAGAAAATTTAAAAATATAATAAAAATTTATAGTAAATTTGACTTTGTTGAAATGATGTTTGATAATTCAAATTAATTGCTATATCAAGCAATTATTATATTGATATAAATTATAATAGATATAGCATATATAAAAAATAAAATTTTAAATATGATCAACATTTATTGAATTAGATGTTAAAGTAATAGGTAAAATTTGGATATTGCCCAGAAGGTCTAATATTGCATTGGGTACGACGAAACGTTATGTGTATTATATCAGGGG
This sequence comes from Avicennia marina, assembly GCA_019155195.1. Taxonomy (NCBI): domain Eukaryota; kingdom Viridiplantae; phylum Streptophyta; class Magnoliopsida; order Lamiales; family Acanthaceae; genus Avicennia; species Avicennia marina. The sequence goes on from CM032756.1 coordinate 542,036, forward strand.
TATTTATAGTCATTATATATGAGTATTTGTGTATATAAGTACAGATAGGATAAAATCCTACTCAGCCTACTTGAAAGCTATTAAATTACTAGTCTTATACAACTAAGAACTATAGCGGATCAGATGTTGAATACCAAACAAGTTCAAGAACAATGTCTAAGTGGGAGTTTTTCAAACAGTAAGAGGGTATTTAAGCGAGTTTATAAGCTATTCAAAATATCTTATAAGATATTTAAGAGTGTCAGAAAGAAAAATAAGATGTTCAAAACTCATAAATTTTTTAAAAATAAATTAGATATTTTCAATTTATTTTCAAATATTTTACAAGTTATTTTATTTTAGGTTTTAAAAATAATGTAAATATCTTTCAATTACTTTCTAATAGTAATCTTTAATTTATTTTCATTATTGTTACATCAAAAAAAATATAATTATAAATTTTAATGAAATCTTATAATTTGATTTTACCAAACAATTTAATAACTTATTTTTAAAATAAAACAAGTTTAAAAAAGGTCTTATAAACTACATTATAAAAAATAAGTTTAGTCAAACAACGTCTAAGTTGCATCTTCTCTTACGGCAACAATAATATGTCTGGACCCATGGTATCCGAGTTATATGGATGTTTCTCTTACTGATTTTAATTGAAACTTGAAGGCACTGCCCTGGTTCACATCTGCCGCTTCACCTCTCCGCGTCCCATCAAAGTATGGCACAAATAGATGTTTCCTGCAGCACAGGCGTGGTTAAATGAAATCAACCGTGTGTTAAGTAAACTGTAATAATTTTTTCGATGATCTGACCCATCTATAACTGGAACAGGACATAAATTTGAATTTAAGGTGTTTGAGTGAGCTTATAAACTGCTCTCAAAAATTTTCCTCAGTACTACTGGGAATAAATATAATATTAATGCAACCAACACCCATGCCTAGCTCTTGAAAATCTCACTCCTGACCTGAATTTCGGCTCTGACTTCCATTTCTCCCTCATTTTCCTTCTCATTTTCTTCCTAATTGTCGCATATTCCACCATCAGCTGCTGCATACACTAGTCCTATTCTTAAGACTTTCAAGGATTGCACATTCAATGCCAATTTGACACTATCACCTCAATCACAAGAATGCAGCCAGCTCTCCTCAGTGATTCAGCGGAACATGCAGAAATTGCTGCATTTTCATATCCTCGAACTTACAAAATGAAAATACAGCAAAACTACGTCGTGGAAGTTACAGCTTTAAGGCAATGATCTTGCAATACATAGATTTTTTTGCCACCGCAAAACTCCACAAGAATAAACCACAAAAGTTCTAATTAGATAATCCCAGCCTCGAATCTCAATCAATATTCGGTCACCTTTCTCTGCGTGGGAACATATAAAGAGGCATAATAACACTATTAGACATTCCACAATTCATATTTCAACCAAAAACAAATACTACATTGTAGTGGATATCACCACTAATTTGCCCGGTCACCCCTCAAGTCCTCTACAACTGGCCGTTGTTATAAACGCTATCTGTTGTTAATGGCATATAACACACTATGGTGCAAAGGTATTCTAGAGTCATGGCACATGGCACACAACGTGGTGTGTGTTATATTGAAGTACGACACAATATTATAAAAAAATTAAAATGATTTGTTCTACTAATAAATTTTATAAAATAGAATATAAATAAACTCCATATGCAAAAACCTCTTAGAGTAAATATCAAATATTAAGTGAGACAAATGTCAAAATATCAAAAGCCCAAAAGTTAACAACTAGGGTCCAATCCATAATCCATAAATGTAAAGCAAAATAATATCCTAATAATCAAAATTATCAAAACTAAGTCTGCTTCTCAGTGATCTTCATCCTCTTCAAATTTATCAAAGTTATACTCATCTTCTTCAAATTCATCAAAGTTGTATTCATTCTCTTTATCAATATCATCAATATTAAGTTCTTTTTCTTTTTTCTCTTCATCAATCAATTGAGAAGGTGCACTTAACTTGGATGGAAGAGATTTCTTGGTTGTCTTGGAACTTGATGTTGCACTCTTTGTTGCCCTAGCTAGAAAATTATGTCTTTTCTCCAATTCCCAGAGTTCGTGCTATATCAAACCAAATCAGGTTATGTTTATTATGTACAAGAGCATCCTTCTCATCACTTACTCCATCACCTTTCCCCAACATTCACTCGTTGCCATCATCTGTATCATCCAATGAAATTGGATAAATGGTATCTCGAACATCATATCAGCGTTTCAAAACTCTATTGTATTTGATGTATACTAAGTCATTGAAATAGACTTGCTGCAATCTATTTCTTTTCTTAGTGTGAAACTGTATGAATAAATAGAATTATTAGTCACCAAGCTTCAAATGAAATTTTATGACTTTGTAATTAACAGTTTGTAATTGCACATGAAATAAAGTGTACTTACCTGCTCAAATACACTCCAATTTCTGTCACGGTCATATGCACTACCAGTAAGGTTAAATATTTTAATTGAAAAGTTTGTAAATTTGGTGTTGAAGACCTAAAAGAAGACCACCACTTAGCTAGTAAATAAAAGAAATGGTCAACTATCAAACCAAAAAATAAGTAATATGATTAAATAATAAGAACATTAATCTTTAAAATTATAAATGACCTGGTGCTCTTGCATTTCTTTATCTAATGGTTTCTTTCCAAACAATCGTTCACCCTTTTTACACATAGAAAGCTCCTCAATAATCTTATCTTGTAAGTGGAAATTGGAGATCAATCTTTCTATGCAATCATACAATTCCTTCATAACTTCTACATTTTTCTCCATATTATGATTAGCATAGAAAAATTCTGAATTTAAAGAATGTCCAACTGTATGTAAAGGCCGATAGAGCTGAATTGACCTTCTTTTATCAATTATTTCAAAAATGTTCCTATATTTCTATTCATTATTGGTAAAAGAGACCATAATTGTTTTTTTAGCCTTATCCATAGCCTTATATATATAGCCTATTGGTGATTTCTTCTCACCATCCACCAATTTCAACATTTGCACCAAAGGCTTAGCTATTTTCATTGCATAAGCAATATTATTCCAAAGAGAAGGAATCATCATCACACTAGTTATTAACTTATCTTGTCCTTCCTTTGCATACTTACACGTAGCTCATGCCTCTAGAGTGAATATCTTTTGCAAATTAGTCTTCTGGACCTGAAATCTTTTTTAAGTAAGAAAAGGTGGTAGCAAATTGTGTCTTCCCAAGCTGAACCATATGTCGCTCTTGAGTGAATTGTTTTATCATGTTCAACAACAATGCCCTATTATAAATGTAGCCATTCACAATAACAGCTCTCTCATGCATCTTCTTCAAATTTTAGAATTTTGAATATATCATCAAAGATCAAATTAATGCAATTGGTAGAACATGGAGATGAATATAAATGTTTATATTTGGCTTCCAAAAGAGCTCCCGTTCATTTAATAAAATAAAAAGTAATAATATAATCTAAAAATACTTTTAAACAAATAATATTGTTAATAAATTAAGTATTAAATATTAATTATTAAAATACTTTTACCTGCTGTAACATTGGCATTAGCACTATCTGTTATTACTTAAATAACGTTTTTTTCTCCAAGACACTTAACATATCATGAAATCAGTTGATACATTTTCTTTCTACTATGTGCATATGGTAAGGTATTTATAGATTCAATGAATCGACTCCCTCTTAGACAATTTATTAGAAAGTTTATTAATGTTCAGTTCTTTTTGTTGGTTCATCTATCTACCATTATTGAATAACTATACTTTGCTTGATACTCTTCGTGACTCTTTAAATGTTTAATGTACTTTAATTCCTTTTGCAAGAAAGTGACCCTCACTTTATGATAAATAGGTGGTTTTATGTCAGACCTATACTGTCCAATGGACTTCACCACTAGTGCAAAATTGTCTTAATTAACGACATTGAAAGGAATGCTCACACGATACATCCAACGAGCAAATCTTTGAATTGCGTATTCCCTCTTGATCTTCATTACCTTGTCAAATTTAATATTTTTTCCCTTTTCTGCATTCACAATCTCTTTAAAGTCTTGTTGGAAGAATGCATCTATGGGACTCTGATTTCTTTGTTAGGAATTTTGACAAAGAAATGGATGAACTCGGTACAATATGCTTTCCTTTTCCTCGAAGCGCTACCTTATTCTTACTTTTCAACTACCATATCAAAATGAGGAATAGTATCTATTTGATTATTTAAGTCTTTCTTTTGCTTCATAAACTTTTTTATCTCCTCTCTTATGTGTTTCCTATGTGTTTGGGCATTTTAGACATACTTTTATGTTTTTAAATCCTCCAACTAGACGTTACTTGTCTTGTTATCCGTCTTTCGTAAATTTTATCACAAAATACATTCTTTACATCATTTGTGTATTTTGGATCAAGTTTATAGTTTCACGCAGATCCTTTAGAGTAGTTGAAATATAAAAAATTAACATATTTGCAGTCGACGTATTTGCAAGCCGAGTGCAAAAAAAGACATAAACATCGCATTACGCAACGTGGCACATGCAAACAGGCAGCCAACAGCCAGCAGTTGAACCGCAGGGTTTTGCCAGAAAAAGGCATAAAAAATAGCAAAAAACAAAAAAGAGAGAGAGAAACAATCCAACATTCCTTGTATCAACATAAGACGCAGCATACATACATACATACATACATACATACATACATACATATATATATATATATATATATATATAAGCATTAAAACGAGCTAAAAAAACAGAAAAACACTATACATAACACAACGGGCGTGAAGGCATAGATTATATAAAAAAAAGCATTAAAAGAACAAAAAAACAGAGAGATTAAAAGAAACATGAATGCCAGATTTTTCAACTGCAAAAAACCATAAAACGAGAGAAAATGTACAGACCAAGAGAAACCAGGAGACGCAGTGCTGTGTCGTGGCCTCTGGGCGACCTCCAGCCACCAAAGCCCACGAGAATAATGTAGAAATAGTAGCAACCCACTCACCAGAACACGAAGGAGCAGCTGTCGACAGAATAAGAAAGAAAAAAACAACGACCCGCGCCGAACAGATAAAATAGAGAAGCAGGAAGAAACACGAAGTGGCAAAGCGTAGCGGGAGAGAGGTGAGAACTGAGAACTGATTAATCGACGTTTTGTTAGCGTTAATTAGGTTTAGAGTAAAAAAAATGTCTTTTTTTTTTTTAAAGCAGGAAACGTAAAACTTAAAAAAAAAAACAAAAAAGACTTCAGTCTGGCGCGCTGGACTGAAGTAATGCGCAACCCAAGACGCCAAGGCTGCGCCATTAGCTCCATGCGCCACGGCGCGCCTTTTACAGCAGCCATCCAATCAATATATTTCACAAAACTTCAAGATTTCAACCATACATTCAATCCCATATTATCTCTATTTCATCAGAGCTTTTACCAAAATCATCACGTAAAATTCAGTTTAACAGTAATAGCTAGCCCATGCTATATTTATGACAGTTCCTTGGATGATAATCAGAGTCTAGTAATTATATACTCTATCCTCATTGATGCATTAAAGCCATGGACGGACACCGGACGGTAGTACCATGGCGGAAAGTGGATTTACCTGTTGATTGGAGGCGACTGAATCGAAGGTGGTGGTGGACTTGGGTTGGCAGCAATGAGACGCCTCAGTAATTAGCCACCAAAGAAACAAAACCTTCACTTCGTAAAGCAACAAGAAAGTATGTCCGAGTACGTGTGCATTTTTTGAAGTCGACGGAGGATTTGAGAACAATAAAAGCAAGCAAAGACCAAAGCCTTGGGTCGCAGACATTGCGAACTCCGCCATTGGACAACATTATTGGCCTTTCTGCGCTGAAGTTGACGAATAAATCGTGCGAACTAAGAATCAGGTCAAATTACAAATCGCTATTTCCAAAGAAAAACTTTGGAATCGCACAACATTCACGACATTATAACTTCTTACAGCTGTTGCGCTACAAACGATGCTTCTTATAATCTTTTCTTCACATTAATAGAAGAGAATACAAGACGGAAAATAAATGGCGCAAAAAAGAAGAAAAGAACGAAAGGGACAATGAAAAGGCTTCTCCAACTGGTGCCGGTGAGGCGTTGCCGGCGGAGATCATAATCATCGATGGCGTAAATGAAAAAAAGACTCCAGCGAGACAATCCGTAAGTATGCTGCCAGCACAATTTTTTTTTTCCTCCTCTTGTGATGACAGATTATTTCAGCAATCTCTTTGCGAAATCTTCCAAAATAATCAGAGAATGAGATCGGCTTAGTAGGATTAGATTTCAGTAATTTGCATTATCAATTTCGGTTATTTTCAAGCAAGAGATCTGGAAAATCTGGGAGCAGTCACTCGTGTACACGTCATGGGCACTGACGTTGGGCGATTTCTTTTTACATATTATCAAAAAGAAAACGCTTGACTAAAAGAACGCTTTTAAAAGTTGAACATCACGTGACATAATACTCGTGTGAAACAGGTAAACTAGCCCAAAGGAAAAAGGGGTATATGAAAAAGATTTAAATTCACCTTAAATATTAATAAAAGCCAAAATATAAGATTTTAAGCGATTACAACTTTGTATTTTATAAAGCTAAAGCCCCAAAGGGACCCCAAATAAATCAGTAGGAAGATCGAGCCCTGAAGATTGTGTTCATTGCATTCGTCCCAAAATTAAAGAAAAGTTGAAGGCAAAAAGGCATCTGAAGGTGGAGAAAAAGTAATGAGTGGCACAAAGGCGATAGCAATGTTCTAGTCATACACCCGACAGCAATTCTCTCTGAAAACGATGGCTATATTTGTGTTCATCTTTAGCGCCATGAGGCACATTATAATAGTTATAGTTTTTAAAATTCTTTTATCTTTCTTATTTTTACATATATTTTTTAAAAATACTCTTAAAAAACACGCTAAAAAACAAAAACAAACATAGCGATATCATTCACCTTTATTATTAATTAGAAAAGACTGTGAAGGAAAAGAATTAAGAAGAAGAAGAGAAGTTCCATTTTTATGCGTGGAATCTGACAGCGCCGTAAGGCTGCCATAGCATAGATTTTGCATCCAATTTAGGCCATCACGGTATGTCCCGTTCTCTTTTACGCACGTTTCATCAATTTCATAAAGTAAAAAGTTGACAAAGTGAAAAATGCTTTTCCCCTTTTTTCAAAAAATTTGCAGATTAAAATTAGTCTCTAATTGGGCTTTGACTCAGGGACATCACCTAATTAATTCGTAAGACCAAGGTGGCGCATTGTGGTGTAATTGTCGGCACAGGGAAATGATGAAGAAAGCGTGATTCTCTGAACAAGAGGAAAGGATATGAGTGAGAGAGAGAGAGAGAGAGGGATTGCATTGAATTACGGGGATCCCCTTTTATGGCTGTTTGATTTATGAAATTATGGAATCGTTTTATGCAAGGTAAGTAAATCATTACCCTTTGGACCTCTATAAATTAGCTGGCCTTTCTCCTCTTTCTTTCATCACTTGCTTCCCTACACAAACACACATAATATACTTTTCTTCTTACATGACATACACATATGGCTTCATGTGCATTGGCAAGAGAAGTGGAAGCACGCATCCATGTATCGTAATGGCTATTGCTTGTATATGGTAGTACAGGTTAGCAAGTAAGGAAGGAAGATGCATGGAAATGATCAAGGAGAGATGGGAATGAGGGACATGCCTGGCTCCCTGTATGCCACTCGGCGACGCCAGTCCGGCGGATGGGTTGGCTGAGTCGGGTGGCGTATGAGGAGCCAAGCATGTCGTGAAACTGTCGCCCCTGTCCGTCCTCCATCTCTTTCGCCTTTGCAAACGCTTATATCGTAAAATCGTTTTATTCATATATCTCAACATCTTGAATTTGCTGATTCTGAATTTTTGATGCGTACTCTGTAGCATGTTCTCAGTTGCAGACTTGCAGGTGGATCGCAATGGTTTGGGGTTTGGATTGAAGGAGAGCCTTATTATTTGAAAATAAGAAAAATAAAAACGAGAGAGAGAGAGAGAGAGAGAGAGGAGTTGAGTGAAAAAGGTTTCTGGAGGAATCATGTTCTTTGATTCTATAGGGAAAGATGCGAGTGAGAGGCCCCCCCCAGGAATACATTCTCTAATTCTCTATATCCCTTTTCCTTTAGTCAACAACGGAAAATAAATGATTTCATATTCTTTTACATAGTAGTGAAATTCTTAGTAAGCTTCATTTTTATGCACTTGGATTAGTTTCTTGAAGGAAGATTTATTACCATTTTTGCTTGCAAATCCGTAAGTGGAAAAAATTTATGAAGGAAGAAAGGGTGGTTAAGGAAATACATAAGTTTGGGTTGAGGGGCCGTGTACAGCAGTTCTATTAGGCCTTTAAATCTCAAACATCAACATTGGCCCAAGGATTCGGATCATACGAGGGTTTCTTTAAGCTCACATGATTTGGTCCCTACAAGTCATTTAATAAATTGTCTACGAAAAAATAATTACTTTGCAATTATAACCTGATTCGTTGAAAAATAGTACGGATTCAAGGATTGTCAATGTTTGATAAACCAAGTTTTACTTGAATTTAATTAAATTTAAAAAATATTTTTGCACCGTTTGAGTTTGAACCCGAACTTTACTTGAACATTTTTTTGCATTTTATCGGACCTGGACTTTAAAATTTATTTTGCTCAATTTTGCTGGTTGATTCAAATTTAAACTTGAATTTGAATTCAAAAAATTGACCTAAACCAAATTTAATTTGTTATTGAGATCGAATTACTATTTAAATTCGACTAATTAACATCATAATTGATATTCTACATCACAAATTAGCACTAATGTAATTGAATGTGCATTCTCACTGCATCATGCTCCAATGATCCCAAGCCCAAAGCCTAATTCTGCTTACACCTGGTACCCACTCAAAGAAGCCCACACGAACCAAAACCCATTTGGACTCCACATAATCATCACATGATCCAGAACACAGCAGAATCAACAGACTCGTAACCAATGACATTAAATAACACTACCAATAAAGAATCCTCCTTAAATCATTGACTTGGTCTAGGAAGAGGGAGGATCGAAAACTACACCGGTTTCCATGTCCCAATCGATGCTAATAGCCCATGTTACATGGAAGGTCCACTTGGTTGTCCGGCTTTAATGACATGCATGTTGGCATGTTGGCACGTTCCAGTTAGCCAAAACTACATAAACAATTATCACCAGACACAAAGCCAAGACTGATGCCGGCGGCGACCATGTTGTGCAGCTGCACCACCAACTGGATCAGCCTCACAGCATTTATGGCAACGCGATGTTCCCCACGTGAATTGATGACAAAAAAAAAAATAAGATAATGGTTAACAATCTTATTTAATGGTTTATGAGCAATTGATTAACTATGACCTTGGTTTTTCGGGACTTCATTGAAATGCACTTAAAGGGGAGCTTGGGGATCTCTATATGGATCCCCAAATTAGTGGCAGAAAGCACTCATCTTCTCGCCAATGGAAGCAAAGTTATCAATGATTTAACATATTGCAGCTGGCAATCTTCCACGGAATCCTAGCAACTGCTCATATTTATCTCCTTTATCCACGAGACTATTGCATGATTTCGAGATGCAAAGTTAGTTTATTTTGTTTTAACCATAAAGAATCTTAATTCTTTTTTGGAATAATAGACAATGGCCCTTTACCCTTCTCTATTTGTTGTCCATTGTAACATAATGTTTATATTAATGTAAGGGTCTTTTTTTTTAAAAAAAAAATTATGTATGAATTACTAATTTCTTTGATTTTTGTTGAGAGACTATATCTTTAAAACATACAATAAAATATGATTGTGACGCATAACTAAAATAATATACAGATTTAGATGAACGCAGTTGAATGAGAATCAACTATAATTCTTTTTTATCTCGCTCTCTTAAAAAGGAGTCTTATGACAACAAGTTCTCACATGCACTTTTAAGAATTTAAACTTAAACTTTAAACATGAACAATGAAGTAAGAAACATCACAATAATATACTATTTATTTATATTTCAAGAATTTCACTATACTTAATTTTAGTGTTAAGTTATTGATAAATCTTAGATCACAAAAAAATATATATTTATAAAAAATTGAGGGTGACTGGTCAATCGGGGCCGTCCACGCAGACAGATGACAGGGCAAAGAGCAGCCTTGATAGTTGAGATGGCGGCCGGGTTTCTGGCGAGCGACGTCAGGTGGTGGCTGTCCCTCCATTAACTGTCTCGCCTGCTGACGAAAACCGACCCTCAAGAAGCCATTAAACACGACTTTAACTGCTGGACTTCAATCTTCGTTGTTTAATAAATAATCGGCAAACGTCAGTGGCCACTGGCGGGGCTGTCATTATTAGGATGATGAGTCACGGCTCGATTATCAGTTGTTTAACAACAAATAAACAACAAATGGGATTAAATTATGATTGCGGATCACATGTAAGGATGCTTCCACTTCAGCTCGGAGAGGACAAATTCCGTGTCAGAGAATCCCAGTGTTCAGCTTGTTCTCTTGTGAGGTTCTTTTTGTTTCGTGCAAGAACATGGAGTTTGTGTTGTCTCTATAGCTATACATATGTATATCTCTATGTATCAACTCAATTATATATTGATTCTCTTAAACATAATATAATCCCTTTTCTGGGATGGACCACCCGCACAAATCCCAACTGAAAGGGCCTACTTTCAGTCACTTCTTTCAAATGGGATGAGGGAATTTAATATTAAGCCCAGGCTTATTGGAATTTGTAACGTAATCACAAATTAAATAATATATAAAATTAGCATAAATGAAATTAACCACGGACGTGGAAAGAAAATATTTTTTTAAAATTTTCTTTATTATATTTGTTACGAGGGTGTAGCTATATGTGGCTAGCTAGGTGGCAGGCCTGGTTGAGGCCATTTTGCAGCACTGTTAATTTCCAGAATCATGTGACCAACTTAATTTTGATTGGAGACTCCGTATCACAAAATCCAGTTCCACGTGATTCGGTAACAGTGGTAATAATGATACAAACATTAATTATTGGTGTGTTTGGAATTAACAGTTAAGAGCAATATTGAAGATGCACATTGGTTAACAGAGTGTATGAAAGATCTCGACTCACATCCAGTAAGTAGTAAAAACTCATACGTGCATTCAAGTTGTATGTATGACAAGTGAGACTGGCGATTGAATTTAAGTCCTGAGTACACATTTATAAGACACACACACATACATTATTTACTGTACGTTAACATATTTACAAAGATCATTGATATGGTTTATGATTTATGGGTTTCCGTGGGCTTACGTGTGTACACTATTACATTATTATCAAAGCTTTATTTAATTTTTTAATGATTTTTCTAGAATGTATGACTGTAACAGTTGTACTATTAATTATGATTCTATCTTGTATAATTAATTTTTGTCATTTTAATAAATTATCTAATTAAATACTCTTCTTAAAAAATTATTTACAGTATTTAATAACTATTTTTAGTTTTAAATACAAGTGAATTAAAATAACTTTATTTTTTCTTTTTCCTCTTTATTAAAATTATTTTAAATTTTTTCCTTTTTTCAATTAACATTTAGTTTCTTTTTTTTTTTTCTGATCCTTTTTATGACCTGTAAGTTTTTCTTTGTATCTTTTTAAAAAATATGTATAATAAAGCAGTTTTATTTATTATTGAACTAATTGATAAAAAGTATAATGATTTTATATTTTATAATAATTAATGAAATTATATAATTTTTAATTACAAACATGGCGTAGAGATAGAGTGTGTAACCTTAGTAACATGTTATTATTAGAATCGTGTTAATTCTCAGGGATTGTTTTGGAAAATTTTGAGGCTTAGATTTTGTCTAAATATGTGTCAAGATAGTGCATGAGTTAGAAATGGATCAATGCTGCCCGCCATGGCAAAACTGTCTAAGGCATGAGTCAACCAAGATTAACTTGAGATTTTCCCTTTTTCCTTGCAAGGAGAGGTAAAAATTAGACACAAAGAAGTTATACTATGTACTAGTATGTGAGCATGGAATTGTTAAAAATCATAAAATTATTTGTATTTTAAATAATATAAATAATATTTTTAAAATTAGATTTACACAAATAGTTAAAATAAAAAAAAAATGAAAACAAGGATTAAAGAAATAGAGAAGTGAGAGAGAATTTGAGGGAAAACACAACTAAAGATAAGTTTAATTAATGGAGAAATAAGTGATAGAAAAAAGAAAAAGAATTTAAAATAGATATAATTATGTACCAACATTTTTAGCAAGTACAATCAAGTTACATCATTAATGTAATATGTAGATAGACAATTATACAAAAATTAATTTGATTTTTTGAGTTAACTAAAAACTGTATAAAAATTTTTATTTTAAAAAGTTTAAAAGTTGTGGCTAACCACATTACAAAAATCATAATCATAATCAAATGTTCATAATTTGACTTTCAAAGGAAGGGATTTTTTGTTTAATGAAAATTGGATTTAAATTTTTAAAATATTATTAATTGGATTATGAAAATTATTTTTAAATGAAATTATATATTTCAAAACCAGGTTTCCAGTTTCTTAGGAAATTGAATTTTCATAATCTCATTCTTTGTATTTACTTTAATATATATATGTGTGTGTGTGCGTATAATTTTTTTATTTGTGTAATATTTAAAACAGGACTTTGAAGTTCTTAGTTTTAAGTAATTTTTAGATATATATATTTAAATGATATGCAAATAATCCGAAAAGAAAATTTTTTTTATTGACATAAAATTTTAATACATAAATTTATTTATTGAAAGTTCATATATCTACATTTAAATGTAAAAAAAATAGACAAAATTACAATTACATGTAAATGCATGCTTTTTGTGCAAATAAAATTTTATGTTGATTATAATTTTTCTGATATAACAATTTCTATTGAAATAAGATTTATTTTACCTTAAAATAATCAAGAAGTATAAATTTGAATGTGATTGATGCGCTGTATAATATTTAAAAATAAGAACAAAAAAACGTTGTGGAGAATATTAAAATTTTGGCTATTTCATGAAAGAAAAAAAACAATTAATTTTTGCATTGTGGGTTGTGGTGAAGGTTTTTATTGCATAGAACTCAATTAAAAGACATTTCACTATAAATGCTAACATGATACCAAAAAAACTGTGGATATTAAGAACGTAACTGCACAAAAATTTTAGTTATGATGTATTTTACACATTTAAGCTTATTTTGACACATTCATGGCATACTCATAATAACAAACTTAAATACCTATTACTTACATATGCCCAGTACATTGCGCGAATTAATTTCTAAAAAATTGCTCAAAACTAAATTTCATAAATTCAATTTGAGATGTTACTGAACAGAAAATATTACACATATAACCTGAAAAATAAGTTCACATTTTAGCTTATTTCGATACATTGACAGCATACTCATAATGGCTAACTTAATTATTTTTTATTTCACTTGTCAAATATATTATTTAGATTCATGCCTGAAAAATTATTCAAAACAAAATTTTATAAACTTGAAAGCAGAAAAGGAATACCTACACTAAAAAAATAAATACAGAAAGCGAATCACAAAATTTTGGTTCTATAATCCGATTTTCCATAAATTTTCAACTTTTCAAAAACAATAATATCCTCTTGATTCTTTATCTAATTTGCAATAATAAAATCAAGTAGGTGTAATTTCAAGTAATACATTATTTCACTCCTATTCAGAATTGGCACCCGTGTTGTCCTATATTCATCCTCTATCCCTTCTATTTTCATTTTTTAATCCATACTCAATATTATGTAATTATACAGTTGACATGTCACAAATAACAATATTCATGGCAAAGGCTATGTTTGTTTTTATTTTTGAACTTAAAATACACACTGTAATTATTATATTTTTAAATTTTTTTATCTCTTTTATTTTTATACAATTTTTAAAAATAATATACCTAAAAATACATAATTAAAAAAGAGGACAAACATAGCCAAAATTACGTTAGTAGGAACAGAGAAAAGAAATAAAACGGAGGATAGATAATTCGACACAAGGAAACATACGGGATTAAATAACAACAACAATAATAATAAAAAAAAATTCGGACAGAATAACAAGAATTCAAAATTTAGATAAGATAATTTTTCCATTTTCGTGGTCTTCTTTAATTCCCAACAAAAGCCACTGGACCCTGCAACCCAAAACGTACTGAGGCCCTCTCCGAGAATTGCGGCTTCTTGCCCAAAAATGTCTTCTTCCACACCAGTTACCCAAATTTAAGTACAGGAGAAAGAAACTAATAATAATAAAACTCTGTATATTCCAAGCAAAACACCAAAAGGCACTGCCCAAACGTGAGAGGTTAGGTGGATAGCGATGGGGAAGAACAAAACAATGTTATAATAATATAATAAAATAACATAAACAGTGGCACAGATTTGACCCTTTTAATTATTTAAATAAAATATATACAATTTGAACCACCTCAGAACCCTATTGGATTAATTATAGTAACATCATCATTATGATTTTTCTTATTTCTAACTTGCCCGCATCTCTTTCCTCTTCTCTTCTTCGGTTGCTTGTGGCGTAGAGCTGTTCTATGTCCGAAAGTCAGCGTCTTGAATTCCTCCTTCTATCTCCCTCTCTCCAGCGCACCATTTCTTTCTGGTTAATCTGTTTCTTTTTCGAGTTTCAGAATAAAGTCTTCACAGAGAGAGAGAGAGAGAGAGAGAGAGAGAGAGAGAATCATGCCTGGTTTCTTGAAGAATCGCCCTAATTAATGGAGACCCTGGAAGAAACTGCATGCTCTTCACATTGGTTTGGAGCGAGAGGCATGCCGAACTGAGCCAAAGTCAAACGCGACAGTGCTTTTATTAAGTATGTGCAGTCAGTTCTTGACGAGGATGGAGAATTATCAGGGCGATTTGAATGACATCATAAGAGCCAGCCGACACAGAGTAGGCGGCGACGCGGTTGCCGAGGCGGCGGGCGCCGCCCCCTTGTCGCAGTGGCAGTTTCCAAGCAATTCCGTCAGCTATTCTACGGGTCCGGTTGAAGATTTCAGGGATCCGTTTACCCACTTGGGAGATCCACTCCTGCACGATATCGACACCCCGTTATCTGGATTCTTCCACGGCCCTGATATCATCAGCGACAGCGTTCAGGAAACTGGAAATATCGGAGGGTTTGCTACTGTTGCTCGAAACAATAACGGTAGCATGAATCTTGCAGATCACAAAATCCTCGAGGACGAGATGAAACGGCCTTCGAATATTTTTTCGAGGATGCTGCAGATCTCCCCAAACGCAACGTTGCCGATGTCCCCCTGTGATTCACCGGCGGTAGCGAATACGGCGGTTGCTTCTCCAAGAGGTTTGAAGGGTCCTGCTGCGTTGGGGTCTGGAGATCAATCCTTGACGTCTCCTAATAGCTCCAAAGGTTGCTTGGTGGAGAGCTCTACACGTCTGCAGATCTCGTCTCCGCGAAACACGGGCATCAAGAGAAGGTGGGGATTCTGTTTAGCTAAATAATGATTGATATCTAAATCAAAGTTTTGACAGGTTTTGAAATTTAATGCAGCTGCAAAAACCCATTGAAAGCTGCCGATTATATTTTCATTAATCAAATGTTATTTACAAAATTCTAGGTTGGTTTAATTCCTAACTTGTATATGTTTTTTACTTATATTCATTTGCCGAGGGTCTCAAGATAGGGTTTCTGCTTTAGTAAGTCATAGTACAGTTTTTATGCTCTCAAGAGATGATTAATTTTCTCTCTCTCACGAGGAAAAAAAAAAAAGTGCGTGTAAAATCTCCACAACTTTTAATCTCAACCTGCAAAAAGTTCATGAATTTCTGGCGATGTACGTCCCATAACAGCACTAGACTTTCATTTCAGGCTACTGTTTACTGTATCCCACCAGAACTGATTCCTGTAGTTTCATCTGATAAGTCTTTTGAATTTTCCTTCACCGTCGGCTTTTTCAACAAAAAGAACATCTGCTCATGCAGTTCTGAAAATGAGACCCAGAAAAAATCTTTTCCCCTTCAAAAAAAAATTAAAATAAAAAAATGATATTAGCTACTTGTGCTTCTTGTACCCCACGTAGTGAATTTATCCAGCAACCACTCATCTTAAAAATTCACCGGAAGTTTTGCTTTCTGAAATAAAGAACTCTGATTTTCATGCACTCAGGAAGAGTCAGGCGAAGAAGGTAGTCTGCATACCCGCTCCAGCGGCTGCAAACAGCAGGGCCAGCGGTGAAGTCGTTCCGTCGGATCTCTGGGCTTGGAGAAAATACGGGCAGAAACCCATCAAAGGTTCCCCTTATCCAAGGTTAGCACGGATTGTTCCTGGAGTCGATAGTCCATCATTGGACAATTGCTGCATTTCTTCTGAATTTTCCGCTGACACACGATCATTATCCACTCATTTCATTATTGCATCTCTCTTGAAAATCTTGGACTGGACTGTACATGATTAGGGGTTAATTAGGACAACTCGTTAAGGGCATCTTCAACTGTTCATGCGCTTGCTTAACATCATCTGAAGTTCTATTTGTCCCATAACTTGGAAACTTGCTGATTATATATTATATATCTTGGTCTACGCGATGCTCCGAAATCCAGGGGTTACTATAGATGCAGCAGTTCCAAGGGATGTTTGGCGAGGAAGCAGGTCGAGCGGAGCCGAACCGACCCGAATATGCTGGTGATCACCTACACTTCAGAGCACAACCATGCATGGCCGACCCAAAGAAATGCTCTTGCGGGCTCCACAAGATCTCAGCCGTCCAAAAACAACGCTGCGGCTAAGCATTCAACAAACGCTCAGGCGCAGAAATGCACGAACCCCAAGGAAGCGCGGAATGAAGTCGGTACGGGAAACGAAGTATTGCCGTCGTCAGCCGTCGACGGGTCTTCCGTGGCCGTGAAGGAGGAGAAGGATCGGGATTTTGATAATCAGTCAGAAATGGAAAAGGCAGAATTTGACCAAGAGTTTCCACATAGCTACAAGCCCATATTGCCAGACTCCAACCACTCCGAAGACAGCTTCTTCGCCGATTTGGATGAGATCGAGGCAGACTCGTTGGATATGTTGTTTACGCAAGGCTTTTCCGGCGGCGATGCGCGGGAGAACAAGTCTTTGGACCCGTTCAGTTTCTACGATTGGGGCGGAAGCACCAGCTGCAATTCTGCCTGCGGCACGACCTCCAGCACTGCTGCAGGCGCCAGCGCATCTTACGGAGAAGCAAGGAGGGATTCTTGACGTGATTCCCCAAACAAACAGAAGCCTCCACCCGGAAAAAACAGGATCCAATGCAGATGTAGCAGTAAGCAGTTTTCTTTTTGTTGCAGTTCCGTTCATGGTCAAGCCATGCATGACCTTTTTCACGTGGGGAAAGTTCACTATTGATAATTTCTTTTCTTCTTTATTTTCCCTTATTATTTTCTTTATTTGCCTTCTTTTTTGTCACTTTTACCTTATGCTATTTATAATATCGCATACTCTATTAGAAGAACGGACTTAGGCGATCAAGAAAATGTTTTTCTGAAAAGAAAGGGGGTAGTAAAATTAGGGGAGCTGGTTAATTGGGAGCAGTGTGTATGAAAAGTCCATGGGCGTTTGGGAATATTGGTGGATGGGACAGTAAGATGAGGGAACAGAACGTCTCAACAGTTTGAAAAGTACGTGTATCAGACATGACTGGAAAAGCTCAATGAAGGGGGATGGTGTTTGATGGGACTTCGAACTTCGTTTGCAGTGGGGTTATTGATTTTATCTTCGCCGTCTAGTCACCATTTTCAATTCCATATATCATTACATTACATGTACACAGTTAATCCAGAGAAAGTAAATTAAATATTCTTCCCGGTGAGAAATGGGGAGAATGTATTGTGAAAATCATGTTGCTGTAGTTTGACTTTACTTACTTAAGCTACCAATGAGAAATTGGGAAATAATCATGCTGTTACGTTAATTTCACTGTCGAAAAAAAAAAAGGGAAACCGAAGGAAGAAAGTGTGAAGGCTTGATAGATCTGCATTATGTGATAAAATTATGAAATATTTATCATAATTTTAATGTTTAATTAACTATTCACACTTTTTACTACAAAATTATTACATATTTTTATTATAATTTTAAGTAAATACACTAAATATTTATTGAAAAGATATAATATGGTGCACTTGCAGTGGTGATATTGATTGAGGGTCAGAACGACTAAGGAGCATTATTCGTTTTGGAGATTTGTTGGGGAGACTGTTGGTGGCGATGATTTTGATGGGAAAGAGTCGCACTACAGTGAGCGTCCAATGATTTCGGTGTATCCGAGTTCTTAAAGTCGTGCTTATGAAACGTCCTTTCCTGCTTTTCTCCTCATTTTACGAAGCGTCCCACTTCCTACATAATTAATTACTACCACCGGCCGTTTGTTGAGAGCAAGTCTAAGTATAATTGGACCTGTTAGATTTACTTGAGAAGTAACAAAATTGAGAACCTCGTGAACTTGCCCCAGTATATTTACTCACAGGTTGAACACTGCATTTTGATTCAAAATCTTTAATAAATGGCTCATTTTTCTCCATTTTTTTCATCTAACAGGGAACACATTTAACTTATCTCTAACAATCACTCTCACCTCTCTGAATTATTAATGTTTGCCTCCTTCTCTAATTAGATATAACGTACGCCCTTTTATTTTATAAATGAATAATTATTAATTAATTAAATATTGTTTGAAAGAATATTGGAACATGTTCTGGTGGTTATAATTATGTGGGTTTTGCTACCAATTAGTAGGTAATGATCAATTTAATTAATGATAAATTATTGTTAAAGTACGCGTGTGTGTGTGTGTGTCAATCATATATCAGTTAATGAAAAATTAAAGAAGCACATTTATTTGAGCTCAGCCCTAGCCTGCTTATTCTTAGTCCTAATCATGTAATTTGTTGTTCTATTTTTTTTTTTCCCTCTTTGGCCAGAATAAAATCTTAAATTTTACACTATAAGCTAAGATCATAACTCTTAAACATCCCATATCAACTTTTCTAGGTTTAAAACAAATTTAATTTGGAAAAGCTTGAAATAGGAATGATAATGTGGATAGTTCATGAACAGGAAAAAAAG
The DNA here is from genome assembly GCA_019155195.1 of Avicennia marina. Classification (NCBI taxonomy): domain Eukaryota; kingdom Viridiplantae; phylum Streptophyta; class Magnoliopsida; order Lamiales; family Acanthaceae; genus Avicennia; species Avicennia marina. Next base: position 561,227 of record CM032756.1, read on the forward strand.
CTGAATTATTTGAGGGATTCTCTGGTTTGATGATGATGTGATTACTAAATCAAATTTCTTTTCCTGTAAGATGACTGCTAAGTGCGCTGTGGCATCCCATCAAGACAAACAGGAGCATTAATTGTTCCACAGGAGACAACTAATGAGAAAGACAATCAAAGTAATTCATATCCTTGCTTGTTTTTATCACTTTATGTTTGTTTTTACATTTTAACGTATGTTTTTAAATAATTTTTTTTATAATTAAATAAAGATAAAAGAGATAAAAAAAATAAAATATAATAATTATAGAATTTTTTTTAGGTATAGAAATCAAAACAAACATAGCCAATATTATATGTCACAATCAAAGTAAGATGTGTTGATTTTTTTATACATTTGTAGTTATAATTTGGCAGTTCTGAAATTTGTTTATGAACATCCTAACCTATAATCTCCTTATTTTTTCTGATTAAACAAAGACACTCAAGGATGCAGTCAAATCAAATTAAGTTCCTCGTGAATTTATGCTTAGCTTTGGTCAAAGTCACGCTGTTTTAATTTCTTAGGCAATGGAATTACAGGTTTTGAAAAACTTTTAAGATGTTGAATTTGTGACAATAATTCACTCGACACAGTCGATTGCAGTTAAAAGCGGACATCAGAATTAGGATGCTGTCATTTTTTTCTCTTTTGGCGGTGAGTAAATGACAACTTTGACTTTTGACTTCGAATTTGAGACCAGAGAACTATCAGTTTTTATTTCGCAAGAAACCAACACCTAATCTCAAGAAAATGATGACCGTGTATGTGCCGAAAAAAATCCATATAGCGATTTTACGTAAATGTAATGATTTCTAAAACACTGACTGATTTCATAACACTGACTGTTTTTGTAATCAAAGTGCAGTTAATTTGCATTTTTAATTATAAGTGTTAAGATAAACCATTAATAACTACGTTCCAACAACTGTATTGAAGTGCTCTAGATTCTCTTATTGCCATTTTGTTACTAGAAAAGACTGTAGAATTTCAGAAGGATGCATTTAGTGTACTGACTCTATAACATAGTTACAGCTGATTCTCAGTAGAGTTCAGTACAGTCTTACTTCGACACAGCTTCTGTATCTCTAACACGTACGACTTCATACCTATGATCAGCTTCAGCCCATTTCAGCGGAGCCTGCAAAACCAAACATCAATTCAGAAACCTTCCGTAACGAGTTAAAATTAGGTAAGTTTAGTGCTTACTTTTTGCAGTCAGTGTTGATGGAGACAGGGGAACCAACTTTGATATTGCAAGCAGCTGGGATCTTGCACAAGAACCTGTCCTGGACGCCGGAAAAGTTCTTGACGCCTGCCTTGAGGCACCTGCGGATTGCCTTCTTGTCATCAATCGTCTTGACGGTCTGAGCAAGCTGTTGCAGCCCGGAGCAGCACGTAGCTGATGCTTTGCATCCTTCCTGGTGGAGGCTGCCTTCATGTCGACGGTGCCAGGGTAGGGCTGCATTGCTCAACTGAGCAAAGCATTAAACCAGGCGGACGGGAACTATTGAGATTTGTGGCTATTTACGGGCCAAAGAATTGTCCATTTCAACTAATAAGTAAAAGTTAAAATTGTGACCAATTATAATATATGGAAGATGTTAGAACGAGAATAGATGACCTCCAAACTTGACCAACTGGAATGTATAGAAAATGCTAGAAGGGAAGGAGGTGACATCCAAACTTGACTAATCATGTGTAGGGCTTTCAACTATAAATAGAGAAGTTTTTGGAGGTTATTAGTACTAATTCAAGTTTAGAAATTCAAAGAGTAAGTGTGTGTAAAGTTAGAGTTCCTTGTGAGGGTTATTTTGAAAAATTAAAGTTATTTCCAAATTTTTGTAATTATTTTTTTCTTTATTTTATACACACTCAAATATAAAGTGTTGAGTTTTTATTAAACTCTTTTCTTCCTTTGACTCCAATTTTTTCCAACAAGTGATATCAGAGCAACAATTTTGATATTTTGATTTGAAAAACAATGGAGGAATCAATTGGCACTATGATCAAGTTGAACCTTAGCAATTATACTATTTGAAAGCCCCAAATGAAGGATTATTTGATCATACGAGACTTGTGGGATCCAGTGATTGGAGACGTTGCAAAACCCGAAGGTAAGTCGTGGGAAAGGATGTACAGAAAAGTGTTTTTAGTTACATTTCTAAAGAAACAAAGGCTGATATTTTGTGAAAGAAATTTGAAGCTATGTATAAAAGAAAACATAGTTTAAACAAAATTTTATTGTTAAAGAAAATTACTCGTCTTCGTTATAAGGAGCGCTTTAGTATGTTGAAGCATTTAAATAAATTTCAAAGGTTAATTAATTATTGTACAACCTTCAAGATGATGAGCTTTAAGCTCTTTTGCTAACCTGATAGTTGGAAAACCTTGTTTATCACTATTTCTAACTTTATTCCAAAGAGAGTATTGACCTTGGATATAGTGAAAGAAGCCATATTTAATGAAGAAACAAGAAAGAAGGAGCTTGGATAAGAAGTTGAAAGTCAAGCCCTAGTTTTTGAAAGATATAAAAGATGTGACCGAAACCAAAGTCGAGAACCAAATCGAAGAAGATGACGTTTAAGGGGTAAATTTGTTAATAGAAAAAAAGTTGAATGTTTTTACTATAAAAGGAAATGTCATATTAAAAGGGATTGCTAGGTATAGAAACAGGATTCTACCAAAGAGAAAGAAGAGCAAAAGAACTTCAGATGGAAAAGTAATAATAGTAAGTGACAAAATTTTTTTGAATTTTACTTTTGAAGATCTTTTTTGGGTGATTGAATCGGAGGCTTCTTATCGTGTTACTTCACATAAGGATTTCTTTTCTTTTTATTAAATCGTGGAAAATGGTCTTGTGAAAATAAGTGATAGTGACACTTGTAAAATTCATAGAATTAGTGATATTTTGATAATTACAGCTTTGGAGTGTAAATTAAAACTAAAAGATGTAAGGCATGTACTGGACCTAAAGCTCAATTTAATTTTTACGGGGAAATTGGACGATAAAGAGTTCTCTAATCACTTTGCTAGTGGAATATGGAAGCTAACGAATGGTAATTTGATTATTGCCAAAGGGAAGAAAGGTAAATACTCTCTATATCACTAATGATAAGATTGATGATGATGCTTGTACATATTGGAATCATCTGGGGGGGCTGTGGCATAAAAAATTAGGGCATATGAGTGAGAAAGGTATATCAATTTTGATTAAAATAATTAATTATCAAATTTTGAAAAATTAGATTTTATACCTTGTACTGATTCTATAAAAAGAAAATAACAAAGAATTACTTTCAAAAATTATCCCTCTTCAAGGAAAGAAAAACCTCTTGAACTTGTATACATTGACGTTTGTCAAATAAATAAAAGAACTCTTAGTAGTGCTTTGTATTTTCTAACTTTTATTGATGATTTTCTTAGAAAAGTTTGGTTCTATGCATTAAATCAAAAAATGAAATTTTGGAGTCTTTCGAAAATTTTTATAAGAGGGTTGAACGAGAAATGGGCCTTAAATTGAAATGTATTCAGGCTAGTAATGTGGTGGAGAATACCGAGGACTGTTCGAATAATATTGTAACAGTTGTGGGATCCGATTGGAAAAAGACCGTCCCAAAGACATCGCAGTTGAACAACGTTGTTGAAAGAATGAATTAGATCATTACAGAAAAGATTCGAGTTATACTATCACATGCCAAGTCATCAAATCCGTTTTGGGGGGGGGGGGGCGGCTACGAGGACAACTGTTAATTTGATCAATCTTTGGCTTTAGTTTCTTTGAATGGAGATGTTTCAAAAAAGATATGGTCCGATAAGTCTGTCAATTTAAAACATTTAAAAGTCTTTGGGTATTGACATTTGTTCATGTTTCAAAAGATAAAAAAAATAAACTTGATCCTAAGTTAAGGGATTACAACTTTTTGGGATATGGGCATGAAGAATTCGGATATAGTTTGTGGAACCCTAATGAGAAAAAATTAATAAGTATTCAAGATGTTACTTTTCTTGAAAATCAGACTATTGAAAATATGAAAAAAGAAAATAAGAATAACACTAATGAAGAAATTCTAGTGAAAGATCCCCCCTTTTAGCAAGTTCAAGAGGAAGTTGACATCCCACTAGAAAACATGAAAGATAGACGTGAAGTTGAAGTTGCTCCAATTCTTCCTCAGCCTGTGATGAGATCTGAACGAGAAAGAAGGCTCTCAATAAGGTATAATCTAATTGAATATCTAATGCTAATAGGAGATAATAAACTAGAATTCTTTGAAGAAGCGGTAAACCATAAAGATAACAAGGAATTGTGGAAAGCATTGGAAGACAAAATAAAGTCAATTCATAAAAATCAAACTTATAACTTAGTAAGTTTACCTCTATGAAGAAAGACACTTCAAAATAAATAGGTATTCAAGTTAAAGTCAGTACAAGGAAGTTCTTAATTAAGGTACAAGGTAAGGTTAGTGGTTAAAGGTTTTGAACATAAATTAGGTATTGATTTTGATGAAATCTTCTTTCCAATTGTTGAAATGAATTCTATTAGAGTGGTTTTGGGATTGGCCTCAAGTATAAATTTAGAGATAAAACAACTTAATGTAAAAATAACCTTTTTAAATGGACACTTTGAAGAAGAAATTTTTATAGAACAACCTGAAAGTTTCAAGGAGAAAGGTAAGGAAAATTTGATCTATTGTCTTAAAAAAAACCTTTATGGACTAAAGCATGCTCCAAGGTAGTGCTATAGGAAATTTGACTCTTTTATAGCCAAATATGATTTTAGAAAAATAAATGGTGATCATTGTGTTTACATTAAGAATTTTAGTAATGATTTTATAATTTTATTGTTGTATGTTGATGATATGTTAATTATTGGCCATGATTTGAATAAAATCAATAAATTGAAAAAGGAATTGAATGAGTCCTTTAAAATGAAGGACTTAGGACTTGCAAAGAAAATTTTAGGCATGTATATTCTACGAGATAGACTAAGTTGCAAGATTTGGCTATCTCGTAGAATTTTTGTAATTATTATTTTTTTCTTATTTTATACACATTCAAATATAAAGTATCAAATTTTTATTAAACTCTTTTCTTTATCTGAGTCCAATTTTTCCGAACAGCGACAAACAAGGAGACGAAAATGCTCTTCACTTTTTAAGTATTCGTGGTCTTGGCTCTTGGGTGTTGAGTACCTGTGAGAAAGTTCTTGGCAGTAGACTGAATTGGTGATAAAGGGCTGTTGGGCACTTGGTTTGTATTGAGAGGAGAGGGGTTCATTCTGGCGTTGGATTTTGTGGAGATTTAGTTTTGCAACACCATCCTATGATTAGGATAACAATTTTGCAGGTGGGCTTTTCGGTGTTGAAGAAAGTTAAGGCATTTACTGTAATCGCTTGAAAGTTAGGAATCGGCAATTTAAAACTCTGTTGTTAAACAAAAATTTGCTTCGTTTGCATTTCAGCACATCATCATACCGGGTTCTTATAGGATTCATTTAAAAGAATTCAAGACAAAAATAACGGGGATAATCACAGCAAGGCGGTATTTTCATAACCATATGGCCGGTTCACATCATCGTTCCTAATCCTAGAGGCACATCTGTAAGCTATGTTTTAGACCCGGCTACAACCTGGTTCCTTGGAGACTTGCCATTCTCTCATTGTGTCCCTAACACCTTTTACATCTTCCCATCTATCTAAGGACGAATACATGTTGGCTAGAAGGGCATAAGGAGCAGAGTTGTTAGGGTCCAGTCGGAAGAGTTCCTTTGCTGTTCTTCTTGCCAAGTTCACATTGGAATGAACCCTACAGGAACTGAGCAAGACCTCCCAAATAATTGGATCATCTCTGCATGGCATCTTATCCATGACTTCTTCAACTTCATTGAACCGACCAGCGCGCCCCAGGGAATCAATTATGCAAGTGTAGTGATCCTGAAGTGGTTCTACACCGTGTCCTTGCTGCATTGAATTGAATATTTCCAATGCAGCATCCACCATTCCAGAATGACTGCAAGCAGTTAAGACACAGATGAAGGTTATGCGATCTGGCTTGAAACTAGTTCGAATCATGTCCTGAAATAAATTAACAGCATCTTCTCCACATCCATTTTGAGCATAACCATGAATCATCTCATTCCAGGTAACGGTATTCTTCGAGGGCATTATATCAAAAAATTGTCTGGCTCCGTCCACATCACCACACTTACAGTACATATCAACCAGAGCAGTCCCCACATACACATCATTTTCGTGCCCATTGTTCACTAACAAACCATGAACCTGCCTCCCTTGAGACAGAGATGTTAGTGACGAACAACAATTGAGTACAGTGGTGTAAGTAAATTCAGTAGGCAGCATCCCTTTACCTAGCATTTGCTTAAAGAAAGTTAAAGCTTCTGTATCCAATGAATTAACTGAAAAACCTGCTAACATTGAATTCCAACAGACTATATCGTCTTGGGGCACCATTTTGAAGATCTGTTCTGCTACTTCTATTTTACCACATTTTGAGTACACACCTATCAGTCCACTGGCAACATACAGATCAGCACAAAACTCAGCCTTTAAAGCAGCAGCATGGATTTGCTTTCCACCCTCCAAAAGACCCATGCCCGCACAAGAACTGAGAATTATAGCAAAAGTAGTCCTATCAGGTCTCACCTTTCTGAACTGCATTTCTCTAAAAAGCGTCACTGCTTCCCAATGGAACTCATTCTGAAAATAACCTGATAGCATAGCATTCCATGAGGTCAAACTTGGTAGCAACATACTATTAAATATCTGGAGCCCGGTTGCAACATCCCCACTTTTCAAGCAAGCAGCAAGCGCATTGACATAAGTGACCTCATTAGGTTCAAATCCACATCTCAGCATTCTTTCCATGCACTCCAGTGCCCTGTCCTTACTGAATTGCCTGCCATATCCAGCTATCATAACATTCCATGAAACAACACTAACTTGAGGCATGCTGTTGAACAGGATTTCTGCGTACTCCATACAGCCATGTTTGGTATACATATCAAGCAATGAGTTGTTTACATGCAGGTCGCTTTCAAATCCTAGTTTAACAAGAAGCCCATGTATTTGCCTCCCATGCATGCCATGCCTATTCTCCTCATTGCCATCACTTGCAAGAAACTCCTCAACCACACTTTTGGAACATAGACCCAATACACTTGAAAGTGACACGCAATCTACAATCCCTGCTCTGTGCATTTGCCTAAACATGTCAAGCGCCTCATCCACGCAGTCAGCTTCCACTAACCCATCCATCATCGCAGTAAATGACACCTCATTATGCTCAGGCAAGCCCTTAAAGACCGCGACTGCATCTGCGATAGACTCAGACTTCATGTACATTGCCAGCAACGCATTGCCCACGTACATATTGCCTTCCAGCCCAAGCTTGACGGCAAGTCCATGGCACTCCCTGCCACAGGCCACGTCGCCCAAACCCCCACAAGCACTTAAAACACTAGCCAAGGTGAAATGGGTTGGCATAAACCCACTCAACCTCATCGAGTAAGAACTCTCCAAGGCCTTCTGTTTGAGGCCATTTCGCGACAACATACTAATCATCAAATTCCAAGAAACTGCATTCCTCTCTGGCATTTGATCAAACAATTCACGCGCATTATCCAAGTCATTCGATTTGCAGTAAGAATCTAAAATTGCGTGGTAAGAGAATATGTTTTTTAGGGGCATTTGGTCGAACAGGTGGCGAGCAGCAGCCGCATGGCCGCATTTTGAATGAAGCTCGATGAGGCGGTTTACCAGGAAAGTGTTGGAGAATTGGTGCGTGCGAAAGATATGAGCTTGGATGAGTTTTCCTGCTCTGTGGACTTTATGATCTATGCAAAATTGTAACAGATTCGCCCAATAAGAAGCATTCTTGGCTTGCATTTCTAACAGCTTCACCCGCCCTTCAGTTCGCAGCCATCGCCGCCGCACTTATTGGTAATATTTTTCGGTAAATAGAACTTCTTTTAAATAAACAAATAATAGAGAATTAAAGTCATAAGTCCGTAGGGAAAATTTGCCCCTTTTACATATCATTCTAGGTTTGCAAAACAAAAATTTAACCTAGAATCCAGATTACAAAATTGGGTTCTGTCATGCGTTGATTCCATATTGTGGTTGTGACAATAGAATCGAAACCACAGAGAGTGTGCTGGGCTGAGATACAAGAATTGTAGCAAATTATTAATTTGAACTTGTTAGCTTTTCGAATCAACGGAGTTTAACTTAATTTGAATTTGCCAAGGCTTAATCAAAGCTTATTAATTATATGTTTCATTTAAATTGTATTTTTGAATCAAGTTAACAATTGAATACTAACTATATTGATGCATAGGTTGATAGATTGAGTTGAAATATAAGTATTATAAAATATAAGTGAATCGCTTGCTCAAATTGAATTGAACTATTTTTAGGGTCAATAGGATCATATTAAATTTCAATCCACTCAATTCAAATTTATAAATTTTGTGTTTAGGTTTTGTTTTTGATCATGTTAAAAATTAGCACACCCAAGCTGTCCGCACAAAATCAATGATTAATCCTCGTGCAAATCGTAGGCATATACATGATATTGGGCCATATTGCATTAAGATAAGTAATTAATCCATGTGAAATCACTTTCTTGTACATTACATTGGGCCCAGATAGTACAGGGCCCTATTTATGCCCAAAACTATTATAATTCAACGTACTAGGTTAAACCGATGGCAGTTCTCATCCCACACTTCTTTTTGACCGTTATAACCTTTAAATCCCTCGGGATGTACAAAACCCCCCTTCATAATCCCCCATCGCTCCTCCACTTTCAATCTTACTCGCTAAATTCATCATTTCTAAAAGCGAGAGTGAATCCCCTTAAGTGCCTTCAGATGGACGTGTGCGGGATGGACTCCGAGGGCCGTGAATTCAAGAACGCGGAGGAAATGTGGCGGGAAGAGGTGGGCGACGGCGATCCCCTCAAGAAATCCCAGTGGTACTCCCAGAGCGTTGGCTATTGGCAGGTATTTGGAACCTACCCTCACCCGTTTGGTTTTGGTGTTCGTTAGCCTAGATGCATACGTGTTTAACATTTACTTTGTAAAGACCTACACTTCGTTTGTTTTTGCACTTCTTGGAAGGGAAGGGTGTTGCGGCGACGGTGGACGGAATGCTGGGAGGGTATGGGCACGTGAATGAGTCTGATATACAGGGTAGTGAGGCGTTCTTGAATTCACTTTTGGCTGAAAGATTTCCTGATGCTGGCAGAGGAAGGCGTCTTGTTGCTCTTGGTACCCTGCCCCTTTTTCAATAAAGTTAACAGTCAGCAAATTAAAATGTTTTTGAATTTCTAGCTTTATTGTCGTTCTCTTTTTTCTATTATACAGTATAAGTTTTTCAGTATACAAGAGAGGATTTCATCTGTCGAGAAATTTCAGTTTTTTTTGACTCCTCTTTCCTTAAACAGACACTACATATGTTTTTCTTTGTGTTACTGCAAACGTTTGTTTCTTGAAGTATGTCTCGGTTGTGTTCCTGACCACTTTCTCTGCAAGCAAGATAATAGCACAGTATAACTCTCTGAAACTAGTTAACCAGAAAGTTTGGGTGTACATTACTAGAAGATTCTGATTTGGAGATCTCCTGAAGACCTGTTTTGGAGCGTTAATGAGAGAATTGATAGTTTTCTGGAATGCATGCAGATTGTGGCTCAGGGATAGGGAGGATCACCAAGAATCTTCTTATAAGATATTTCAATGAGGTATTTATTTGATTCTGCACGCTACGTGATATTCTCTATAAAATATCTTCAAAGTGCCAAAACATGTTCTTGAGGATGGGGGGTGGGGGTAATAGGGAGGATCACTGAGAATTTTTTGTAAGATATTTTAACGAGTTATTTATTTTTTTGCATGAAGTATGTAATATTTCTCTATCAATATATTAGAAGTGTTAAAAACATGTTACTGAGGAGTGAAAAATTGGTTACTTAGTTAAGACCAATCGTTCTTAGCTACAGAGGTTTTTGTTATGTATTTGTATCTTTTGTAATCTGTTATCCCTTCCCTTCTTATGTCTTTCTCCTTTTTGTTTTTCTTATGACATATATTGGTAGCCAAAGATGGCACACATATTAATTCTCAGGAGGTGCCAATGTCAGAGGCATCATAGTTGGTGGTACTTTCTACTGGTAACGCTTTTCATTTGTATCTAAAGTTCTGATCTTTGTGGCATTTGTTTTTGTAAATCCAGGTTGACCTTCTTGAGCCTGTTTCACATTTTCTAGAGGCTGCTTGCACTAGTTTGACCCCAGAAAATTTGATGGTTACAGAGGAGCATAAGGCTGTCAACTTTTATTGTGTTCCACTTCAGGTAAGATTTGTATGTGTTGTCATAGTATGGACTGTTTTGATTTGCTTATAGTTTCTTTCTACTCGTTACGTAATTGGTTTTCATTAAGAAGCTAGCTAATGAGGGCAATCACTTCATCACAATGGAAATCAATGCAATAGACCAGAAATGATGGCTCTAGTTAATTACATTGGAAATTTTATGGCTAAAAAAGTTAGCTTTTTGTCTTAGCTAGCTTGTTCATGCTATATGGTGAACTCTCGAAATTTCTGTTGTGGCCAAAACAATCAATAATTTGGAAAGTTCAGTTCCTTTTGATTGTTTTAAAGGAACAGGAGGACAGTCATAAAAATAAATATAATGAAGCACAGTTCTCGGAAATATTTTCTAAGTTACATCCACAGATATATGATTGCAATTTTTAAAGTCAATGGACTGTCGTTTCCCACCCTCATGCTACATGTTGTATAGTGTAAGTCATAATGTATCTACAGTAAATTAGATAAAAAGATTTGCCTTTTTTTTAATTTCATTTTTTTAAATTCCATTTTTCTTTATTTTTTCATTGAATTTTCCCTGATTTTTGAGCTTGGGCCAACCTAAACTTGTTGCATTTTGATGGAAACCAAATATTGTTGTCTGAGTGCATTTAAATGAATATGCCCTTTGTTACTGATTTGATTTGCTGTGTTCATTTTAGGAATTCACTCCTGAGACGGAGAGGTATGATGTTATATGGTTTCAGTGGTGTATTGGCCATCTTTCAGATGACGACTTTGTGTCATTCTTCAAGAGAGCAAAGGTAAAATAGATCCCATATGGTTTAACCATAATATGGGCCTCCTGTGGATGTAGTTGGATTTTCAATTTTTTGACACACATTTGTATTAATAGATGTTTAATCAGATTAAACTTTTTTCTAGTTCTGTTGAAATTTCTATGATAAGTTCAATAATCTTGTATATGTTCTATTTTAATTTAACTTATTTGACTATCCTCTAGGCTTTCTAGTTATGATATTGGTGGTTTCTTTGATATTTTGGCTGCTCTACGTATAGCATCCATATAGCATCCAGATTAGCTGAATCAGTGTGAAAATCTATGCAATGCTTTAATGTGACTTTACTGGACTCTTGTGTTATTTTGGCCTGCTCTGCACTGTCTAGGAATGCTGGAACTGTGAAAAAATCTAAACAACATCAGCATACCATGGAACATATAGCATCCAGATTAGCTGAATCAGTGTGAAAATAAACAACTTTAGCATAACATGGAACTGCTACTGATGAGGACTTCCTTTGGGTAGCGAACCTTAGCATTTTAGCTAAATTTATCTCCAAATGAAAATTTCAAAATTATTCCTAATTTATTTGAGTATGTCAGCTCAGAGACTAAAATAGTATCTGGATACATATCAAATTTCTCTTTATAATTTAAAATTCTTTTTGAGATATTTATTGCATATTGTACTAGATTCGAACGCTCTATGATTCATTTATTTTATTATGCTAAGACGTCCTTCTTCCAGGCTGGTCTCAGACCTGGTGGGCTCTTTGTTCTGAAGGAGAATATTGCAAGAAGTGGTAATAATCTTGTTACTTCACGACCTACTCAAATTATAAAGCTGTGGCTCTCATTACCTGTCCTCTATTAGATGACGTAATATCCATGCTGCTGTTTTTTGCTTGCTTACTGGGACTCTCCTTTGTGAAATAACCTTTCTTTTTGTTTTTAATTAAAAATAATTGTGGTACATCTCCAATAATGTTCTTATCTGTGCTCATTAGGTTTTGTTTTGGATAAACAAGATAAGAGCGTTACAAGATCAGATATGTACTTTAAGCAGCTCTTCAACCAATGTGGACTGCATATTTACAAAATGAAGGTATATACTCAAGCCTTGTCTCTTGGGTACATTTCACAAAACTTGCTGTCCAAATTGGCAAACCATAAATGGATTCCTATGACGTTCCGATATCCTAACCTGCTTAGCACTTGAGTACTGATGCACTACTCCTAAATGGTCATTATAAACTCACTGAAGCATAATGTGTTTTATGGTCAGGATCAAAGAGGATTTCCGGATGAATTATTCGTTGTGAAGATGTATGCATTGACCACTGAGTTGCCGAAAAGAGTTAACAGCTCCAGATCGAAGAGGAATGTTAACAGACCTGCCATCATCAGATGACAGACCGATATGCTCCTCAATGCCCTGTGTTCTGTTCGCTCAGTTCTCTACTTCCTCAGCTCATTCTTAGTCTTGAATTTGTGTGAAGTCATTCCAATGATCAATTCAGGTTAGCAGCTTCCAGGTTGGAATTTATAAAAGATTGGATTTATGCATAATCATGGAAGATTGTATTTATGCATAATTTTCAGAAGAGCAGTTTGTGGCAACGAACACCTTCACTCCACCAATGTCACCATCTCCAACTGCTTTGACTTTGTCTTCAGCGAAAATTAATTCATTATTGGAAATTATTATTATTATTATTATTACTACATGTGTTTATGTTTTTAAGTTCTATCCTTTGTTTCTTGATTTTGTTGCAATTCCAGTTAAACTTGATAAAAATGATAAGTCCTTTAATTTGATGGAGAAAGAAGAGAGTGGCAAAAGAAAATGTTAAATTTAGCATGAAATAAGCTCCTAGCATAACTCCACCTTTAATGTGCTTATGTTTGTTATTTTGCCTTTAATGCAAAATTTTATGATTTTTTGGTACGATAAATAACATAAAATTGGGAAAAGAATTAGGAAGTTTTAGCGTAAATTACCAAAGCCTGAAATTTTTTGAATTTCTCATGAATATATGTTGTGTTAATATTTTGAAATTTTCATCCAATATTGAAATTATGGTCAATTGGACTAAAATTATCATTTAGATGAGCGTTGATTAGCAAATTACTATATTAATAAAAATCAAAAGAGCCCAATTTCAGTGACAGAAAATGCATCGTATTTTTTAGAAGATAACATTAAGCAGCTGTAAAATTATTCTCCAATGTAGCAGCTTGAAATTAATCAATTTGGCACGGAAAGCGATAGATACCATTAATTGTGCAATTAGGACAACCAAATGACTGGATTAAAGGGTGCATTATTTCTATGAATCGTGAAACCAAGTCTACCAACATGGAACGAATTAAATGGTGTACTCTCTCATTTCAGTTTCAAGATTTTATTTATAACTAGTTTGAGATAAAAACAATAAATGACATGTCAAAATTCAAATGAATTTAAGGTAAGAACATATTTTCATTCTTGCAAGTGAAGAGTTCGTAAGAACCAGAATGGGAAACATGGCAAAGAACCTGATTAACATCACAATGCTGTAAACTGGCGGAGCGGTTGGGAAATCAGGCAAACGGGGCGCTACGGTTTCTTGTGCTAAATAATCTTGTAGCGCCAGACAAGGGTTTGGAGCAAGCCCATTAAAGAAATCAGGCTTACAAGAGAAAATTGCTAAGAAGCAAAGAATCCAGTGCAGGTTCACTTTGGAGGCTGACCAGTATTTCCTTGCTGCAGTGGAGCTGTGAGTGGTACTGCTAACTCGGAGCCATTTTGTAGTCTATTGTTATTGCCCGTAGTTATGTTTCTAACCGTTTTTGGTAGGGTAGAGGTAGGTAATTCACCTCCCAAAAGGAGTTGGACGGATGTTAAATAGGGACCTCAAAATTCAATGGAATAGTAACTTCCATTTTGCAATAGAAATGGCTGCTTCTCTTTTAAATTGATTGTTTCACCCTTCCATGTTCTTGATCAATCCTTGTTCTCTTCTGCATGATGCTTCTTAATGAGCATTAGCATGGTATCAGAGCTACAAACTTGTTAAACAAGATAGCAGACCAACCACATCAAGAATAATGGGTTCAACATCAAGAAACACCATCAATTAGCCTACACTCAACTAGGGAGCTGATGATGACAACTCCCCATTCTTCATTCACCTTGTTGACAACCACACCTCCATCATTGTGAGCCCGAAGATTAATGGCTCAAATTACCACACATGGAGTAGATTATTCACCCTAGCCCTTTCCATCAGAAACAACTTGGGATTTGTGGATGAAAGCATCAAAGAACCAGACTCAAGTGATCCTTTGCATTTTGCATGGTGTAGATGTAATGATCTTGTTGTTTCTTGGCTTTTCAAATCAATTACTCCGAACCTAGCAATTATTGTCTTCTATTTTACAGATGCTTGTCAAATCTGGAAAATGTTGCATAAAAGATTCTCAAAACCAGATGAGACATGTGTATGCAAGTTATAGAACGAGTTGTGTACTATCACACAAGGGTCTAGAAGTGCAGATCGTTATTTACTGATTTGATGGCCATTTGGTAGGAGTTGGGTCCCTTTAGACCACCACTACATCGTGTATGTGAAGGCTGTAATCCTAAATGCTTTGAAAAGTATGTAGAGCAATAAGAGAAGGACAAAATATATAAATTCTTGAATAGGTTGAATGAGACTTTCTTAAGGAATAGGTCCCTACTGTTGCACCAGAAACCATTTCCTACCTTACATAAGGCATATAATACCATAATGCTAGATTTGGCACAGGGATCTAGCATTAGTCAACCTTAAACATGGTAAGAGGCCTCAAGGATGGTTGCTACAATAAACAAACGAAAGAAGATGTAGACATCATTTGCTCTCATTGTGGGAAGAAAGGGCACAACAATGAAAAGTGGTATAGGCTAGGGGGATTTCCTTCTAATTTCAAGTTCACAAAGTCTAAAGGGAGAAATGAAAAGCCTAGTGCCAATGCAGTCTTAAATGACCAACTCTCAAAGGCTTAGAAGCTGAATGTTTTGCAAGCAAGGAGGAGATACCTCTGCCAAAAAAATAGATTAACAAACTACTCACATGGCTGGGATCTCAAGAGGTTGCTAGGTCTAGTGTAGTGACTTTAGTGAATTAGTGGGTGTTTGGACAAGATCATACAGCCTTAACCTCATAATATACTTTCCCAAACTTCTCAAGTAACCACAACCAACCCCCTATCTGTTTGACCCTACAGAATTATAAGTTAGCATATGTTTACACTTCACAAGACTCATATCCTTGGATAGTAGACATAGGGGCCACTGATCACATGTGTAATGATTTGGACCTGTTCTTCTCTTACAAACCTATGTCAAACATATCAATCAACCTTTCTCATGGATCAAAAATACCAGTTACACACACTGGGATAGTTTATATATCTCATCTCATAATACTAGAGGATGTCTTGTATATACTTTCTTTTTATTACATCTTATTTTTGTCAGTAAGCTAACTTATGATAAGAAGTATCACCTAGTTTTTGACTCAAATTTGTGCTACATTTAGCTTCCACCTCAATGGACAAGGATTGGCATTGTTGAGCAAAGCTGAGGGCTCTTCATTTTAAACTAGAAAATTAACCTCATCTAACTTAGTTCTTGCTACCAAGTTTGTTGTGCCTTCTTGTAATCAAGACACTTATAAAACCTTTTATTTTTTAGCTTTAGATAGGAAGTTTGATATTTGGCATTACAGACTTGGTCATATATCACATCATATCATCAATAAAATTCAAAGTTCTTCATCACTAATCTTGCCTCACAAAATTTGTGAAGTCTGTCTACAAGCCAAACAAAAACACCTTCCATTTCCATTGCATGAGAAATCCAACACAATTGCATTTGATCTCATCCACGTAGATACTTAGGGACAATATTTTGTTCCAACAATAGATGGATATCACTACTTCTTGATTTTAGTAGATGACTATACCAAGACCACTTATACATACTTGATGTAGCATTTAAGTGATGTGAATCATTTAATTCCTGCTTTCTTCAACCTAATTCAGATTCAATTTGATAGCAACTTCAATCAAGGTTATAGGATCAGATAATGCCTTGGAACTCAACCGAACCATTTTCTTTAGCCAAAGGGGAATATCCACTACAAGTCTTGTGTTGAGACTCCACAAAAGAACCACAAAAGAATGCTGTTGTGGAAAGGAAACATCAACACTTGTTGTCCACAGCAAGGGCCTCAATATTTCAAGCCTCTTGACCTCTAAAGTTCTAAAGTGAGTTTGTCTTCACAACCACTCACATAAAAAATAGACTCCCCACACAAGTTTTGAACTTCAAAACTCCCTTTGAAGGCCTCTTTAGTAAGGCTCCTAGCTATTGTCATTTTAAAGTGTTTGGTTGATTGACCTTTGCTTGCACTCTAAAGAGGAATAGAAACAAATTGGATCCTAAAAGTAGAAGATGTATCTTTCTTAGTTATCCTGTAGGAATCAAAGGATATAAGTTGTATGACCTAAATACTCAAAATCTTTGTGTCTAGGATGTGATTTTCTTTGAATCAGCAGTCCCTTTTGATAAACACTTTGAATCCTTGATAAACTGTCCTAAGCAATCAATCTTTTCTACTTTCCTTGATTCACATGTGAGAAGGGGTTCTAGAAAACAAGATGAACATCCATTAGATTAGCCAAGCGAATGTGATCATGGCCTAAACAATTAACCTTCTTTGCTGTACTTAAAGCACACCCTTGCAGACACTATTTCAAAACTTAACCAATCTTTGTTAGAATTAATGCAGCCCTTGGAACATGAACTACAAGTTTCAACTCCACTTAGAAGGTCCTCTAGAACTAGAAAAATACCAAAATACCTGAACATATATGAACATAACATAGTAGACCCTGCATAGCCAAACACTCAAACTTGCCACCCTATTTCCAACCACCTAAGCACTCAACAATTATCACTTAGATACCATTGTTTCTTGACTGAATTAAACAAGATTAATGAGCCAAACACATATGTTGAGGTCGTGAAGGATCAGCATTGGATCAAATCAATGAATAAGGAGTTGGGAGCATTAGAAAAGAATGGCACTTGGGAAATTATAGAAGTACCAAGACACAATCACATTGTGGGCTGTAAATAGGTGTATAAAGTGGAGTTGAAATCAGATGGGTCAATAAAAGATACAAGGTAAGGTTAGTGGCAAAATGGTTCATTCAAGTGGAGAGATTGGATTACTAAGACACATTTGGCAAGCACAATATAGTGAGATTATTCTGCCTGGTAGCTAAACTAGGGTGGAAAATGCAACAACTAGACATACATAATGCATTCCTCAATAGATTTAGAGAAAGATGTTTACATGAGCTTACCATAGAGATATAAACTAGACAGTAAAGAAGATTAGCCTGTAGACCACCACATGAGAGTATGCAAACTAAATAAAGCCCTATATGTTTTAAAACAATCGTCTAGACAACAGAATGGTAAACTCATTGAGACATTGTGTGAGTGTGGATTCACACAATCCGAGGTAGATTATTCACTCATCACTAGGAAAACGGTTATAGGAAAAAGGATGGCTTTGTTGGTTTATATGGATGATATACTTTGGGGTGTGATGATAAAAAAGAAATGGATGTGACAATGAAGTACCTAGGGTCAAAGTTTAAACTTAGAGATCTAGGGACTTCAAAATACTTCTTAGTGATAGAAGTGTTAAGGTCAAGGGAAGGCATCATATTGTGTTAAAGGAAGTACTACCTTGATTTATTGAATGGGCATGGTTTGCTAGGAGCCAGACCTGTGAGAACCCCTATTGAGATCTGTCATTAGTTGTGTATTAGTGAGAAGGTACTCAAGGATGGAACCCTGTACAGATAACTCATAGAAAAGTTCATATACCTTTCATTTACAAAGCTAGACATTATTTACTCATTCTAAGTGCTGTCCCAATTCATGAATAATTCGGAAAGATCACACTTGGAAGCAGCATATAGTGTGCTTAAGTACCTCAAAAATGAGTCAGGAAAAGGGATCATCTTTAGAACAAACTCAGAGCTACAATGGCAGGGGTATGCAGATAGTGATGAGGAAGTTGCCTTAACTCTAAGAGACCTATGATAGGCTTTTGCATCTTGTTGGGAGATAGCCTTATCAGCTGGAAGTCCAAAAAACAAAAGGTTGTTGCAAGGAGCTCAATTGAGGTAGAATATAGGTGCTTGCTTCATGTGCATGCGAGGTGATATGGATAAGAAATCTACTTAATGACTTTTGGATAACACACAATCAACTAGTGAGACTTTATTGTGACAACTAAAGCACCCAACAAATCTACAAAAACACCATTCATCATGAGAGAACTTAACACTTTAACTTGGATATTCTCTTCCTCAGAGAAAAAGTGCAAAAAAGGCAGCTTAGAGGTTGGGTACATCGGCACAAAGGAATAGCCTGCAGATGTTTTAACAAAAGGAATGTGCACTATGTAATTCGACAAGCTTATTAGTAAGATGAGTATGAAAAATATTCATACTCATCTTGAGAGGAAGTATTAAAAAGCAAAGAATCCAGTCCCCGTGCACTTTGGAGGTTGACCAGTATTTCCTTGCTGTATTGGAGTTGTGAGTGGTACTGCTGACTTGGAGCCATTTTGTAGTCTATTGTTATTACTTTTAGTTATGTTTCTAACTGTTTTTGGTAGGGTTGAGGTACTTAATTAACCTCTCAAAAGGAGTTGGACGGATATTGAATAGAGACCTCAGAATTCAATGGAATGGTGACTTGCATTCTGCAGTAGAAACGGCTGCTTCTCTTCTAAACTGATTGTTTCACCCTTCCATGTTCTTGATTAGCCCTTTTCCTCTTCTGCATGATGATTCTCAATGAGAATTAACATAAATGTCTTCGTAATCACAGCAGTCCTTTTTGGCGTTTTGGGCTGTGGAAGGGCTCAAGTTCTTGCTGGAGCAAAAAGGCTATTATTGTCAGATGGAGCAACTCCATTTGGGCAGTCAATTCGAAAGGAAGCTGGGTTTTCTGAGCAAAACAGGCCATCGGTCTGAAGGAGAGAATAGATGTCCCAAATGCTGGCCAGGAGCTCCGGAGGCAGCCATATGGAGTATGGAGGGTCCGGTACTCGTTGGACTTTAATGTTTGTCCACTCACTCACTCAGGAGCCCATGAACCAATCCCGGTTTCATCTGCCTTTCATTCTCCAACCAATTCATTCCTCTCAAATGGATTCTTTTAATTGTAGTTAAGGGACTTCATCCAGCAAATTTTGTTCGGTCTTTATGACTTTGGTTTGACTAATCACGTTGCCCAACTTCTGCAAGAGTGGCCGTCTCGTGCCCTGCGAATTCCTTGACCAATTCTTGACATGCAGTTTACTGCCCTGCTGGAGCTGCAAGTTGAATCTGCTTCATGTTTTAGCATTATTTATGTGCTTTTGTTTGTTCAGTTTCTATTATGGTTCTTGTTCCGTCTAATGACATTTGATTCCTTAACTCCATTGCCTGCCAGTCTGCCACATTGATAAAGATATGCAAGTAAATTAGATTTGACAGTACCGTTTAATATGGAGAATAATTATTACATTACACGAGGTTATGTTCATTTTTTAATAAAATATTTTATTAAACCTAATTACATATTCTTTATTATAAATTGAAACTTTTAATAAAAGATACAAAATAAGTAAAACAATGAAAATTAATTTTAAATAACAAATATAATAAATTGATCATTCAAAATGCTCTCAATCCCATCTTTTAAAAATGAAGATGGCGCTATTTGATAATTCATAAGATATCGAGAATTCATATGATTATTTTCTAGTTAAATTTATTAATATTTAACTTTTTTCTCGGCTTAAACTTAATAGTGATTTGTTTAGATTTTATTTTATTTTTTAATTGAAAAGTGCCTTTTCCTTTAAGAATTCAACACTAAGCGCAGTCTTACCCTTTTCCAACTGACCCTAAGAAGCAGAGTGAAATAGTGTATGGATGGTCCACCGTATTCGGAGATAAGCTCTTGAAAATGACCATTCTCACGCCCCTCCGCGCACCTCCGTCCCCGACGCCTTGCCTTTGGATTCCCAGCACTTCATCAAATTTACTATCTTTCAGCCGACCCAATAGTTTCTTGGCCTATATAGCCGAATGCACACCAAGAATTTCTAATGGGTTCCGTTCTTTTGTTCATGCCCGGTCATCCAAGTCAACAGGTGTTCTTCAATCACTGTCTTTCGTGAACTGTTTTGCGCATGAATCGTGATTTCTTGGTTGTTTTGTCCTTTGAAAAACGAAGCTGATGTGGATAAAGCGGTGGAAGAGAAAACTCATGCTGTTAAACTGAAGCAAAAAATGGAGGCCCTTGGAATAAATTCTGATTCTTGTACGCCTGGACAGTATGATCTCTTATATTGTCCCATGGTATATATTTGCTTTATGTTGTACATTCTTGCTTTTGGAGGTGAACAGAATGGCAGGATAAGTTTTTTAGGTGTTGATCTTTCAGTTGTTCTGGTAATTACTATTCTTTTTATTCTTGAAAATTGTCTGCGTTCTGGGTGAAATTGGGGACATGCTTCCTGAATTTGATTAATGAAGTGGGAAAAGGTACTAGCTAGAAGTGCTGGATATTTGTTTAATTTATGATGGCTAACATGAGGTTATTACTGATGAATTTGTGTACTAATAAAGTCATTCTTGCAAAATGTTTATGGTTGTGCGTAACTATTAGTTGACATTTACTGCCCAGTGAACCAAAATGGCACGAAATTGTTTTAGGTTTAGGTTTAGTTTTCTATGAACTTTACAACTCTGCCTTGTATTTCATTTATATATTGATGTTGATGGATTCTTCTCTGAGTCAGTGCCTAGGCGGACAATTGATTCATAGGAGTCTGTCATTTCACATAGGCCAAAATTGGTAAGTGGCATTTTAAGTTTATTTGCTAGATCTGTTATTCCTGAAGATTGTTTAAATATACATACATATTATTAAATATGTCAGGACTTATGCAATTTGGAGGTGTTTCCATTTACAGTGTGGATGGGCCGGCAAGGTGACATATGGTTTAGAGTTCTTTTCCTTCTTCTCTGCTCCCTTAAACCTTGATATCATATCCTTTTGGCAGATGGTAACTTTGACTGCAGGTCTTTGCAGACACCAGAAAAGCTTATCCGGGTGTCAAACTGCATGAAAAAATCTCACGGCCACTGGAAACACTGGGTGATGAGGTAGCACAATAGCATAGGTTTACCTGTTATCATCGATGGCTAACACATTTGTATGACTTTCTGCATCAAAAGTATATTTCACTTGATCTAAAGATCTTGGGGAATGTACATAGGTTTATAGTTTTTTGATTGACAAATATTGGCTACGTTTGTTTTCAATTTTTGGTGTGTGTTTTCAGATGTACTTTTCCTGAAATTGTGAAAAAGAGAGAGATAGAGATAAAATTTAAAAAGTGATGATTGTAGCATGTGTTTTTTCAGTGAAAAAATGAAAACAAACATAGACATTATGACTGTCTTTATACGGTTCTGTCTAATGTAACTTTGTCCTCAAGCTCAGTAAAAAAACTCGAAAGAGTTTTGACTCATTACTTCAGTTCTTGATATGATCCTCATGGAAAGGGACTAGTATCTGTATAATGCGAGAATCTAAGGGCAATAAGTTCATGGTTGCAATATTATAAATGTATGGGATTTGTTAGAGAACTGCAGTCAATATATATATATATATATATTTTATTTATTTTATATCATGAATGCGTATGGATTCCTATACGATCGCTGTTGACTCTTGTTGATTCTAGTACCCAAACTCATCTCTTAGACTTTATCTGTTTTTTTTTTTTTTTTTTTTAATTCCATCATTGTTACATTTCTCTTTGGGCCACTTAAACTCTGCCCCTAGCTTCAAGCCTATTTTGGAACTCATTGGACAGCTTCCTCCATTTCTATCCTAGTTTCTCGTTGGTGTTACTTTTCTCAATGTCCCAGTCCTTAGCTTTGATCTTAAAACTGCATTTGAAATTTACTTCACCTCTTTCTTTTGGAAGCATTGTTGGGCCTCTCATGAACCCTTTTCATTGTGAACTTAAGTATTACATGAAGGGAAGTCACTTATTGATATTTCCAGTAGATGTAATCGGAAAGATGATATGTGGTGGTTCGGCTTTGTGCTCCTTGATTAATGTTTGTTGTGTTCTTTTCATGCACAACTTAGTTAATTTTCATAATTTTTCAGTTGCTCAAATATTTTGCTGAGAGAATGATATCTAAGGGAACACTGCAGAGAAATAATGTTATGCAAGTTGCTGGTGACAAAGTAAGAGAATACTTTTATCACCCACCCCTTGTCAATCACAGATTCCATGGTCTTAAATGCATTTGGTGCTTTAGAATTTTGGATGATGTTGACACTTGTTGCGGAATTAAATATTTCAATCCAAAATGTTTACAATATGTCAAAGAGACCATTGTATGACAAAGGGAGCATGCCTTGCAGAAACTGTAAGTGGTAGCATTGATCTACTGACTGTAAAATGAGATTTATAGGAGTTAAAGTGTATTGGCCTCTGCAATAAGAGGCACATGGAAGCCCACATGGCAATCAAGAGGGCCATGTGTGAGGGTGCAAGGGGCATTGTGTTTTACAAATATTACTCCTGTAAACCTAAATGTTACTAGTGCATAAGTTTTTGCTAAAAAATTGATTTACATGCAAGAAAAATGAATGAGATATTGAGAAAGGCACATGAAATGCAATTTAAAGTCAAACTCTTAGGTGACAACAAGTTCATTATGTTGTTGATTCTGAAGGAACATGTAATTTGTTAAATGTAGACATACATGCAAACTATGTAAAATGTCTATGTTTAATAAAGATTTGGCTTGTAAATATGGTCAAGGACACGGCTATTTTTCTTGCTTGCTTTATTCAATGCAGAATATCATTGCCTTTACTTACAGAAGAAATGGACAGTTTGTTGGCTGCAAATACCGGACAATTGAAAAGAAGTTTTGGCAGGTGTTCATTTACTTTACTGCTGAATATTTGGTTCCTATGATGAGTGATTGAGGAATATTTTGTTAAGATATAAATTTAGTAATATTTCAGTCAATGTTTTACCTTCACTTTCTAGGAGAAGAATACTGAGAAAATGTTTTATGGACTTGATGACATTGCAGAAGCTGATGAGATCATAATTGTAATCACTTGAACACTTTCTGCCACTTAATAGGCTCATCTGCATTCTTCTGCCTGATATCATTGTTTGACCTTTTTGGCATCATAGGTTGAAGGTGAATTAGATAAGCTATCATTGGAAGAAGCTGGTTATTACAATTGCATTAGTGTTCCTGATGGTGCACCACAAACAGTTTCACTCGGAAAACCACCCTCTCTAGAGAAGGTTCGGTGGAAACTTGAGATACATTTGGTTTGTCTGCTTGCTATTTAGTTATCATCAGTGTTCAAACACGAGTTCTCCTTTTGTAGCTTTGCAATATTTGATTCCTTTTCTTGTGTTGTTTTGTGGGCATAATTGTTGATGATTGCTGCATAAGTTATTTTATTGTTGCTTCTCTAATTCTTAACTGTTTGCATACTTTCATCTATCTCTTTGTATTCTCATTACATCAGGACACCAGATTTCAATACTTATGGAACTGCAAGCATTATTTGGACAAGGTTGGAGATCTTGATATCTGAATGCATTCCTTCAGAGATAGACAAAAAAATTAAAAATGGCTAGGGTATAGAATTTGCTTTATAGTTTTCATAACTCTTGCCAGGCGAGGCGAATAATCCTGGCAACTGACAGTGATATACCTGGCCAGGCTTTGGCTGAAGAGCTTGCCCGTCGCCTTGGTAGAGAAAGGTTATAAATAGCTGCTGCTGCTGCTTCTTCTTCTTCTTCTTCTTTCTCTGATTTTCTTCTCAATGATTGTTAGATGTTGGCAAGTACGATGGCCAAAGAAATATGAGGGTAGCTCTTTCAAGGATGCTAACGAGGTTGATGTTTATTCTGCCATTCTTTATGACGCTCACCTTTTTGCCTACTCAATAATTTATGACAAGATTTGATTTGATTGTGCAAATATTGATCATTAATTGAGTTTTTTGTATTTGACGCAGGTTCTCAATAATCTGGGTGCAGATGGACTAAGAGATGCAATTGGAAAGGCCGAATTATATCAGATGCAGAATTTAACTTAACCCGTTGGAGCGGTTGATATGCTCATGTTATCTTTTGTCCCCCCTCTGAGGGTGGTATTCCATCTAAATCAAGAGAAGCAGTTTTAACCATAAGATTATAGTGTTATTAAAATTGATCGTGTGTTTGACATTTGCAACTTTTTTTCCCTCCTTTTGTGATCAAATGCCCTCAGATCAAAATGCTATGAAGTTTTGACTCATTAGGTATTAGTTTTATATCGCCTTGATAAGCTGCCTCTGTTCTGTCACTGAAACTGGAAAATTATTTTGTACGTTGACTACACAAATTCTTAGCGCAGCTTATGAATGAAGTTCCAGATTGTCCTTAATTTAAGGATAGAACACACCCATGATCTTCAGAAATGAAAAGGATCACTCTTGAGCTTGCGAACACTTCAAGTCTTTGATAAATTTTTTAATCAAAGAATTTATTAGTTTTTAAAAAATAAATTGACTTTTTAAAATTTTTAAAAGTATTTTTTTTATAAATTATTTCGTTATATATATGTTTAAAGAGTATAAATGTTTTGAATTACATTATATTAATAATATTAAAAATTTTATAAATGTTTCTATCTAAACAATTTATTAATTTATTTTAAAAATAAGATATGTTTAGCCAAACACCCTCTTAAGGGTTTTAATATTTCGTCAATTGTCAAAACGTCAGGCCATAGATTAGCTAGAAATTTTCGTTGGTTTCTGGTGGTTTACTAATACTTGCCCTTACCCTCATTATGCACCAAAGAGTCTTTAATTATTTGCAATTTATAGAATTTATTTATAACTTCAAATAATTTTTTTTGTTATGATGAATTCAGTAGAAAGACATAGAGAATGTTCTAATAAAACGGAAATAAGTGAAGTATT
The DNA here is from genome assembly GCA_019155195.1 of Avicennia marina. Lineage (NCBI taxonomy): Eukaryota > Viridiplantae > Streptophyta > Magnoliopsida > Lamiales > Acanthaceae > Avicennia > Avicennia marina. Next base: position 586,514 of record CM032756.1, read on the forward strand.
TGAAATTGATGAAAAATGTAGCGCGAATTAACAGTGTACAAATTTACACAAGATAAATCACAAAAGAGAGAATTGGAGCAATGCTCATTATTTTCTTAATAACAAAATAAACTCGGATGTTTTTCCCCACGGATTCCTTACAGTTATTAACAAAAATCAGAAACCCATTCTTTAGTGGGCTACCAACCACATTTGGGCCGAAAACGGGATGGGCCCATCTTCTTTGTGGGTAAGTACAAACGCAAATGATAATCGCAGTTCATATAGATGCCAATTTCTAACAGAGATGAAGAAGAAACAATCCCCTAAAGCTCATGGCAAATATCAGAACAAGTACATTTGGAAAGAGCCACGAAAGTTTAATAAGTTCTGAGGACATCGAGATCGCAAACCAATGTTTTTGAACACTCTTTTACATGTTCGTTTTGATTGTCCATGATACAACAGTATGTGGAGAAAGTGAATGGAGACAAGTCTACCCATTCAGCACACTAGATATATATTTCCCCATTCATCTTATCCTGGTTTTCTATGGTCACATGTGTCCATCAATCTCAAGAGCACCCTCATACGAAACGTAACCGACGATGTTGAAAGAAAAAATGGAAAAAATAAATTAAGTTTCGTGAACATGAGAATGGGGTGTCTGGATTAAGACATTGCGTTCAACTTTGGAGAGGCGACTAACGTTCAAGATGTTTTTTTACACTTATGGTTGTGATTTTTTCTCACAAGTTTATCCCAAATACGTGTAGGGCGGCCCCACCATGTAATCCGATATCTTGCACGTGGATTGGCTAATGCTTGAATTTTCGTGGCAATATTCAAGCATGCGTGTGCAGGAAGCTAACGTTGTGTGCATGGATGAAAGATCTGCACCTAACACTTTAAAAATGGAATATTCGCATTCAAAGCCTGCCGGACTTCTGCATGGATGACAGATGGCTACCTGCATTTCATACAAGAATTTCACGCTGGAAATATGCAAAAATGGACAAGATGCCCACGTGCTTTAAAATAACCCCTGAAGTCGATTTTTCTTCCACAGACCAGCATCAGAAATTTCACGTTGGAGACTGTATAGTATATGTCAGGAAAATCATATGATGAAATGGATTTCATAGTCCAATCTAATGTGAAAACTATTATATTTAGTAACAGGGCTGTAGAAATTAAATGCGTCAAATTATGTGTATTATCAGCGCAGTAGAAATCAAAGGCGACGTAACTGTGGCCATCGCTATTCTTCTCTAGTTATTAAGGAATGAAATTATATATATATATATATATATATATATAAATACATACATACATACATAATAGTGATGTTGGGAATCATTTTGGAAATATGCATACAAATGGCATTAAATTTTATACAACCAGATTAATGATATAAATTATCTAAATATTTTTTTATTGTTGTAATATATGACATTGGGCTAAAATAATGTTAGATTAAGCAAAACTGAGTATTTATCAATCCGCTATTATATAGAAACCTAATATTATTTTACTTAAAACGAAATTTCAAATGTTAATGCTGAAATTAATTAATTGACATAATTATAGAAATCTGATAAGATAATCTGAATTATATGTAAAGTAATTATGCATAATTAAGCAGTCCGAAGTTTTATATGGTCGGTGAAAATAGTCAAATTAATAAATTTAATTAAGCTAATTAAAGTACCTTTTTCTTTGTAACTTAAGGGATTTCCTAAACAACAATAAATTAATAACTAAAACTAATGAATTCAATTAAATAAATTTAATTTGATAATTAATATATATCAATTGAATAAAAATAAATTAAAATGCCAAAATTCTAAGACTGAATATAATGAATGGGATAATAAAAACTTAAATAAAAATATAATAAAATAAATTTAAATATAATGAATTAAAATGAGAGAACTTCATTCTTATCAAGTTATTGAAGAATGGGATAATGGTAATGTGTTGGGAATCATATTGTTTTATTGTTTTAATATATATACGTTGGGCTGAAATAATGTTAAATTAAAAAAAATTGAATGTTTACTAGTTCTAACATCATATAGAATTAACACCTATCTTATTTACTTAATGCAATATTTTATATTTCACGCTGATATTAATTCTTGACATAATTATAAAAATCAGATTAGACAATTTGAATTATATGTAACGTTATTATATGCAGTTATGCAATTAAGTGTTGTAGTGGGTCTATATTGTCAAAATAATGAATTTAGTTAAACTCTTTTTTTTGAAAATTTATTAAGCTAATTTTATATACCTCTTTTTTTTTTTTCGTATAACTATAGGGATTTCTAAACAACATTAGATTTCAAGAAAAATAATGTTTCATTTTTTTGAAGAAAAATAATTTTGCATTTTGACACTGAATTGCATGCATTGTATATTATTTTTATTTTTGTCATTAGGACCTCTTAAATATAATGAATAAATTAAATAAATACAAAACTAAATATTACAAATTTTTTTTAACTTCAATGGCATATGAATTAAATAATTTATTTTTTAGAAATGGTATCTTAAAAAATATTTTTGCATGTTATATTTATTTTAAATTTGATTTATTATAAGTTACTAACTTTATTTTTAAAATTTTTGAATAATTATGTATATTTTGTAAATTAGGACTTTATAATTTTGAGTTTATATATAATTTTGTTTTATTTATTTATGCACTTTTTATTTTGCAATAGTTAAATAAAATACCTAAAATGACCAATAAAAATAATTTACACCTTTATTTTTATGCATAAAATAAAATTAAATAAAAAATAAATCAGAAACAAAAATTTGTAATTATTTTGATCAATAATAAAAATAATGGTAAGAGATTACAAGAATGTCTCTTTTAATTTTAAAAAGTAATTTTTTAAAACATTAATCGGTAGCCTTGCTATTAATATTTTTCTAAGTAATATAGTTTTTTAAATATTTAAAATATTTACTATTTTCCATCAATCAAAGAATTTTAATTCACTAAATTAATTCTAAATCATAGAAAAAAAAAACAAAATTTGGTCACACTTCTTTATTTGGGCAACACTACACAACATGCTATTATATATATATGATATGTGATACCCGATAAATACAACAATTTTAAAATTAAAGCATTAAACTACTAGTATAACGTTAATTTTTTTAAATCAACATAATATAGTAGGTTAATAAAGAAAATCAGCCCTTTTTATGATAGGATGATGAATGGCTTGTGAAGATATGGATAACTTTTTCTGCAGTGAAGTCACAGGCGGAATGCTTTGCTCTTTTCTGACAAGGTTGGATGGATCGGCCTGAGTCTTCACACGAGCCAATCGTTTGAAGTTGTCCTTGAAGTACTTGAAACCCCAAACACTGGCTTGCGCGTAACTCGCGTTCCCTTCGTCGTTAATCCCCAAGTCAAGATCCCTGTAATTCAAATGCGCAGCTCTGGGGGATTTCGAGACGTAACGGGCCGGGTAACTGTAAAGTCTCCTGATCCAGTCCATGCGCCTTTCCGCTTCGGTATTCCCCTGCGTAAACCAGATCACCCCATAATGGATCATGAATATGTTGCCCGCCCTATGTGGGAATGGAGTTTCAGATTCTGAGATGGTGTTCATCGCCCCTCCGTACGGACTGAACTGCACTTGAGCCGTAATTTCAAGTTCTTGAAGGAATCTCCATATCCCTCTCAGACCTTGTACTGGGATTGGTTGTGTCACGTAGTCGGATTTGCCTTTGAAACATTTGCTGACCGGTAGAGTTCTGTTCAGCAATCCGTCCGGAGACTGGTTGTGAAGACCTGAGAAAAAGAGAGTGGATTCAATCCAACTCATTTCAGTACAATCTTTTTTCACCAAACCCAGCCCTGGAAACTTGTCCTGCATTATGGGCAGAAGATCATGGACTCCGCCCAGCAACAAGGCTTCGAAGGAAGCCAGTATTGTCCAGTTTCCACCTGTCGGGGATCCGACGCTGCTCAAGAAAAGCCTGATCAGAAGCCTTTCATCCACCTTGTCGGCAACGTACTGCCATCTCTCGACGAGCTGGCTAGCGTTTTGTTCCAGCGTTCTGGAGACGTTAAAAACCATCACGGGTACGGGAATGTCCAGGAGCTTCACCTTAAACGCGACAACAATCCCAAAACTAGTACCCCCACCTCCTCTAGTAGCCCCGTAGAGATCCGCCCGTATGGACTTGCGGTCCAAGACTTGGCCATCGACGTTGAATACCTTGGCATCAATAATGTTATCGGAAGAAATGGAATGCTTGCGAGACATCATGCCATACCCTCCCCCGGTGAAGTGCCCGCCGGCTCCAACGGAGGGGCAAACGCCAGCCGCGAAAGCAAGAGTCTTGCTTTTCTGAGCAATCGTGTAGTAGAGTTGCCCGAGTGTGGCGCCCACTTCAACTCATGCTGTTTTGTCTCCAGCGTCTACAGATATTGATTGGAGGTTTCTCATGTCCACGATCACGAACGGAATCTTAGAAGTGTACGAAAGCCCTTCGTAGTCATGCCCACCGCTGCGGACTCTGATATGCAAGCCAACTTTCTTGGGGCAGTGAATCGCCGCCTGAATATGACATTCCTGGAATGGAGTGACGGCGAGAAGAGTTCTCAGTGGGGGATTTCATGCTGGTCGTAGATATGTTGCTCGTAAAAGTGATGCATATGATGCTTTTCCTGGGGTGTACATTATATCAGATCTTGAGTTTGATCTTTGAGGCATTTGAGAAACTCATCGTGGTGAAGGTCACCGGAAGAAGCTCCCAACACCGAAAAGGTTTGTGAAAAACATTGCCAGCAGCGCAATACGAGGAGAATCCATTTTTCTTGCTTGGTTGTAATCTTTTCACGGCTCTTGGAGCGGTGGAGATCCCAAAGATTAATAGGCGAGTGACGATATAATGTAGTATATCAAATTAGAAGACAAATGAAGTACATACTTTGTTTTCATGTTCACGATGTTCTCCGTCAAAGTTGGAGCTCTTTCTTTAAATGAAACTTTCTAATTTACTAACCAAATTTGCATGGACACGATTGTTTTAAAGACGGTCAAAAAACACAAGGAAAAAGGTTGGTATCGCGTGGTTTCCTATCATAAAAAATTTATTGTAGTAGTTCAATGCTCTTACTTAAAATTGCTGTATTTATTATATATCATATATCATGTATATCTAATATAATAGGAGATCAGGGGTTAACTCTTTTCACTCAAATCCAAATTTTATAGAATCTTACTCGATTGGTTTGAAAATTTATCATCAAATAATTAATTAAATGAAATTGCCTTTAAAGACGAGATTTCATACATTAATTGCACGTGTATGAATACGTGAACCTACCTCTTTGAACACAATATTTATCTGAGACTCAAACAGCGTCATATTTTCTCATTCCTTAACCGACTCTTCACGCATATTCAATTACCTCTGAAAACCTAATTAATTTTTTTCACATCTAAAAGTAGTAATAGAATTATTGTCAAACTCTGTTTACACCTAATTTATCATTAAAACTAGTTCTTTACCTAACTAATCATAACCAAGTATATCAGGTCTTCACCAAACTAATCATAATTGTTATTAGATATTAAAAAGAGTTGTAATCAGCATCGTCCAATGACTTTAATAAATTAAAGTGTTTAAAGTTATAAATATTTTATGTAATTATTATTATTATTATTATTATTATTATTTTCAATATTTCATCTAATATTTTTTATTAATTTAACGTGTAAAGAAATAATCAAATACTAAATTATGCTTATCAACTTGCAAATCTAAAGTTAAATTCCTATTTGTATTAAGTTTTATTGAATATATTGAATTAGATACTTTATTTATAAACAAAACAATTTCAAATTTAAGAATAACCAAACATTACGTATAAAGTTTCCATTTATTTTAATAGCAACATGTAAAATATTTTTTAAATATTCTAAAATATGCTATTAAAAATTAACCTGCATGATTTTGCAATATCTCTATCTATATGACTTAATTATGAATTATCAATTCAATGTTTTCAAAATAAATTATGATTATTTTAATGCGAGCTCTAATGTTTGTTTAACTATAAATTTCAATTTGTCAGATGATTGACTTAAAGATTGTTAACTTATTTTTCTTAGATGACAGTATCTACATGTGAGAAATGTGAATGTAATTCTATTAGATATTGTAACAAACATTTATTTTATTTTCTCTCAAAAAAACACAATGACTTTAATTTTCTTAAATGTAAAATACATTTTTAAACTCAATGTAATAAATATATGTGTAATCAATTAATACTGTAGTTGCTTAATGTTTTTACTTTTTAATTTTACCAGCATAATTTCAAGAATTTGAGTGTACTGAGAACTATCATGCTTGGAAATAAATAATTAGCTTTTGATGCCAGAGCTTCACATTAGCAAATAAATTGCATTACAAGTTAATGCACAAATATATTACTACAAAATAATTTAAATGAGGATATCGCTTTTGAATATATGCATATCTTTGTATATGCTTAATTAAATTATGATAATCTATTGCTTTTATTATTTTTCATTTTTTTGGTTGAAAGCAATGAGAATGTTATATAATTGTTCATTAATGAAAATATTCAATTATTAAAAAGATTTATATATATATATATATTGTTACAAAATTATATTTTATCCATGCATGGTGGGTTGTACACTAATCTGAGTATTAATATCAAATCAAACCTAATCTATTTAGAGTTAAAAAAAAAAATTGGTACACCAAACTTACCTAGAATTTGTTTCTGATTTATTGATTTTTTGTGGTACATTTAATTCAATACTTAGTCAATTTAGTTTTTAAATAATAAAAGCTATAAAATTCATATTAAAAATTTTGCACTTTTAATTGCACAACTTATAAATGGATATAAAACATTCTTAGTTCATTCATTTATTTCAGTTTAAATTTTTTGAACATAAAAAGGTACCCTGATACTATAGTTTTTATTTTTTTAATCATTTCCAAAATTCTGGCCAATAAGCTAAAGTCTTTTTTAGATAGAATTATATTCCTCTTTTCAGATGGCTTTTGTCCCAATTAGACTTATCAATGGAAATTATATTATCTCCGTGAAATAATAAATGTCTTAATCATAAGAATGGGGCATAATAAACGATCCATGGCCATTAAAAGTGACCATGGAATGGCCCTCGTTAATCCAAATTTTGAAAAATTTTGGATTTGCTGATAAATATATTCATCTGATCCATCAATGTATTTGAACAAGAAGCTTTCCTTTCCTTATTAATGGATCTCTTATTGGTTTCTTTCACCCTACTTGAGGAATTTGGCAAAGTGGCCCTCTTATCTCCATACCTTTTTATTTTGTATGCGTGCTGAACTTTTGTCCAAAATTTTAGAAAGACAGACCTAAAGATGGCAATGAGAGTGAGTGACCATGAGCACTTACCCCGCGAAGGAACCTCGTGGAGGAAGAAGTGAGGTTGGGGTTGGGGCAAGGTGGGGCGAGGACGGGAGTGGGGGTAATAATTTTCCCCCCTTTAAAGTGGGGTGGGGGAACTTACCCTTGCCCCATCCCCCATCCCACCCCCCATATAAGTTAATATATATATATATAGGTATATATATTATTTTAAATATAATAAATTATAATATTTCAATTAATTAATATATTGGATTTTTACTTATTTACGTGAAAGCGAATATAATTAGGTTTTTATTTTTGAATTTAATTTTTGAATTAACTTTTATTCTTATCAGGGTTGGGGCAGGGGTTGGGGGAAGCATCTCCACCCCATTGCCATGCCTAGGCAAAACATGAAATGAAATTTAAAGGTGTTAAAAATTTGTAGGACTTCTCCAATTATCTCTCATCTTTTCCTTGTTGACCACCTTTCATTTTCTGCAGGGCTAACAAGTTTGATTCTCTTGCTATTTTTGATTGCTTGGAGAAGCTTACCTTGTGGTTAAGTCAAAACACCAACACCAACAATCTTTCCTTCACTTCAGTTGTAATGTTCTTGAAAGACAAAAAGGATCTTAAGAAAATTTTGGACACGAAAGAATGCAACCACCAGACTAAACATCTTGGAGTGCCATTTTGCAAGTCTAAATCTAGAATGAAGTGCTTCCAAGTACCGGCCGATAAGATGGCTGGAAAAGTTCCAAGCTGGAAGGTTGGAAGATTGGTACTCATTAAGTCAGTGGCACAAGCAATTCTGTTTATCATATGTCAAACAATCCTTCTTCCAAAAACATTTCTTGACAGGATGCATAGGCTTACAATGATATTTTAGTGGGGAATGACCAAAATAGAAGAGCTCTTGCTTTACTTACTTGGAATGCAATTTGTCAACCTAAAGCAACTGGTGGACTTGAGATTTGGAAGATATATGAATTTGACCTGGCTCTAGTTGCTAAAATGGAATGAAAAATGTGTAATCATAATGAGCATATGTGGACCAGCACCTTGCAAGCTAAATATCTTAAAAACCTGTCTTTTTTCTAGACTAAGGGAATTGCCCCCAAGGAGCTTCCTAGATTTGGAAAGACATTACTAAATGTAAAGAGCTTTATCAAGAGGGATGCAAGTTACCACACTGCTGCAAATTCCACTGTCAAAACAGGATTGAATGCAAAATATGTCTATTATCTTTGGTCATTTGATGATTTTGTCCTTTAGTTTTTTGAATTGGCAAAAAAATCTACAATTTCAAAAATTTTGGCAACTTGAGGCCACTAAACCTTAGAACCACTAGAAATGGTCATTTGGCACACACGTGCTATCGAAAATTAAGGGATTTTGGCCGGATCTAAATGCTAGATCCTCCACTGATGCTGACGTGTGATGGATGATCGTCGCATGGCACCAAGATGTTGACATGACTTGCTGACATGGAAAAATGCCAAGTCATCCACCTTTTGAATTAAATGAACATAGGTGGCATATTTTTCATTCCTTCTTCCCCAATTTGAAGGCCTAGTTGACAATCGTTAGCCTCAACATCAATTAGAGTAGTTAGGGCAACCCATTACCTCTAGCCATTGAAATTTACTTCCCGTATGCTAGAAAGTAGTTAGACATGACAAGAATCGAAGCCTTCAAAGCTTCTATGACGCATGGTGTCTGCAAGCTAAAGAAAAGGTAGGAAGGTGAAAGACTTGTTATGTCATACGTAATTGGAAATGTCAATTGCTATTGTGATTGGAGAGCTATCATGTGGACTTTGTGGACTGATGATAACTCAGGGCAACACTTCCATTCTTGTTTGTAGTATAATGTAAGAGTAGGAAGTGAATTGAGAGTACTAAACGCATCTTCTTTTCATTTCTTTTTCCAAATTTAATGGATAGTTACTACAGAGAGAAGGATGTAAGTTCTTCTTGTGGGAAGATCCACCAATTTGTCAGAGGGTAAAGATTGTGATTTCTAACTTGCTGAGTAGGATGAACGAGCTTGAGTTGGAAAATGTAAGGTTGAAGGCAAAAACAATAAAGCTTGTATATTTGTTGCTTGTAATAGCTCTATTATTGATCATTATTTTTTGGAATTTTAAATGTGGTGATGATGGCATCACCGGTGAGGGAGTTGAATTGGTATAGGTTGAGGATGAGTTCTTAGGGATGAACTCTGATTATTTAGCTGGACTCTTTAGATTTGTTTTGCTTGACTTAAGTCTGAACGTGTACAAGGAATGTTTGGTGGACTTGTTGGATTTTTTTAGTTTATAGAATATAAGTTGTATGTAATGGTTAGTGTTTGTCAAGTAATTTTAGTATGGATTTGTAAGTATGCTCACATTAATGTAATTTTGATTTGTGATGCCATGTATACTTTGATATGAACTTTGCTAATGTTGTTCAATGCATTTGGACAAGGATTCCCACGTTTTCAGTGTTTTGGTGTCAAATGATGATGCATAAGGTTTTTCAACTACATTTAGTTGCATGAACATGATTTGGACAAAGATAATGTAGTTTGATACATGTAAGCTAAATAGGTAGCAATATCAGATAAAAAATATGGCACAACAAAGTTAATATCTAGTACACTATTGAAAAAGTTGTTAACAGACTATGGTGTTCTGAAACATCAGCCATATTCTCCCAGTTTTAACTAAATCCTAAGCCTTGCCCTTCTTAGTCTTCCTCGGTGATTTTGATGGCTGAGAAATATCTGTATTCAAGGTTGATAGTTGAACAAATTTTTTGCCCTTTAGTATGATGGCTCTAGGTTAGTTTTGACTGGTCATTACCTTTAGTGCTTGGGTTAAAGTTGAAAAACTTGGTGTGAAGTTTGAGCCCCTTATTGATGTAGGAGGTCTAATTTAAACATCAAGATGGGCGACAGTTTGCTAGGGATATGATGCCACATTTGAGTTGGACATGTCAAGCTGCTTGTACATCAATGGACCTTGCATTTTAAGCACTGCATCTTGAGTGCAAGAGACTTAGGATTGAGTTAAAATTAGTACTAAAGCCTGCAGATCCATGACCTCTTCTTGCTGACATTGGGTATGGCAGGGTAACAATATAGTTTGAATTTGTTTGAGATGTAAAAGGCATTATAAGAGGGCGAGTATGTTATTGAATTGATGAAATGGTAATATGAGATAAATTTACAGTAATTTGGCTTGACACGTCTAATAGAGTTGAACTAACTTGTTTTCCCTTACCATTTCTTTCCACCTATGAAATAAAATAATTCTGTTAGTAGTAGCCACTTAAATACTCAGAATTAACAATTAAATAAATACACTTATACTCACTTTTGTTAAACTAGCATCATTTATTGTGCCAAGTGTTGATGCAGTGCCTAGTCCATCTTTAGGTGCTCTATTTTTGGGCTATTTTCTCATGAGCCTTGACTTTAAGTAATGCATAGGAAATTAATGTCAGCCCTTGAAAGACATTAATATGATAACATAAACAAAATAAGATTTTTGTGTTAGTATAAACACTTCTCCTTAAGGGAGATCTCATTGTCCTTGAGTTGGGCCTTGGTTCCTTCCCTTTCTTATTCAATTGTGAGTAGAAATAGTATATATACTTTATAAGTTGCACTTAGATGCTACCAAGGTAAATTATCTAAGCATAATTTAAAACTCACATTTTTGGTAGTCCCATCACTTCCCTAAGCAGATTTAAGCCTTTCAATCCTCTCTAGAACAATCTCCTCATTTTGTAGTTGTGGTGGTATTCGTGTTTGGGAAATGATATCTTGAGAGGGGTCTCTTTAGGATAACACTTTCCTCTTAGACTTACTTGAGCTAGTTGCCACATCTCCAACATTGTTTTTTCCTGCTACATACGGTGAATTGTGTGCAATCCTTCTACAGCAACTCCCATTTTCTCTGGGCATCTAGCTGCATTGTACTTAAGTTCACCACAAACCCCGTAGTACACAATGGTTTGTTGCCTTTTCAAAGTCCAAGTTGTGCCTTTTTTTTTTCTCTTTATCATGAGTTTATTTGGTTCTATTTTTCTTGCCTTTGAAGGCTTCCCTGCATTCTTCTTAAATTTGGAGGCAAATAAGGAGTGAAAGTTGTTTGATCCCATAGCACATCACTGCTTACACCCATTATCATAAGAGCATACACTTTTTATGTCTTCATGATGTAGCATTCAACAACAAAGTCCTCTAGATTCAACTTTTAGTTCAAGATCGTAGCAATTATGCTTGCAAGGAATACCTATCGATTGCCATCTCCTACAGTTGTAGCTCATCATTCCTATATCAAGACAATGTTGGCTTCCATCAAAGAAAGAAATTTTGGTAATGTGTATCATTACATTTGATAGGTATATAATTAGCAACTTTAGACGCAGTTCTTTGGATTAGCTTCATCAATATCTGTCTTTCCACTTATTTAATGCCTTGCTCCTATTTTGTCGAAATCTTTTCATCAAGTATTCCCTTATCTACTCTAGCATAGCCAGTATAGGTTTCTCCCAACCTCAAGATACATCCATTGAATGTCTTACAAACATTGTTCAGAAGCATTTCACACCTTGAAGTCTCAACGAAATGTGATCTACTCCACAGTGTTGCTAGCTTGTCATTTAACCATTTAAATGCTGTTGCATCGAGCTATTCCGGTTTTGCCATCCTCATTCTGAATTCTCCAAGAGCACTGGCCTTACCTGCCCTCCATAAGGCATTCTTGAAAACTAATCCTCATTTGATCATGATCCTTAATAGCAACATCCACTTCCTCTCTTGCATCACTAGTAGTTTGATCCTATTGCTTCTTAGTTTTCAACTCAGCTTCTGGATCCACATGCTCATAAAATAGTGAGTCATCCTCCCCACTACTCTCACTAAGTTCATCCTCTACAACATCTTCATCATTTCTTTCATCTTTATCTTTTTCATCATTAACCCTTACTCCATTCCTAAATTCTATTTCATTTCCAACATCCTTCTCAACCTCGCTCTCAACCTCTACAAAAACATGAAATTCCCTACTACTTCAATGTTTTATAGCCTTTGCCTTCAAGTCTTGATCATCCAACATCAATTTAAACCCATTATTTACAATTGTGTAAAATTTTCTCTCCCTACCTATACTGATATGGTCACATAGCCCACCTGTTTCAGTAATATAAAGCCTACATGCCTTTATGTAATCTATTTTGTTCACAGACCCACCCTTATACATAGCAGTTGGCACATGGATTGATGTGCCCCCAAAATGAAACCAATCATTTATGGATGTAGAGTCGGGATTTACATGCCATAACAAAAGGGCGGGGGGAGGGGGTTACGTATGTATAGTCAGGATTTGCAAGTATACTATCCATGGATTTGAAACAGTGCAAGGTTTAAACTTTAACAAACTGATTGCTCAAATGACTTTGGAGCACTAGAACACTTCAAGTTTAAAAATGAAATTGGTCCGACGGCGTGGACTCCACCATCAAGCTACTGAGTTAAGGTAAACACTGGTGTTGCCTTCAAAGATGGAAAAACTTTCGCATCTTTGGTTATTAAAAATTATGAAGGTGGTGTTGTGTTTCCTCGAAGGAAGCAAACATAGTCATCCAACCCTGCTTATGCAATTGAGGCTGTTTTCAAACTCTTGGATGAAGCTAAGATTAGTAAGGTTATTTATGGGGGCCAATTAGCCATTGAGTGAACTGCTAAAACCAAAGTTGATAATACTAGGCGTTACTAGAAGAAATGGCCCTATTGGAAGTTATGTAAAATTCTTAGGAACGTAAATTCAATAGCTCGTTGTATTCTCAAATGGGCTAAACCTATTAATTGTGTGGTCTAGGAGTGAGCTTGAACCGAGTTGCTTGACTCGACTTAGTCAAGCAATTCAATAAAAGCTCAAAGACGACCTCGGCTTGAGCTAAGTTCAAGTAAACTTGAGACTCATCGAATCTACTTGACTAAACATATAATCTACTTGACTAAACATATACATATATATTTTTATTAAATTTAGTACTATAATGAGAATGTGGCCTAATGGTTGGCAATG